>CAUJRU010000286.1:0-600000 GCA_963277665.1 Viscum album | reverse complement strand
CATTATGAATTTGTAGTAATGCCTTTTGGGCTAACCAATGCACCTGCTGTATTCATGGACTTAATGAATAGAATTTTCCATGAGTTCTTGGATAAGTTTGTGGTGGTTTTCATTGATGATATTTTGGTGTTTTCTAAAAGTAAAGAGGAGAATGAAAGACATTTAAGGGTTATCTTGCAAACCTTAAAAGAAAATAAACTGTATGGGAAATTCAGCAAGTGTGAGTTTTGGTTGCAACAAATTTCTTTCCTTGGTCACATTGTTTCTAAAGATGGAATAACTGTTGATCCTGCAAAAACAAAAGTTGTGGAAGAATGGCCAAGACCCACAAATGTAACCGAGATTCATAGCTTCCTTGGTTTGGCGGGCTATTACCGAAGGATTGTTAGAAATTTTTCACGGTTATATAGTCCAATGACTAAGCTAACTCGGAAGGGTGTTAAGTTTATCTGGACAAAAGAATGTGATGATTGTTTTCAGGAATTGAAAAGAAGATTGGTGAATGCTCCAGTTTTGGCACTACCTTCCAGGAATGGTGAGTTTGTTATATACAGTGATGCTTCATTGAAAGGACTTGGTTGCGTCCTAATGCAGAATGATCAGGTAATTACTTATGCTTCACGACAGTTGAAAACTCATGAGGTAAATTACCCTACACATGATTTGGAACTAGCTGCTGTTGTTTTTGCTTTAAAAATTTGGAGGCATCATTTTTATGGAGTAAAGTGTGAAATATATTCCGATCAAAAAAGTTTAATGTATATATTCACTCAGAAAGAGTTAAACATGAGACAAAGGAGATGGCTGGAATTAATCAAGGATTATGATTGTACAATTCATTACCATCCGGGAAAAGAAAATAAAGTGGCTGATGCTTTGAGTCGAAAAAGTGATGCTTCATTAATAATGTTGCGTTTAGAACGTGATCCTTTGGTTAAAGATTTGATGAACTTTGGCATAGAAGCTGTTGGTGCAGGAATTCCTTCTATTTTGTTTCAGGTATCAGTGAGATCATCTCTATCAGATAGAATCAAGCAAGCACAGAAGCAAGATAGTGAGTTGCAGAAAAAGGTAGAGCTGGTTCAGAAAGGTAAGTTTCCTGAATTCAACATTGATAATGATTGTGTTTTGAGATTTGGGAAGATATTGTGTGTGCCTTGTGATTCATAGTTGAAGAGAGAGTTGTTATGTGAAGCTCATAGTTCTCCGTTTTCAGTTCATCCAGGCAGTACTAAGATGTATAGAGATCTGCGGGAGTATTACTGGTGGGATGGAATCAAAAGAGATATTACTGATTTTACTGTGAAGTGTTTGACTTGTCAGCAGGTTAAAGCAGAGCGGCAGTTACTGAAAGGGATGCTTCTGCCTTTACCAGTGCCAGAGTGGAAATGGGAGAATATATCTATGGACTTTGTTGTTGGATTACCGAAGACATCTCGAGGTAATAATGCAATCTGGGTTATTGTTGATCGCTTGACCAAATCTGCTCATTACCTTGCTATACGAGATACTTTCTCTCTTGATCAACTTTCCCGTTTGTATCTTAAAGAGATAGTTAGGTTACATGGAGTTCCTCTCTCCATTATATCGGATCGTGATCCCAGGTTTACTTCTAACTTTTGGAAAGGCCTTCAGAAGTCGTTGGGTACTGAATTAAATTTTAGTACAGTTTTTCATCCTCAATCAGATGGGCAGTCAGAACGAACAATTCAGACATCGGAGGATATGCTACGAGCTTGTTCTATGGATTATCAGGGAATTTGGGACCAAAATCTTTCGTTGGTTGTGTTTTCATATAATAACAGTTTTCATTCCAATATACAGATGGAACCATTTCAGTCATTATATGGGAAGCGGTGTCGAACTCCATCTTTCTGGGATGAAGTGGGTGAAAGAAAGTTGATGGGACCAGAATTGGTAGAAGAGATGGCAGAAAAAGTTCAGCTGATTCAGAAACACATGAGAACAGCTCAGAGCAGGCAGAAGAGTTATTCGGATAACAGGAGGAAGGATCTATCTTTCAAGGTAGGTGATCATGTTTTTCTCAAGGTTTCTCCTTGGAAAACCGTGATGAGATTTGGTAAGAAAGGAAATTTGAGTCCAAGGTTTGTTGGACCATACGAAATTCTGGAGAGAGTTGGATCAGTTGCATACCGAGTGGCTTTACCTCCGAGTTTATCTCAGGTACACAATGTTTTTCACGTTTCGATGTTGAGAAAGTATATGCCAGATCCATCTCATGTTTTGAGTCCAGAGGTAGTTCAGCTGGAAGAGAACCTATCTTATGAGGAACAACCGGTCAAAATTTTGACCACAGGGAGCAAGTGTTACAGAATAAAGTGATTCACCAGGTAAAGGTTTTGTGGAAAAACCACATGATTGAAGAGGCAACATGGGAATCTGAAAATGCAATGAGGGATAAGTACCCCCATTTATTCGATAAGTAAATAAATTGTGGGGAAGCAATTTTCTAAAGGGGGGAAGGATGTAACATCCCAAGTAAGTAATGAATAATAGATAATTTTATCTATGTCTATTAATGATTAATATAGTTTTATAGAGGCTTAAAATGAAAATAAATACAATCTTATGCATGTAATACACTAATATTCTTAAAAGATTATTTTACTGCCTTTTGATGGCAAACCATTTTTGAATCTATATTTTGACAATTTTATAAACTATGTTTGTCAAAATAAACTTATCCTTTATGATTGGGACATCAAAATTTACCTTGTGTGAATTTTTGGTATTTTTCTGACAATTTTCAATTTTTTAATGAATAGTGAAAAATACTGCATTTTACATCAAAACTGCTTTTTAATCTAATTTATTTATATGATTAGATTATGTTTTTAATTGGTTTTGAAGTGAAATTAGAATATATTTTTACCATTTTATCCAATGGTGGTCATTGGAATCAATTTCACTTTGAAATTGGACTTAAACTGGTGTCAATCTTTTGATACTTATTGTTTTGTAAAAACACGCTATTTGCTCTGGCAGCGGGAATTAATTATTAAATTAATTAATGTGACTTGTATGATTTGAATTTTGTAAAAAAGACTTCATTTTTGAATTCATAATATCAAATATAGCTTAGGGTGAATTTTTGGTAATTTTCTGGAAAACATCAATTTTTGATGAATAGTGAAACCACTAAGTGGTAATCAAGCAAACTGATTTTTCAGTTAAATGAATGTTTACCACTAATGTGTATTGAATTTTGAAAATACGACATACATGGTTTTCATTAAGAAGTAAAATGTGGTTCAATGAGATTATAATAATTTTTTGGTGAATAGTAACTTATTAAGTTCTTAATCGCGATTAGTGGTAATTAGGGTAGTTTAAGGTATAAATAATGCTTTAATAATAGGAAATGACCTAGACACATGTACCAACCTTATTGGTTGTGTCATGGCCGACCAATACAAGCCATGGGTCAACTTGGGGACCCCATGGAGACACATTGGTTTGGAAATGACATAAATAACTTTTTATTAAATGTTAAAGTAAAAATGACACAAACAAGAGATGTTTTACGAAAACAATTTTTACATGGGGTTATAAAGATCAGATATTTGATTATAAATAATAATTGGAAAGATAAAAAGATTTCCTACATCATAGTATTTTTTTATGATTTTTAGACATTATATAAATTAAATTATTTATGACATAATAATGATGCAGCGATGACATCATTATTTGACGATTTAAATAAAATGGAAAGATAATGTAAAATATATGAACTACACATGTCCAAAACTTATTAGATGAGTGGATTTCGAAGCCTTATCACCTTATCCACGAATTATATCAATGTGGGACCTTTTAAAACCGAATCTCATTTTCAAATAAAGTAATATTTCTTTACTTTCCAAAAGTGCCTCTCCTCTACTCTTATAAAAGGCCCCCACCTCTACCTCATTTCACACACATCTCAAGCCTTTGGATCGGCCAACCCCGGAAAATTTACTCTCTCCACATCCCTATACTCATCCTAGAGGATTCCCTTTGGGCAGAATCCTTTCAAAGGAAGACTTTAGGCTCAAATCAAAAGGAGTTACACTTTTAAAGGTAATTCATTCTCTCATGTTCATTTGTTTTATTTTGCTTCTCCAACCCCCTAAAATCTTTTTATTTACTTCTTTTGTAACAACACCAGTATCTTCAATATACTAGGATGTTGTTATAAGATTTATTTGAGCTACACTCTCACACAACTACATCAAATGGTTAAAGAACATACGGTTTCCGTGGATGGCGAAATTTTGCCTCCCGAAATGATGATTGTTCAATACTCATTTAACACCTTCAAAGGTGGCCATTATGATGTCACTATTTTTATATATGATATATAATATTTTTATGTTTTCCTTAATCTTCTGTTTTTTTCATTTTGGGCATACCTTTATGGTTTCCATTATGGGTAAACACAATATCTTCATTTTAGGAAGTGCGGACTACTGCCCCCTGAAAGTGATTTGATTCATTAATACCATATGTGGGATTGTAAAGGATAAAGTTAATGATATTATATATGTTATTATACTGGAATTATGATTCCATTCCAAAAAAATACTAAATAGAAATGGAAGTAGTGTTCATGCGTACGTACGGCTTACCGTCTCCATGAACGGTGCATTTCATTTCTTACCTCTACATGTGATGTAATATTATAAATACATGTATATGCTGAATATATATGATGTATATGTTATCCAAATCATTAATATCATTCTAGATATAATGAAACTTTGACCAAATTAACAACATGTAAGTGTAAGAAGTCTATTTTTGACTTAAGAACCAAATACCGACAAAATGAACATTATTAACATAAATGATTACATGATGTCCATAACATGGTATAAAAGGAATAATGAACTTGAAAAAGGTTCTTAAGCAAGTAGAGATTAACTCAAGTTTATTATTCAGGAGATTAAAGAACGGTCGGGTCAAGTCGGATACGAGGTATGGGACTTCGTCTCAATCTCCTTTCGTTGAGGCATATTTTATTTTATACACAACTTTCTTTTATACGGTGTATAAACCCCTTTGACTTTTACGTTTATTCAAAAGGAATATTTTTTATACGAAGCGTTTACTAAATGAAAAAAGGGAATGTTTTTCTCGTACGTATGCAGCGACAACGACTTCTCCGCCGTCGTGACCGTTATTTGAGTTTCGGCTTCCTCTACAAGCCATACCTTCTTTTTAAAAGAAAAATAAATACCATGTTTTACTTTTATTTTATTTTGGTATTGAAAATGGTGTTCATAATGTTTTTATATCAATGTGTTGTATTGATATCTCGTGATTGAAATGTGGAAATTTTATGTTTCCTTTATGCATGTTTTATGTGATATGATTATGTTATGGTTCTTGGGCATTATTATGAAGATGGGTGGTTCCGTGATAAACTAAGGGCGGGTGATCCCGTTATAGCTCTCCAATGCATTGGGTAACGTGAAGGAGTGAAACATTAAGGTTTCTCCGAAGAGATTATAGGGAATATACTGTGATGGGTATTCCAAACGTAACCAAGAGGGTTACTCCCTACGTAAGAATGTTATGAATGCCTCAAGTTACCTTTATGTCTTATGATTTATATGATTTATTCATGATTTTATGAGGTATGTTAAAGTTCATATGAACTCATGTTTCCTTTCCATGTTTTTTTATAACCCATACTGAGCTTTTTATGCTCATCCCATGTTTTTTTGAAATGTTTTTCACAGGTCAAGGGAAAGGTACATGATATGGTGATAGTGTCAAGGATGTGTCAAGAAATAATCCATGTTTTATTTTAAATGTGTTTCCATTGATGGGAATGAACAATACTATCTTTATGTAACCACTTTGTTTATATGTGGAATGTAATGCAAGTTTTATGATCTAATTCTCTAAAACTCTAATCCTGAAAAGATCCTCAATGTGTAATCTTGTAATAACTCAAGATTAAGTAAGGTTTAAGGCTGGGGCCTTATACCAGAGAATAATGGGATGATAATTAAAAAAATAAAATTATGGGAATAAAAGAGATAAGGAATTTCAATCATGTTATAATTATGTTAACAATAGCCCATGTTAATTTCTAATGGGATTTAGAGTTTTTTATATGTATTGAGAAAATGTTCACCAAGAAAGAGAATTAAAAAGAATGAAGGTAAACACATCTATTCATTGTATAGAAATTAAGTCGATATGTAATAATGCATGAAATATTTCCAATGATCAAGTGAATGTAACTTAATTTTTGACATTGTATCAGGGCCAATAATTTTTTATTCATACAACTAAAGAGGAATTATTAATATTATTATGCAAGGAGATAAAAAATGTTGAAATTGTTTTATATGATATTCTTGTTAATATAAAAAATATGTATATATATTTTAATTCAATACTATTTCATTAAGGAGTTTAATAGTCCATATGATTGGTAATTTTTACCATGAAAAATTATTCAGTGAAATGTTAATTTTCTTTGAATTTTTAATCGAAATATTACTATTAATATATTACTCCTATTGAGATAATGAAGTGTAATGAAAGTATAATTGATATGTATAATGTACATTTTATAATTCTATCAATCATGAATGTAGTTAATGAGTTATTAAGAAAATACATTATTCTATCATTAATGGAGTTAACAAAATGTTTTTGTTTAAGTAATATTTCCAAGGATATTTGGGTTATTTTCTGAATAAGTAAGAATTGCAATTTTCCTTATGTTTTTTATGGTAATTCCGGATATTACCATGTTTTAAGATTATACAAGGTAAAAGTATTCAAATTTCAGGTATGTGATGATTACGAACTACATGAAATTGTTTAATGGGTTGATGATCAGTTTTTTTTTTGAAATTCGGTGACCCTCAATCTAATATTTTTATCATAATATTTGTGATGGGTCATAAAGATTATCAATTATAAAAAGTATTTTTAGGAACAGTGTATGAGGTTATAATTATTAATGTATCACTACTACATATGAATATCTATTAATATTGTAAAAAACATTTAAACCCAATTGGTTTTGGAAATTGGATGGAGAAAGTCTGAAAGACTTTATCACACTTCTATGAATATTATAATCCATTCAAATTGGATTTCTGTGATTTAGGAGAAAAAAAAAATTTTTAATATTAAATTAATGTACATTTATTGAATAATAAATTAATGAAGATATTTTTTATATGAAATAGTAATGTATCATGTATTCATATTTCTATATATCATTTCATTGTAAATTAATTCCTTAACAGTAGAAAAATAATTTGAAATAAAAAATTTATCATATTACATTCAAATAGGTAAAATCAGATGGTGTCTTAAGACATTATAGATATAGTTTGTTAATTTACTTAACAGAAAAATGATCATTCACCTTATTTTTATCAGTGAACCCTATAATTCTCGATTAAATCATATGAAATAGTATTCTATTTCAAATATGTGTCTTCCTTTTGCACCTATATTCTCTGAAATAGAATAATTATTATGTGTTATTCCAAATTAAACTTCTTCTCCCCTTTTAACAGATATTGTGATGATTTTTGACAATGGTGAATTTTTTAAAAAATTTGAATTACGGAATATATATCTCTAATTTCCATGATCATGATCAAATTTTATGAACAAAATTTATTTAATGTGTGTTGAATGTAACACCCAGAAATTATAGAATATGGACATCATATTAAATAGAATATTGGAAACAAAATAATAATAATACAATATAATATAAAACACAATGTATTTCTGATTTATTTATTTTTAAATAAATTTAATATCATATTTACTAACATTATATCCAACAAAAATTTTATCTTGAGTCACATGAAAACGATTGGTTTAGAAGAAATGTAAAATATTATTAAAATAAAATTATTTAATATAACACTAATAACATAAATTATAAATTTTATAGAATTCAAATTATATAAAAATCATTAAAATTGTTGTTATCTATTGATTAGAAATAGAAAATAATCAAAATGATGAAAAATAAATGATTTCGGAAAAATTGAATTTTCCTAAAAGATGGATTAGTAGTTTAAAAATATTTTTTAAAATTGTTATAAAATTAAAATGTAAAATTAATAATTTATTTTAAATCATCCTATTATAATTATCATAGGGTCAAATTTTAGGACATTTATGGAATTGTTATTTTTTTGATAAATATTGAATATTATTGAATATTAATTGAAAATTTAAATTATTTTTAGGAAAACTATTATTAAATTATATTTATAATATGCTTTAATATTATATTAGGTTATATCTATATCAACTAATCTAATTAAGGTCATTGGAAAAAATTTCATACTATATAATTATATTAATATTTTTATTTTTTGGAACATTTTTCTCTTTAGTAAACTTAATTATTGTCATGTATAGCTGATTAATTTTTATTTAATATCTTAAAGAAATGTGAATTGAATTCAAAAAAATATATTACATACATAGAATAATAAAATTTTAAATTTTTTATTATGTTTAACTTTTTTTTGAAAAAATTGAACTGTAGATGAGGTAAAAATTAATTACCATTGTAAATGTAAAATGAGTTCACTCACGGGTAAAACTAATAAGTTAAGTGTAATAATGACATTAATATATTATATTATTACAATTTTAAAATTATTTTTAGACCATGAATATCATAATCTATGAAATATTAAATTTTATTTCAAGTTTCATGTGAATATGAACCATATATTACTTATGTATTGAAGAAGGAAAAATGTGACTTCATTTATTTTAATATATGTATTCCATTGGATAGGGAACAAATACGTTAGGATATAAATATAACTTTTAATGAAAAATTATTTTTATCATGATAATATATATTAAATTTTTCAGACGAAATAAATAATTTTAATTATTAAAAAACAGCTACACATTACTTATTTAGGGAATAATTACATAATGTAAAAAATTCTAATAATATTAATTGTGATGTAAATTTAAAAAATAACTATGTTACATAATATTTTTAGTATAAAATATATTTTAATCTAATGTGAATATAATATATAGTAATTCCATTATTTTCACGATATATTTTAAATTCACATGAAACCAAAAATGTCGAAATTTACATTATTGTTATTGTAAAATAAATTATATTTTACTGAATGATTTTTTATTTTAAAAAATATAATATTAGAAATTTTTATTTAATATTTCAAATAAATATAAGATATATTCTATTAATTATCCCATTAATCATTTCTAATGTCTATATTTTACCCTAAATTGGAAAAAATCATTATTTGCAATGTTAAGGTTTAAATGGTGTGTTTGCAAATACATGTGCTTGTGCAAAAAATAAATTTTCAACCGACAATGGAAATTTATGTGGTAAATTTGAAACAATAATCATAATTTTTTTATCTAAATTATTTAAGATTTACCAAATTAATTTATTTGTTATATATTTATTATATATTGTATAAATTACTTACTATAGTGAAAATTTGTAAAAATAAGGAAACACAGATGTTAAGGTTTTAAGTCAATATAAATTATGTTTTATTGTGTGACAGAGGTTTCAATAGACCATATAATCTCATTAAACCATTAATTATGAATCATGAACTCACATGATATAAATTTGAACTCCATTTAATGAATACTTTTGGGTATTTACAAAAATGTCACTCATCCTCGACTTTAGATGAAAACATACTCTACTAAATACATCACACCAAAAAACCTATTTGGATCAACCATTAGCTAAAAAAATAACATTCCAACAACACATTCCTCATAAAATAAAATGTTTGGGCAAGGAAACCCAACCGTAGATGTATGTATATAAAACCTATTAGGGAATCTCAAAGAAGAGGTATTCATCTTCTACAAGAATGTTTATATTAATTCATTCTGAAGATATATAAGTTGTTATCAAAAAATTATTTAATATACCTCAACATATTAAATATAATTAGGGGATTTTATAATTAGTTCCCTACATAATACCATAACTACATCCATCAATTGGGATACAAAATTATCATTCGTGTGTATGATAGACTACCACTTTTTGAACTAATGTCATTTTTATTCCATTTACATGACTTATGTCTAGGTGTGATAATGAATATAAAGAGTATATATGATATATATATCAAATTAATATTTTTAATTCCTATGATCATATATTACTTTTAGCTCACATCTCGTACTCTCTATGAAAATGTATCTCAAGTGTAAGAAGAACTACATCATTGTGAAGAGATGTGATTCATCTTTTACATAGGCTTCACAAGGAAGATGATAAATATAATTATAATGATTATATGTCATAAATATGAAATAATAATGTTATTAACAACATATTTATATTCAAAAAAAGGTAATATAAATCATTTTCTTTCTTTCATTTTCACAATGATAATGATGATAACATCATTAATTTACATGTGGACTATTCCCTTCTAGTAGTGATGAGACTCTATTTTTGTCACAACACAAAATGGATGAAATTTATTAGTTTATAATATGTTATTAATTATATTATCATCATTAAATAAATGTCACCACCCACTCCTCAAATTATTCCCCTCTTGATATGGAAATAAAGGAATAGATATAATAAACCAAAGTCCCGCCTCTAGTAGGCCTCGCCGTGGAGACCAACACCAAGAGTACAATGATATTACGATATTGGAGGCATTGATCAATATAAAGAAAAAATGATTGGGTGATAAGATCTATTAAACTTGAAAACACTCTATGAAACACACACACAGCTATATGTTTATATATAAAAAATAATTTCACGACCATCACTAATGCATGTTTAAAAAACTATAATATATATAAAAAACACCAATGTGAGTACCAATAAAACAAACCTAATAACTTACACAACAATTGTCAAAAAATCAGAGCTATTAAGGTCCGTCATGATCCTTATAATCCCCATAGAAACCTAAAAATAGTATTATATACGTAGGGTGAGTATACAAAATTACTCAGTTATAAAAACAAAAGTATCTTGGGAACAAGTGGGAGAAGCATACTAATGCCTCGTTAATAAAATAATAGGAACCAAAATTACCTAGCAAAGAATACAATCCATCATAAATTCACCAAAAAATGATAAAAAAATAATTAAATTATTGTATTATAATAATCACATTTATGTTTTCATACCCCAGACCACTTCCCAATAGTAAACTAGTCAAACCCTAATAGAAAACATATTGGAACTTCCACACTCCTCCAAAAGCCCCATGTCAAAAAACACCCATACATAACTGTGCCTCAGAGGTAATACACAAAAATGGGAAAAAAAATGACCACATCCCGTGCATAGACACATGGTCCACAATAATACCATATCCATCCAACAAACACTTGGTCTGCAACCATGCATCATTGAGAAGAATCTTCAGAAAGAACACCTCACCTAATATCATTGACACATGGGAAATCACTAGATTCCTGAAGATACATATTCCATACAACCACACCATAACTAACATGTAAAACCTTGGGAAACTAATCTATTTAAGAAGGATAAGGTACGATCCAACAACCCATCCATCCATCCAACCACCAGGTTGTGGGGAAAAGACAACATCCATCATAAAAATGGGGGTTTTCGGAATGAAGTTAACAACAAGGGTGGGGTGATTTTAGAAAACACAAGGAATTACTAATATATATATATATACATATATATATATCAAACACCCACCCTAACTTATAGGGTTTTCCGAATAACAACTAGCTCACAAAACATACTTTGCTGCAACCTATAAATTCACACCTAAAAAAGTCTAAAATTCAATTAGTTACCCGATTCAACTCATTTAACTAATTGTCTTTCATTATTATTAAATCTATTTATTCATTCCACACATACATGGGATACTACCAACAACATAACGCAACATTTGAGAAGGATTAAACCAGAAAGCGGAGAAGCACCACATTGAAGAAACTCACATCATATTCTCTCTTTATTTAACACTTATACCTACAACTATTATCTTACATAATTAATGTTATCTGACCAAACCCATCCTACCAAATATAAAAACATTCATCTCATTCCCAAAACCATCAACACTTTTCATCACATCTATCATCAGACCCACTTCATAAACACTCCATATCCAGTAACATATACCAACACAACCTACTTGTTGCCCCACTACACGACATCGCTCGTCCATTCCACAATCATTAAATATTACAAATCTAGATCCCATTGCACCTCCTGAACCACCACATACACTTAACCTTACTCCCAACCCTAGCACCACAAAACCAATAAAATTCACATGGTAGAACAAAACCACGCACAACAAACTACCTCCACAAACAAGGCATATTGTATTTAGATTTAGAAAACACTTGTTCTCTAATTTGACATTTATTATTCAACAGTAATCACAAATTATTTTAAATCCTTAGGACTCCATTTATTTAATCATGTATATGAGATTAATCATATTTTCTTATTTATTATCAATTTATAGAATGCCATCAACAATAATTTACAAGACACCGTATGTGAAAATAGAAAGGAAAAATTGGCCATGATATATCAATAGGAATATATCCCCTACGGATCATGATGTTAATAGATAACAATGAAGAACAAAAGTTACTTTTTCCTTGTCCCACATGATGATCTTCAGAGTAATTTTTTTAAATTTTAGAACATGGTATCCCAATATCTTAAAAAGAGAGGACATTCATACATCAACCGTCCATGATAAAATTATAAAATTGATATGAAGTAATCCCTCCTTCAAAGAATAAACTATATACAATTCGTACTCACACCTAAAATAGGGGGTGCACATGAAGTAGAAAAAAGCATCCAAGGAGACAAAATTAAAAAGCCACAAAACAACGCACAATCTCTTGGGGAAGAAATGTTTTGGCAATCATTTATAGCAAGGCTAAATGATAAAATCCATGAAAAAAGGGTATCATATTTAGAAAGGCCAGATCTTATATCAATGGAATAATAGAATAAAAAATCTATTAATTTCGGATCAAGACTAGTATCACACATTTTTACCTTATAAATTTATCTAGAGGGTTAGGAATTTAATGAATAATTTATGCCCTCTTCAAAAGCATCAAAATAACATAAATATGTCATCAAACTCAATTCACCTCAAATAAATTGTTAATGTGGCCAAACTATAAAAATTTGAAATACTGAAAATTTGAAAAACTGTTTGAATTGACTCAATATTGGGTGGCTTACTGTGGGAAATCACCAGTGGGTAGCTCATTGAGTAAATTAATCATTACTACAGGAATTAGTGATGGGAAAATAACTGTCATGATTCACTGGAGAATGACTTACCATTGGATGAGTCACCATTCAGTGAGTTACCAGTGGATAATTCAGCATTAGGCATCTCTCCATTAATAGACACCCCATTGGATGACTCAGTGTCATGAGTCACCTTTAGAGACCTACCATTGTTGTAACACCCCAGGTAAATAAGGAATATGACATTTTCATATTTATCCATATTTGTGAATAAAATATTAATATGACTTTAAAGGGGACGCTATGCTCGATGGCGTACCCAACACGCAACAACGAGTTTCTTGGGAATCTTACGTTGCACTCTAATAATAAAATAATATTATTCTAAATGGTAGTTAACATGTAGCCATTGTAATGGCGGGAATGGATAGAAATAACTAAAATATGATTATATATGTTCTTAAAATTTTTTACATTTATACAATAAAAGATAAAGGCTTAAAATACGGAAAGAATTCAATTTTAGGCGTAAATGCCCTAGTTTTCACTAAAGGTTCACTTAACGCCTTTTAATGGAGAACTGTCATTAAATATAGTTTTGATCACTCTTATACATTCTTTTGGACCAAATAAAACTCTTATTAAGAATCGGGACATCAAATTTTACTTTGTGTAATTTTTTGGTATTTTTTCGATAAAGTTCATTTTTTAATGAATAGTGTAAAATGTTGTGTTTTAATTCAAAACCTCTTTTTAATATAATTTATTTATATTATTAGATTATATTTTGAATTGGTTTTAAAGTGAAATTAGAAAATATTTTTACCATTAAATCCAATAGTGGCCGTTGGAATTAATTTCACTTTGAAATCGGACTTAAACTAGTGTCAATCTTTTGATACTTATTGTTTTATAAAAACACGCTATTTGCTCTGACAGCGGGAATTAATTATTAAATTAATTAATGTGATTAATATGTTTTGAATTTTGTAAAACGGACTTCATTTTTGAATTTGTAATATCAAATATAGCTTATGGTGAATTTTTGGGATTTTTCTGAAAAACTTCAATTTTTGATGAATAGTGAAACCACTAAGTGGTACTTATAAAACTGATATTCCGTTTAAATGAAATTTTTCCATCATTGTGTTTTGATTTTCAAAAATCTGACATACATGGTTGTCATTAAGTAGTAAAATGTGGTTCAATGGGATAAAAATAATTTTTTGGTGAATAGTAACTTATTAAGTTTTTAATCGCGATTAGTGGTAATTAGTGTAGTTTAAGGTAAAAATGATATTATAAGAATGTGAAAACACCATGACACTTGTCCTAAACCTATTGGGTGAGTCATGGACGACCAAGACAAGCCATGGGCCAACTTGGGGACCCCATGGAGCCACTTTAGTTGGAAAATGACAATAATATATTTTTATTTAATGTAAAAGTAAAAATGACACAAACATAATATGTTTTACGAAAACAATTTTTAAGTGAGGTTACATAAGTCAAAATTTGGATTATAAATAATAATTGGAAAGATAAAACGCTTTCCTACATCATAGAAATTTTTTTATAATTTTTAGACATTAAATAAATTAAATTATTTATTACATCATAATGATGCAGTGATGACATCATTATTTAACGATTAAAATAAAATGGAAAGATAATGTAAAATCTATAAACTACACATGTCCAAAACTTATTGGATGGGTGTATTTAGAACCTTTATAACCTTATCCACGAATTATATCAATGTGGGACCTCTTAAAACCGAAACACATTTTCAAATAAAGTAATATTTCCTTACTTTCCAAAAGTGCCCCTCCTCTCCTCTTATAAAAGGACCCCACCTCTACCTCATTTTACACACTCCTCAAGCCTTTGGCTCGGCCAACCCCTGCCCATTTACTCTCTCCACATCCCTCTCCTCATCCTAGAGGATTCCCTTTGGGCAGAATCCTTTCAAAGGAAGCCTTTAGGCTCAAATCAAAAGGAGTTACACTTTTAAAGGTAATTCATTCTGTTATGTTCATTTGTTTTATATTGCTTCTCCAACCCCCTAAAATCTTTTTATTTACTTCTTTTGTAACAAAACCAGTATCTTAAATATACTAGGATGTTGTTATAAGATTTATTCGAGCTACACTCTCACACAACTACATCAAATGGTTAAAGAACATACGGTTTCCGTGGATGGCGAAATTCTGCCTCCCGAAACGATGATTGTTCAATACTCATTTAACACCTTCAAAGGTGGCCATTATGATGTAACTATTTTTATATATGATATACAGTATGTTTATGTTTTACTTATGCTTCTGTATTTTTCATTTGTGTCCTACCTTTATGGCATCCATTATGGGTATACGCGATATCTTCATTTTAGGAAGTGCGGACTACCGCCCCCTCAAAGTGATGTGATTCGTTAATGCCATACGTGGGACGTATAAAGGATGGATTTAATGATATTATATATGATATTAAACTGGAATTATAATATACCTTTATATCATTATTATTCCATTCTATAAAATACGAAATAGAAATGAAAGTAGCGTTCATGCGTACGTACGGCTTACCGTCTCCATGAACGGTGCGTTTCATTTCTTACCTCTAAATGATTATGTAATGTTATAAATGCATGCATGTACTGGATATATATGACATATATTATATCTACATAATGAATACAATTCTGGATATAATAAACATTTGGCCACACGAACAACATGTAATTGTAAGAAGTCCACTTTCGACTTAAGAACCAAATATCGGCAAAACAAATATTATTAACTTAAATGATTACATAATGTTTATGACATGGTAATAAGTGGTATAAAAGTAATAATGAACTTGAAAAAGGTTCTTAAGGAATTATAAATTAACACAAGTTTATTATTCAGGAGATTAAAGAACGACCGAGTCAAGTCGGACCCGAGGTAAGGGATCCTACACCTCTCTTTCTTTTTAAGTACACTCTTTTATGTCATTCCTTTTAAGCTCATCTTTCTTATGAATGGGATGTTATTTTATATTACTCCCACTGTACATATTATGTTCATATGATGAGAGACCCTATTTCCTCTCATCAAACCTTTTTGGAAGTTTTAAGTGGCGCCGTTAGGCTGCCGAGTTTCCGTAAGAGATGTTTCATCTCACTTTTATTCCCGTGAGATTTATGCTACATTTGCCACAATTTCCTTTGACTGTTTTATGTACTACCCCTTATTACACTAATTTTGTAATATAATTCCATTTATGGGTATTTACATATTCATTGTATGACACTTCTTCAATGGGGTGTACTTTTCGAAAGTTACCCAAGTCGGTAAGGGGACCTTTCACCCTCTTATTTTTTAAAAGACTTCTTTTGTTGGGTCTTTTAATTTTCATATTTTTATGTTGGGATATGTTATCATATATCCTTATTGATGTAAATTTTATGTCCAGGTGATGAGATACACTTTTTATCTCTCATCAACTCATTTTGTTGTGATGCCGTTAGGCAGTCAAGGGAACTTTTTAACCCAATTTCGATTTCTTTGGGTTCAACATGTGGTCATTGAATATGTCATCCATTGAATATGTGTGAATGACCTTTTATTATTTTACACTTAATATCCACTTATATTGGGTGTATTTATATTTGTCACACATATTTTTTAGATTGATTTTTCCTTAATTTAAGGATACCTTCTTTATAAGGTATTTCATCACATTTGACATTTCTATTGAGGGTTCATTGTTGTTATGCACCAATTCACTCTTATATGGTGTATATACTGTAATTTGGAGTATTATATCATGAATCCATTTATTTTCATGATATTATAAAGTTCTGACTAAATGTTATTCCTCAATTATTGTATTCAAGTGTCTCTAATTTTGGTAAAACCCCTTTAACCGAAATATCGTTTTAAATGTTTTAATCATTTGTTCTTATTAATATACATGTTTTCAAAATGGTTTTAAGGATTTATTTATATGGATATTAATGGTTTAAAATTTTAAGCTTCAAGGTGGTATGAGACACTTTGATTCAAAAATCTCTTTATTAAATGTTTTAAATGGTTTTGGAAATGGTTGCTTTTTGAATGGATTCATTATTTCAATATACTGAAATGTTATATTGTGATTGAAATGTGGAAATGTTATGTTTCCTTTATGCATGTTTTATGTGATACATTTATGTTATGGTTCTTGGGCATTGTTATGAAAACGGGTGGTTCCGTGATAAACTAAGGTCGGGTGAGCCTGATATAGCTCTCTAATGCATTGGGTAACGCGAAGGAGTGAAACGTTAAGGTTTCTCCGAAGAGATTTAGGGAATATACTGTGAAGGGTATTCCAAACGTAACCAAGAGGGTTACACTCTACGTAATAATGTTATGAATGCCTCAAGTTACCTCTATGTCTTATGTTTTCTATGATTTATTCATGATTTGATATGCCTATGTTTTATGGGTAAAGTATGATTTTATTCTTATGTATATATGAACTCATGTTTCCTTTCCATATTTTTATAACCCTTACTGAGCCTTTTATGCTCATCCCAAGTTTTTGAAATGTTCTTCACAGGTCAAGGGAACGGTACATGATGTGATGATAGTGTCAAGGATGTGTCAAGAAAGAATATGTGTTTAATTTTAAATAGGTTTCCGTTGATGGGAAGAATGAAGATTGTCTTTTATGTAACCACTTTGTTTAAATGTGTAATGTAATGAATGTTTCATGATCTAATTCTCTAAAACTCTAAACCTGAAAAGATCCTCAATGTGTAATCTTGTAATAACTCAAGATTAAGTAAGGTTTAAGGCTGAGGCCTTATAGTTGGTATCAAATGTCGGTTTAGATAACTTTAGAGGTTAGGGTATTCTTTAAGCATACGTGACATTACCATAATGGTTAGGATTTCAGACAGAGTCCTAGTTTTAGATAAATTGAATGAGTAAGAATATCTTAGTGTTTATCTTCCTCATTAGTACATGATGGTTATGTTGATATACTCACACTGACCTTTTTGGTTTTAGTAATTGGCTGGATCTAGCAGGCACAAAAGTAACAGTGGATGTAAAGGAAACTGTGACAGTGTTTTGAGCAAGCAACTGAATGATATGGGAGCTTCAATGAGAACTCTTGTGATTATCCTCAACCAAATATCTGGAGTCATGATTGACCACCTAATCCTTGGATATTTCTCTAAGGCATCATATATGCAAGAAACAAATCCCTACGGAAGTACAGGTAATAATAATAAAGGTAAGTGTGTTAAAAAACCTATGTGTCAAAGATGTGGAAAGAAACACCTAGGAAAATATTTCAAAGGGACAGAAATATGCTATAGATGTGGAAATGAAGGTCATTAAGCAAGAACCTTCCATGGAAAAAGGAAGCATCTAGTTGACTCGGGGAAAGGGAAAGAAGTTCTTTCTGAGGGATCAATTGAATGTTTTAAATGTGGTGTGCATGGTCATTATGCAAACACATGTCCTATGAAGTAATTTCGTGAATGGGGTCACCAAGAGCTTACCAATATTCGTTTACCAATACCTAATGCCATTCCGATTGAGGATGAAGAAACTGACAATGGCCAATCAAAGGTATGTACTATTTCATGACTATTGTTTTCCTATTTTGGAATCATAGGATATGATTCATGATTTTGTTTGTAGGAAAGAGGTATTTCTGAATAAGTTGGAAAGGAATGGATAATGGATCATGAAGAATGTTGAATGAGTAAGATGTCAACATATAAGGGCTTCAAGAGTTAGGGTGAAATTCTTAAGAGTATTAAGTCTCTTTTGATGATGGGGTTACATTAGAAGACTTTTTATATTATGTGTAACCCTGATGTTTAATATAGGAAAATTTTATTCAAGTAATAGTTATCTTTTCTTTTGTGTACATAGTTATAAAGAACCATTGGGTTTATATGATCCTTACTTTTGAGGTAATTATGGGTTACTATATGTTATGATGGAAAATAAAAGGCATGAGATAATCTTGAGGTTAAAATATGTTATGATAATCTTTGAAGATTTTATCTCATTTTGGGGAATGTTTTAAGAATTATATAGTTTTGGAAAAAGGACAACACGCAGACCGTGTGACTACCCGTCGCGTCGGACAAAGCTGCGGGAATCGAACCCACAACCAAAGTGCGACTGGTATTTATCGCCTACCACTGGACTACGTGAAGTCCCTGGTTAGTTTGACGGATTCTTTTTAGTTATATGATTTTATGAATTAAGAGTAAGTTGATTTTGAAGGATATGTGATTAGGATAATTACTTTTCAATGTGAGACTTCAGGAGCAACTGATGTTGTTTGGAGATAAATGTTACGATTTAACTTGGAAGACTATGTGACTAAATCCTTCAAATATTTGGGTTTCAATATTATATTGGTTTACTATGAAGAATTTTATGGACAAATTGTTTATCGGATGGTTCTCGTTGAACTTTGGGTTTTTTTGGACAAATTTTGGAGATTAAGAATAGATTTCTTTTTATAAGGGGTTATCCATTTCTGGATTATCTGATCTTGTACTAGCCTTTTTGGTTTTGGTTTTGGTTAAAGCCTAAATACATGGGATGTATATAGTTCACTTTTGGGGATTAGGTGATTCTCTAGAAGTTGATTATAGTACTCTTAATGTGAACAAATCTCCCTAAATACTTGTCTTTTGGAAAAAATATGAGTTTGACTAAGGAATCTAGTAAAAGTTGAAAGTCAACATGATAAGTGATTATGCTTCCATATGAATAAATTCCTCAATAAAAAGTAACTTTAAACAAAAATGTTGTCTATTAACTTTTCCTACTGGGGAACCCAACACCGTTTAACCCATCACAAGTTTATGATTTTCTTATTGTTAACTTTCTCCTAAACATGTTTTCTATCACTCTCCATCGGAACATGACCCTATGTTTTCTCCTCCATGTCCATATTTTCATACATGGAATCCTAGTATGGGTTAACTCGGGTGACCTTTGTACTTATCTCTCTTTATTTTAAAGTGTTTGTTTTACCGACTTTTGTTCCGATGTGGGACGTTCAAGGATGTTTCCAAGCGCAATTTTAAAATTGCGAGGACGTAATTACCAAAAGGGGGGAACGATGTAACACCCCAGGTAAATAAGGAATATGAAATTTTCATATTTATCCATATTTGTGAATAAAATATTAATATGCCTTTAAAGGGGACGCTATGCTCGATGGCGTACCCAACACGCAACAACGAGTTTCTTGGGAATCTTACGTTGCACTCTAATAATAAAATAATATTATTCTAAATGGTAGTTAACATGTAGCCGTTGTAATGGCGGGAATGGATAGAAATAACTAAAATATGATTATATATGTTCTTAAATTTTTTTACATTTATACAATAAAAGATAAAGGCTTAAAATACGGAAAGAATTCAATTTTAGGCGTAAATGCCCTAGTTTTCACTAAAGGTTCACTTATCACCTTTTAATGGAGAACTGTCATTAAATATAGTTTTGATCACTCTTATACATTATTTTGGACCAAATAAAACTTTTATTAATAATCGGGACATCAAATTTTACTTTGTGTAATTTTTTGGTATTTTTTCGATAAAGATCATTTTTTAAGGAATAGTGTAAAATGTTGTGTTTTAATTCAAAACCTCTTTTTAATATAATTTATTTATATTATTAGATTATATTTTGAATTGGTTTTAAAGTTAAATTAGATAATATTTTTACCATTAAATCCAATAGTGGTCGTTGGAATTAATTTCACTTTGAAATCGGACTTAAACTAGTGTCAATCTTTTGATACTTATTGTTTTATAAAAACACGCTATTTGCTCTGACAGCGGGAATTAATTATTAAATTAATTAATGTGATTAATATGTTTTAAATTTTTTAAAAGGGACTTCATTTTTGAATTCGGAATATCAAATATAGCTTATGGTGAATTTTTGGGATTTTTCTGAAAAACTTCAATTTTTGATGAATAGTGAAACCACTAAGTGGTACTTATAAAACTGATTTTCCGTTTAAATGAAATTTTTCCATAATTGTGTTTTGATTTTAAAAAATCCAACATACATGGTTGTCATTAAATAGTAAAATGTGGTTCAATGGGATAAAAATAATTTTTTGGTGAATAGTAACTTATTAAGTTTTTAATCGCGATTAGTGGTAATTAGTGTAGTTTAAGGTAAAAATGATATTATAAGAATGTGAAAACACAATGAGACTTGTCCTAAACATATTGTGTGAGTCATGGCTGACAATGACAAGCCATGGGCCAACTTGGGGACCCCATGGAGCCACTTTAGTTGGAAAATGACAATAATATATTTTTATTTAATGTAAAAGTAAAAATGACACAAACATAATATGTTTTACGAAAACAATTTTTAAGTGGGGTTACATAAGTCCTAATTTAGATTATAAATAATAATTGGAATGATATAAAGATTTACTACATCATAGGTATTTTTTTATAATTTTTATACATTAAATGAATTAAATTATTTATGACATCATAATGATGCAGTGATGACATCATTATTTAACGATTAAAATAAAATGGAAAGATAATGTAAAATCTATGAACTACACATGTCCAAAACTTATTGGATGGGTTGATTTCTAACCTTTATAACCTTAACCACGAATTATATCAATGTGGGACCTCTTAAAACAGAAACAAATTTTCAAATAAAGTAATATTTCTTTACTTTCCAAAAGTGCCCCTCCTATCCTCTTATAAAAGGCCCCCACCTCTATCTCATTTCACACACTCCTCAAACCTTTGTCTCGGCCAAACCCTGACCATTTACTCTCTCCACATCCCTCTACTCATCCTATAAGATTCCCTTTGGGCAGAATCGTTTTAAAGGAAGCCTTTAGGCTCAAATCAAAAGGAGTTACACAGTTAAAGATAATTCTTTCTGTTATGTTCATTTGTTTTATATTGCTTCTCCAACCCCCTAAAATATTTTTATTTACTTCTTTTGTAACCAAACCAGTATCTTAAATATACTAGGATGTTATTATAAGATTTATTCGAGCTACACTCTCACACAACTACATCAAATGGTTAAAGAACATACGGTTTCCGTGGATGGTGAAATTCTGCCTCCCGAAACGATGATTGTTCAATACTCATTTAACACCTTCAAAGGTGGCCATTATGATGTAACTATTTTTATATATGATATAAAGTATGTTTATGTTTTACTTATGCTTCTGTATTTTTCATTTGTGTCTAAACTTTATGGCATCCATTATGGTTATACGCGATATCTTTATTTTTGGAAGTGCGGACTACCGCCCCCTCAAAGTGATGTGATTCATTAATGCCATACATGGGACGTATAAAGGATGGATTTAATGATATTATATATGATATTAAACTGGAATTATAATATACCTTTATATCATTATTATTCCATTCTATGAAATACGAAATAGAAATGAAAGTAGCGTTCATGCGTACGTACGGCTTACCGTCTCCATGAACGGTGCATTTCATTTCTTACCTCTAAATGATTATGTAATGTTATAAATTCATGCATGTACTGGATATATATGACATATATGATATCTACATAATGAATACAATTCTTGATATAATAAACATTTGGCCACACGAAAAACATGTAGTTGTAAGAAGCCCACTTTCGACTTAAGAACCAAATATCGGCAAAACAAATATTATTAACTTAAATGATTACATAATGTTTATGACATGGTAATAAGTGGTATAAAAGTAATAATGAACTTGAAAAAGGTTCTTAAGGAATTAGAAATTAACTCAAGTTTATTATTCAGGAGATTAAAGAACGATCGAGTCAAGTCGGACCCGAGGTAAGGGATCCTACACCTCTCTTTCTTTTTAAGTAAACTCTTTTATGTCATTCCTTTTAAGCTCATCTTTCTTATGACTGGGATGTTATTTTATATTACTCCAACTGTACATATTATGTTCATATGATGAGAGACCCTATTTCCTCTCATCAATCCTTTTTGGAAGTTTTAAGTGGCGTCGTTAGGCTGCCGAGTTTCCGTAAGAGATGTTTCATCTCACTTTTATTCCCGTGAGATTTATGCTACATTTGCCACAATTTCCTTTGAGTGGTTTATGTACTACCCATTATTACACTCCTTTTGTAATA
The DNA here is from genome assembly GCA_963277665.1 of Viscum album. NCBI lineage: Eukaryota > Viridiplantae > Streptophyta > Magnoliopsida > Santalales > Viscaceae > Viscum > Viscum album. The sequence continues at coordinate 576,555 of CAUJRU010000286.1, read as the reverse complement.
TAATTACATTTATGGGTAATTACATATTCATTGTATGACACTTCTTCAATGGGGTGTACTTTTCGAAAGTTACCCAAGTCGGTAAGGGGACCTTTCACCCTCTTCTTTTTTAAAAGACTTCTTTTGTTGGGTCTTTTAATTTACATATTTTTATGTTGGGATATGTTCTCATATGTCCTTATTGATGTAAATTTTATGTCCAAGTGATGAGATACACTTTTTATCTCTCATCAACTCATTTTGTTGTGAGTCCGTTAGGCTGTCAAGGGAACTTTTTAACCCAATTTCGATTTCTTTGGGTTCAACATGTGGTCATTGAATATGTCATCCATTGAATATGTGTGAATGACCTTTTATTGTTTTACACTTAATATCCACTTATATTGGGTGTATTTATATTTGTCACACATATTTTTGAGATTGATTTGTCCTTAATTTAAGGATACCTTCTTTATAAGGTATTTCACCACATTTGACATTTCTATTGAGGGTTCATTGTTGTTATGCACCAATTCACTCTTATATGGTTTATATACTGTACTTTGGAGTATTATATCATGAATCCATTTATTCTCATGATATTATAAAGTTCTGACTAAATGTTATTCCTTAATTATTGTATTCAAGTGTCTCTAATTTTGGTAAAACCCCTTAACCGAAATATCGTTTTAAATGTTTTAATCATTTGTTCTTATTAATATCCATGTTTTCAAAATGGTTTTAAGGATTTATTTATATGGATATTAATGGTTTAAAATTTTAAACTTCAAGGTGGTATGGGACAGTTTGATTCAAAAATCTCTTTATTAAATGTTTTAAATGGTTTTGGAAATGGTTTGTTTTTGAATGGATTCATTATTTCAATATACTGAAATGTTATATTGTGATTGAAATGTGGAAATGTTATGTTTCCTTTATGCATGTTTTATTTGATACATTTATGTTATGGTTCTTGGGAATTGTTATGAAAACGGGGGGTTCCGTGATAAACTAAGGGCGGGTGAGCCCGATATAGCTCTCCAATGCATTGGGTAACGCGAAGGAGTGAAACGTTAAGGTTTATCCGAAGAGATTTAGGGAATATACTGTGAAGGGTATTCCAAACGTAACCAAGAAGGTTACTCCATACGTAAGAATGTTATGAATGCCTCAAGTTACCTCTATGTCTTATGTTTTCTATGATTTATTCATGATTTGATATGCCTATGTTTTATGGGTAAAGTATGATTTCATTCTTATGTATATATGAACTCATGTTTCCTTTTCATATTTTTATAACCCTTACTGAGCCTTTTATGCTCATCCCAAGTTTTTGAAATGTTTTTCACAGGTCAAGGGAAAGGTACATGATGTGATGATAGTGTCAAGGATGGGTCAAGAAAGAATCTGTGTTTAATTTTAAATAGGTTTCCATTGATGGGAAGAATGAAGATTGTCTTTTATGTAACCACTTTGTTTAAATGTGGAATGTAATGAATGTTTCATGATATAATTTTCTAAAACTCTAAACCTGAAAAGATCCTCAATGTATAATCTTGTAATAACTCAAGATTAAGTAAGGTTTAAGGCTGAGGCCTTATAATTGTGACTCAAAACATTGATTCACTAGTGGAAGACCTAAAATAATATGAGTTAGTAATTGTTGTGATACTAGTGGATGGGACACTATTTGTAAACTAATCATTTGATGACTCATCATTGGATGAGTCAATGCTGGGGGCCTACCATTGAGAATCACCATTCTGAGTCAGCAGTGCAATGTACCACTATAAAACTTCCACTGTGACTCACCATTATGAGGCATAGGTTTGAGTCATCATTCTAACTCACTTGTCTTAACTCACTGGTGCATCCTACCATTTCCACCTACAAGTGGATGACTCATTGTCAAGAAAACTACCATTATAAAAACAGTATTTTGAATAAATCTTTAAATTAGTCATATTTTCATCCCATATAACCTCAAAACCCTGATTCTCACATTGTAATGGACTAGAGATGTCCATTATATTAAATTAGATACCTCGGAAACCATTCTCTCTCCTGAGAATTCAAAAACAAATCCATAAGAAATAGTGGCATGAAGAAAAACCCTAGATGATACCTATTAAGGAGTAATCTATTAAGAAATTGCTAATATGATTAGGACACATTGAGGTCTAATGAAAAACTAAATTGTGTAGTTAGAATGATGATGTGAATCTTGGTAATCCAAGATCACCCCTTTAGCATCTAATACCCCAACCAACCAACCAAAATACAAAAAACATAAACACCAAAATCCCCAATCTCTGGACCAATTAATCGGGAAATGCCTTCATCAAAATCAAGATATAATTGTCACTAAAAATAATTAAATCACACTCATAGGTTTAATTACATCTCTATAAATGTGTCTCAATTTGGAATCTTGTCATCCCCATTATGCATGTAAAGTCTTAACAATACCTTCCACCACACACATAAAAAAGTAAGAAGAATAACTCCTCAAATAAAACAAGCCTCAAACATTTCAACATAAGAAAAAGTAAGGATAAAGAAACTCAAAACAACTAAGTGTAATGGTAATACGTATGTGTCTCCCATCAAAATGTACTACCCCCAGGACATCGTGCCTCTTCAACCAATAAACCAATCGAATTGTCTATTTTCACAACACCTTCTACCGATGATCCTATAACTCTATTGGCTTCTCCAAACACATTTTTTCATGTTAAACATAATTTTCTACCAAGATATTTTCATGGGAACCATCATGAAGAAACTAAAAAATATGAGAGATGTGAAAGACATTATGGTCCCTCTACAATTATGGTTGATGCTACAAATAGTATTATACCTCAAAAACTCACCCAACCCCTCAAATGATCTGATTAACCTAAGAGAAATATTTCCCCCACTATCTAACCGTTGTTTCCCACATCGAGGATAAACCATCAAGAACACATTGTCCCCAACCAAGAACTCCTAGGTTCCATTATTTAATCAGAAACATGACTTCATGTAGTTTCATGTTGCGTTCATCCTCTCTTAGACAAGATAATCCTTCTCTATTAAGAAATACACTACTTAGGGACCAAGAGTACTTTCCTCCTCAACCTCATTCAAGAAAAATGGAGAACGACACAATATTCCATAGAAGGACTCAAATGGAGTTGTTCTGAAGGATGAGTGATAGATTTTATTGTAAGATAACTATATAAATGCAATGTGTCAGACCCAATATCCAAAAAATTTTGAGATTCATTCCTGAAACATGTCCTTCAATTCCTGGATGGTCTGCCATGTCTTCCTATATATAAGAGGGTTGAAAGATGTGCAGAGGTGTAATTGAGTTCCCAAACTATAATAAAATCCCCTCCAGTATTATGAGGTAAAATATTAACCTGATCCGAAACAATGGATCTTAGAACTCAATGAAGTCGCACCAACTCATCAACATACCTCCTAGCCAAGGAATCTACTATGAATTCCTCTTTTATTGCTAATAAGTGAGAATATGTTTTCAACTAATTCAGCACTAACTGGATTGCACTGCATCTTCCATGATCCATGGATAATCCTATGATAAAATGCATCGATATGCCATCCCACTTCCACCTAGGGACATCTAGGGGTTGCAACAGACAATCCGAAACATGATGCTCAACCTTCAACTTCAAGAAAACTAATAACCACTCTAAATACTCTGCTATAATACACATCATCCTGGCCCAACCAAACTAATCTCTCATGCCGCGGTACATATTTTAAACTCTATGTTTTATAGATAAAGAAGATGATTGAAGTTCACCGAGAAATCCAAATCAGATTTCCACTGGTAAAAATAGCCTTTTATATACCAACAAACAATTATGTAGATCCTTTTAACATTGCTCTAAAGCATAATCATGGTTAACACAATCATGAATCACTTTTTCCTTTGAATCTGCCTAATGAGACTCCTCCACCTACTACATCATAGTAGACTACACCGTTATCAGAATCATACAACCCCATCCACCATTTATTCGTACATATATGTGAAACGTTTCCAACTCCTCCATTGACTTTGATGAATCCATGTATCCCCAATAAACCACCATTTATGTCTATCTACTCAAATATTTATCCACAACATTCACCACTATTTGGGCTTAAAAGATATCAAATTTGTATTCCTAGAGAATCTACATCCTCCATAACTACCACAAGTTAAGATCTTCCATATATAAGATATACATCAATCTCTTGTGATCTATGAATACCCCAAAGGGATACCTAATGAGGTAATGTCTCCCCCATCTACAACGAAAAATCGCTACTACTATATCTGGATCATGGTGGGTGTAACGACCCGAAATTTTGAATAAATCTTGTTTCCTAATTTCATGTTTTATTTTTTATACTCAAAAAAAATGTTTTATTTGATAAACATGATTATAAATAAAATGAGACCATTGGTTTTTGAGTGTTATATGACCATCAGTCAATATGACCACCGTGAACAAAATGTTTTGATTATTGTCTCTAAATTTAAGTAATCTTGGTTAATTATTATAGAAAGAAGATTTGATGGCCTCACCTAGTAGCCTTGGGCCGATCGAAGCCCATCTAACAGAGATTGGGAAGGAGGTAGCACCATTGGGCTTTGCTCTGGACCAAATCCAAGCCGAACTTCATCATGTGAAGCTAGAACGGAATCGCCTTCGCGAGAAGTTCAAACTGATAGAAATTACTACTCGGGCAATGTTGACTGAGCCGCCCCAAAATTCTATCACCCTAGCACACCTTACTCTTAGGTCCTATGCTGGTATTATAAGGGGTTATGTAACGAGACCGTAATTGCCTTGTGTAATCCTTTTTTTAAATAAAAATTTGGATTTCTTCTTATGATGATGTTTATGAATTTTCAAATGACCGGATAAATATTGTATGCATATTTTTGATGAATTTTAGAAAAAGGATATTTTAAAAATGGTTGTGTAAACCTTAAATAATTAAAAATGTGTAATGATTTTCGAAAAATGGTCTTCTACAATTATGTTCAGTACGAAATTTAGAGTCTAATAAGATCAACTTGATTTTTGATGAATAGTAAATTATGAATAGTGATTTTATGATTAGGATTAGTAATATGACAAAATGGATTAGTAATCTCACTTAAAAAAAGTTTTAAAATAATCTAGGCACCTTGATTAAGTAATGTGATTCAATAAAATAGTTAAATAACGGTTTCATTAATTATTATTCAAGTATTAGTTTTTTCGGGTGAATAGTGTTTTTTAATTAAAAATTTAATTAAAAATAATTAGAAAATTATTTTTATAAAAATGACTTTATTTTTGAACTCAGAGCATCGATATTATGTTATGGTAATTTTTGGGGTTTTTTCTGAAAAAATGAATTTTCGATGAATAGTGTTTTTATTTAAAAATTAAATTAAAAATATTTAGAAAAATATTTTTATAAAATGGATTTCATTTTTGAAATCAGAGCATTGATATTTGGTTAATGTGAAATTTTGGGATTTTTATGAGAAAGTTGAATTTTCAGTGAATAGTAAAAATACAGTTTTAGGGTTTCGGTATGTTTAATGACATCATAACGGTGTCATGATGATGTCATGAGATCTTTTGAGGGTTGGCCGGCCACGGGTGATGAATTATTGTTTTGGGGGCCCCATGTGGCCTAACTCCATGATAAATGACAAGGGAGAGCACATGGGTTTGAGAAAAGCACATGTGAGGTGTCCCTTGGCCATTAATGCATTGTCCCCTCACTTTCCCTATAAATACCAAGCCCTCCTCTCATCCATTCGACTCCCCACTCATTCCCAACGAATTTCTGGTCTCATTACCTCCCAAGGAGTCCTCCCAAGGTGCCCCCAAGCCCTCAAGGTCCAATCCTTTGAGTTTCAAGAGTCACATTTTAAGGTAAGGGATCTGACCTCTCTCTTTCATTTCAAGTAATCTCTTTTATGTCATTCCTTTTATGCTCCATGTTCTTATGTTGGAGGATGTTCTTTTATACTCCTCTTACTGCCCTTTTCATGTTCATATAATGAGAGATCCCCTCTTGCTCTTATTATTTCGTTTTATGAAGTTTTAAGTGGCGCCGTTAGGCTGCCGAAATTTTTCTATCGGATTCTTTCTCCCTTCTCATTTTTCAAGATCTATTTTCATGTAAAGTATTTCAAGTTCCTTTTAATTATGTTGGGGTATGATCTCTAAATTTATCATACTGATATTTCATGATCATATGATGAGAGACCCCATTTTATCTCTTCAATTCAGTATTTTGAAGTTTTAAGTGGCGCCGTTAGGCTGCCGAATTTTTAAGTGGTTCTTCACCCTTCTCGTTTTGAAGTTCTACTTTCATGTCAATTCTTTCAAATTCCTTTTTGTTATGTTGGGGTATGATATCTATATCTATCATACTGGACTCTTATGTTCATATTATGAAAGACCCCATTTGATCTCTTCAATTCAGTATTTTGATGTTTTAAGTGGCGCCGTTAGGCTGCCGAATTTTTAAGTGGTTCTTCACCCTTCTCGTTTTGAAGTTCTACTTTCATGTAAATTCTTTCATGTTCCTTTTTGTTATGTTGGGGTATGATCTATATATCTATCATACTGGACTCTTATGTTCATATGATGAGAGACCCCATTTGATCTCTTCAATTCAGTATTTTGAAGTTTTAAGTGGCGCCGTTAGGCTGCCGAATTTTTAAGTGGTTCTTCACCATTCTCGTTTTGAAGTTCTACTCTCATGTCAATTCTTTCAAGTTCCTTTCTATTATGTTGGGGTATGAACTCTATATCTATCATACTGGACTCTTATGTTCATATGATTAGAGACCCTATTTGACCTTGTCAATTCAATTTTGTTGAAGTTTAAGTGACGCCGTTAGGCTGCCGAATTCTCACAGGAGAAATCTTTTTTTTCCTCCTTTCATGTTCTTCATTTCATATGGTATATTTTCAAATTTCATTACCATGTTCTCAAATACCTTATATTTTGTCCCTATATTTTTTGATGGGTCATATATGAATGTTTGACCCATGTCCCCTCTCTTCTCAATGTTTTCGAAAACCTTGTAACATAGCCGTTATGCTGCAGAATTTTCGTCTCAAAATGCCTCTCTCTCTTTTCTAAAAATTATTTAATGTTATAAAGTGAATACTAAAAGCTCTTATTTCTACAGGGGTATTCACATATATATCAAAATGTTCTATTTTAAATTCTGGGAATTTCATAAATGAAACCCTCTTTCCCTTTCCGTGGGTTTAAAGTGACGTAAAGATCATGTCTTTAAAGCAGTTTTTAAAACATTATGATTATGAAATGAAACCCATTTATTTTATGCTATGTGGGTTATTTATGAAATGTTTGATGATGATATATGTGGCTCACATGATAATAAAGGCAAATTTAAGGGTGCGCCCTGATAGCGCTCCAATGCATTGGGTAATGATGTAACCACTAGAGATTACAATTTTCATGATACCTTGGTGAATAACCTTGGTAATTTTCAAATGACACCTTGGGGATGGACCTTGGTGATATGTTCATGATTGTCTATGTTAAATGATGTAGCCACATCTTCAAGTTATGAAAAATGTTATTTTTATTATGAAATGCCTCATGATTTCTTTCTCATGCCTTAAAGTTCTTTTCATGTCCTTATTGAAGTATCTCAAGTTCACATGTAAAATGTTCCTCTTGTTTCCCTTACTGGGCCTTCTGCTCACCCTTTCTTTTGATGTATGTCCCCAGGTTATGAGATTCATAATGAACATAGGATGAACTAAAGGAGAAGCCTTTCAAGTGTTTAAGAAGAATGTTTTTATGTTTTTTTTTGTATTATGATCCTTGTTTCCAAGACACTAAACCTTAACGATCCTCAGTTTTGTGTAATGTAATGAAAGTTTATGTTATAAAATGGCGGGATGCTATAGTTGGTATCAAAGGATGGTTTAGTTATTTGTGGAAATTAGGATATGAAAACTCTAGGAGGAACCCTATAGAAAAGTTTAATATAGGAAATCTTCCTGGTATTTTGGTGAGTATTGAGTAAGGGGTTGCCAAGCAAATACATCCCTGTCTGGATACGAGCAGGTAGAGGTGGCTCTGGCACAGATGTACATAGGGGTAAAACCCGAAAACACCGCTTTGAGCTAGACTCGAACGGGAACTGGTACACGACAACGGGCCTTGCTGCACTCTTGGTTACGACACTCCCGGGGGATATGCTTTGGTAAATTCATAAGCTTGATATGAACCATTATTAAAGGAACAAAGATAAAATAAAATAAAGATTCAAATAAGAATATATGATCATGGATAACCTCGATGGGAACCTAGGGGATCACAAGTTAGGGTATACTTTTCTTCTACAAGTTATCCTTATATGCTTTAAGTTCCTTTTCATGATTATTGGTTAAGTATTTAAGCCTCTAATTATAATTTATCTTCTTAGTTAATGGTGGGAAATGGAATAACGTGTCCCAACAACCAATGTGATAGGAAATGCGACAATTTCCGTATTAATATGTCAGAGATGATTAGGGGATTAAAAGATGATTATTATTTTGGAAGGCGTTCACTATTTTGGGGACCCTATATGATCGAGGTAAATAGATTACTATAGTATTTTCATTGAGGAGTAAGGTTGACTTATATTTTGAAGAATTGATGAATTTAAGGTGGACTTATAGTAATTTAGGTTACTTTTGGGAATGATTAACCTATCTTGGGTAAAATATGTTTAGGTTAGCTACTTTTGTTATAAGATGTTAGGAGTGGTTGATGTTGTCTGGAGATGAACAATGAAGTTGTTTTGGAAGACTATGTTATCAAATCCTTCTTGTATTTGGGTTTCAATCTTAGTTTGGTTTATTTTGAGGAATTTTAAGGACCGTTATTTATGGAGTGGTCTATGATGAACGTTGGGTAGTACCATGGAACTTTGAAGATTTAAAAGTAGGTTCTATTCCTATGGGATCCTTTCTTTTTGAAGAGTTGTTTTACCTTAACCTTTCTGTTTTTGGGATAATGTTTAAAGATAGAAGAAATAGATAGTTAATCTTTTGTAGATTATGTGATTCTATAGAAGATTATTCTTGTGCTTTTATGAGACCAAGTGTTTTTGAATTCTCATCATTTGGCTAAAAGATTAGTGTTGGTAGGGACTTGTTAAAGGATGAAACTCTACTTGAAGGTAGGTATATTTTCTTATGTTTTTGTTCTATGTAGTAAATGAAATCCTCAAAATTATGAAAAGAAACGTAAAACAAAAATGTTGTTGGTTTACGTTTCCTACTAGGTAATCAAAGACCGTTTACACACATCATAAGTTTGGGATTTTCTCATGGTTAACTTTCTCCTAATCATGTTCTCTATCACTCTGTCTCAGAACTGACCCTTTGTTTTTTCCTCCATGTCCATGTTTTCCTACATGGAACCCGAGTGTGGGTTAACTCGGGTGGCCTTTGTACTTCCTTTTCTTTCTTTTAAAGTAATGGTGTTACTGACTCTTTTTCTGATGTGGGACTTTCAATGAAATTTCAAAACACAATTTAAAAAAATTGCGAGGACACAATTTCTTAAGGGGGGAAGATTGTAACGACCCGAAATTTTGAATAAATCTTGTTTCCTAATTTCATGTGTTATTTTTTATACTCAAAAAAAATGTTTTATTTGATAAACATGATTATAAATAAAATGAGACCATTGGTTTTTGAGTGTTATATGACCATCAGTCAATATGACCACCGTGAACAAAATGTTTTGATTATTGTCTCTAAATTTAAGTAATCTTGGTTAATTATTATAGAAAGAAGATTTGATGGCCTCACCTAGTAGCCTTGGGCCGATCGAAGCCCATCTAACAGAGATTGGGAAGGAGGTAGCACCATTGGGCTTTGCTCTGGACCAAATCCAAGCCGAACTTCATCATGTGAAGCTAGAACGGAATCGCCTTCGCGAGAAGTTCAAACTGATAGAAATTACTACTCGGGCAATGTTGACTGAGCCGCCCCAAATTTCTATCACCCTAGCACACCTTACTCTTAGGTCCTATGCTGGTATTATAAGGGGTTATGTAACGAGACGGTAATTTCCTTGTGTAATCCTTTTTTTAAATAAAAATTTGGATTTCTTCTTATGATGATGTTTATGAATTTTCAAATGACCGGATAAATATTGTATGCATATTTTTGATGAATTTTAGAAAAAGGATATTTTAAAAATGGTTGTGTAAACCATAAATAATTAAAAATGTGTAATGATTTTCGAAAAATGGTCTTCTACAATTATGTTCAGTACGAAATTTAGAGTCTAATAAGATCAACTTGATTTTTGATGAATAGTAAATTATGAATAGTGATTTTATGATTAGGATTAGTAATATGACAAAATGGATTAGTAATCTCACTTAAAAAAAGTTTTAAAATAATCTAGGCACCTTGATTAAGTAATGTGATTCAATAAAATAGTTAAATAACGGTTTCATTAATTATTATTCAAGTATTAGTTTTTTCGGGTGAATAGTGTTTTTTAATTAAAAATTTAATTAAAAATAATTAGAAAATTATTTTTATAAAAATGACTTTATTTTTGAACTCAGAGCATCGATATTATGTTATGGTAATTTTTGGGGTTTTTTCTGAAAAAATGAATTTTCGATGAATAGTGTTTTTATTTAAAAATTAAATTAAAAATATTTAGAAATTTTTTTTTATAAAATGGATTTCATTTTTGAAATCAGAGCATTGATATTTGGTTAATGTGAAATTTTGGGATTTTTATGAGAAAGTTGAATTTTCAGTGAATAGTAAAAATACAGTTTTAGGGTTTCGGTATGTTTAATGACATCATAACGGTGTCATGATGATGTCATGAGATCTTTTGAGGGTTGGCCGGCCAAGGGTGATGAATTATTGTTTTGGGGGCCCCATGTGGCCTAACTCCATGATAAATGACAAGGGAGAGCACATGGGTTTGAGAAAAGCACATGTGAGGTGTCCCTTGGCCATTAATGCATTGTCCCCTCACTTTCCCTATAAATACCAAGCCCTCCTCTCATCCATTCGACTCCCCACTCATTCCCAACGAATTTCTGGTCTCATTACCTCCCAAGGAGTCCTCCCAAGGTGCCCCCAAGCCCTCAAGGTCCAATCCTTTGAGTTTCAAGAGTCACATTTTAAGGTAAGGGATCCGACCTCTCTCTTTCATTTCAAGTAATCTCTTTTATGTCATTCCTTTTATGCTCCATGTTCTTATGTTGGAGGATGTTCTTTTATACTCCTCTTACTGCCCTTTTCATGTTCATATAATGAGAGATCCCCTCTTGCTCTCATTATTTCGTTTTATGAAGTTTTAAGTGGCGCCGTTAGGCTGCCGAAATTTTTGTAACAGATTCTTTCTCCCTTCTCATTTTTCAAGATCTATTTTCATGTAAAGTATTTCAAGTTCCTTTTAATTATGTTGTGGTATGATCTCTAAATTTATAATACTGATATTTCATGATCATATGATGAGAGACCCCATTTTATCTCTTCAATTCAGTATTTTGATGTTTTAAGTGGCGCCGTTAGGCTGCCGAATTTTTAAGTGGTTCTTCACCCTTCTCGTTTTGAAGTTCTACTTTCATGTCAATTCTTTAAAGTTCCTTTTTGTTATGTTGGGGTATGATCTCTATATCTATCATACTGGACTCTTATGTTCATATGATGAGAGACCCCATTTGATCTCTTCAATTCAGTATTTTGAAGTTTTAAGTGGCGCCGTTAGGCTGCCGAATTTTTAAGTGGTTCTTCACCCTTCTCGTTTTGAAGTTCTACTTTCATGTAAATTCTTTCAAGTTCCTTTTTGTTATGTTGGGGTATGATCTATATATCTATCATACTGGACTCTTATGTTCATATGATGAGAGACCCCATTTGATCTGTTCAATTCAGTATTTTGATGTTTTAAGTGGCGCCGTTAGGCTGCCGAATTTTTAAGTGGTTCTTCACCATTCTCGTTTTGAAGTTCTACTCTCATGTCAATTCTTTCAAGTTCCTTTCTATTATGTTGGGGTATGAACTCTATATCTATCATACTGGACTCTTATGTTCATATGATTAGAGACCCTATTTGACCTTGTCAATTCAATTTTGTTGAAGTTTAAGTGACGCCGTTAGGCTGCCGAATTCTCACAAGAGAAATCTTTTTTTTCCTCCTTTCATGTTCTTCATTTCATATGGTATATTTTCAAATTTCATTACCATGTTCTCAAATCCCTTATATTTTGTCCCTATATGGTTTGATGGGTCATTTATGAATGTTTGACCCATGTCCCCTCTCTTCTCAATGTTTTCTAAAACCTTGTAACATAGCCGTTATGCTGCAGAATTTTCGTCTCAAAATGCCTCTCTCTCTTTTCTAAAAATTATTTAATGTTATAAAGTGAATACTCAAATCTCTTATTTCTACAGGGGTATTCACATATATATCAAAATGTTCTATTTTAAATTCTGGGAATTTCATAAATGAAACCCTCTTTCCCTTTCCGTGGGTTTAAAGTGACGTAAAGATCATGTCTTTAAAGCCGTTTTTAAAACGTTATGATTATGAAATGAAACCCATTTATTTTATGCTATGTGGGTTATTTATGAAATGTTTGATGATGATATATGTGGCTCACATGATAATAAAGGCAAATTTAAGGGTGCGCCCTGATAGCGCTCCAATGCATTGGGTAATGATGTAACCACTAGAGATTACAATTTTCATGATACCTTGGTGAATAACCTTGGTAATTTTCAAATGACACCTTGGGGATGGACCTTGGTGATATGTTCATGATTGTCTATGTTAAATGATGTAGCCACATCTTCAAGTTATGAAAAATGTTATTTTTATTATGAAATGCCTCATGATTTCTTTCTCATGCCTTAAAGTTCTTTTCATGTCCTTATTGAAGTATCTCAAGTTCACATGTAAAATGTTCCTCTTGTTTCCCTTACTGGGCCTTCTGCTCACCCTTTCTTTTGATGTATGTCCCCAGGTTATGAGATTCATAATGAACATAGGATGAACTAAAGGAGAAGCCTTTCAAGTGTTTAAGAAGAATGTTTTTATGTTTTTTTTTGTATTATGATCCTTGTTTCCAAGACACTAAACCTTAACGATCCTCAGTTTTGTGTAATGTAATGAAAGTTTATGTTATAAAATGGCGGGATGCTATAGTGGGAATAGTGATGTTCATGACGATGTAATTTCCTAGACCCATAAGAGAACACTCACCATTGTTTCATCATCATGCATCCCATTCTCAGATGAGAAGCATCACTAAACACCTTTTACATCAACCATTCCTCGAGAAATCAGAGCACTAGATTACTTAATGACTTCCCCTTCAGATAGCTAAACACTACCTCCCACTGCCCACTCCACCCAAAAGCATTCCCTTTTTTTCAATAATATCAATGAGGATGAAACTTGAAATAAATCAAATACAAATCTCCAGTAATAGCCCGACATATCGAGAAAATGATAAATATATCCAACCTTATTAGGATATTCCTAATAAAAAACTACCTCGACCATTAATGGGTCAACTACTACACCCCATTGTGACACAACACGTCCAATTAAATGCACCTCGTGTGTTCAAAACATACAAATGGACAACATTATCTATAGTTGGTGGAATCGGTGGATATACAAGATAGTCTTATATTTCATGGTATTCTAATAATATGAATTCAGGTAAAAAAAGATGTTATCGATATATACAATGAATAATGGTTCCTTATACTCCCTAATTAATAATTGCATAACCCCATGAAAATGAATGGTGCATTTGTAACACCATGTGACATGAATATTAACTCTATATGCATGTACCTTCATCTTAAAATAGTCTTTCAGATATCGTCTTCCTTCAACCTCAATGGATTATATATGTACCATAGATATTTCCTAAAAACCCAACATTCTCCTCTCAGCTGGTCAAAAGATAATATATCATCGATAGGGGGTAATAGTTCTTGACTACCACCGGATTCAACCTCCGATAGTATATGCAAAACCTCATTCCACTATCAACCTTTTTCACAAAAAAGACTGGGTCACCCCATGACCGCACATTGTGCTTGTTAAATCCAGTCTTCATAAGGTCATCAAAGATCGATCGCAACTCAGAAGGTGTCATTTGATAAGGATCCATAGAAATCGGGAAAGCACTATAATGTTTTTATATCATAAGATCAAAATCTCATCAAAGAGGTAGAGTCATAACCACCTTGAGAAAGACATACATGAACTCCCCAACAACACATGGAACCTCCTTCATCTCAAAACCCATAGATTCAATTGATATCTTAGCCAAAAAGGAATGAAGAGGCTCCACACTCTGACTGCCCATCCGAAAACTCCACTTACCAAGGAAAACCACACACTTATGATCCATGTTTGAAAACATGAATATCTCATGGAAGAAATCAATAATGACATTCATAGAATAAAACCAGTCAATGCCAAGGATGACATGGTGTGGCTGAATATACATCAATAAAAGGTACACGTGAGACTGTTGAGTCCCCATAATGTGTTTATGTCCCCAGAATACATTAAAAAATATGGTTTGAACTCCAAATAGAATTATTAACACAAGGGGAATGGCAGCCTCTATACATACAGTCCTAGAGTATAGGTTAGACTAAGTGCAAAAATGGAGTATAAAAATCTTCAATCAGACAATTTGAAAGCAAGAGTACTGATAAAAATTATCATACAAAGAATGATATATGGCTCTACATGAACTAATTCCAATTCAACATGCAACCGACCACACCCAGATCCTCTTCACCTATACTAATGGCCACTTCATAGACCATTACACGGTTGATGTCCCTAAGGAACATCATAAATTCAGTCTCTAACTACTCTTTATCCCCTTAGTGGAGTGTATGCATTGTATCACTGCTAATCGAAATGACCTATTGAAAAATACTGCTGAGGAGCACACTGGCCCTGCCCACCACCACCTTACTAAGCTCGAACATACATCGTGAACTAACTATAATGATTCCCATGGGCCATATTGGAGAAAAACCTCGGTCCTATTTTCACCGAAAAATAATTTGTAAGGGAATGTCGTAATAGGAACTACTGAGGTCAAATCCCCCCTAGATGAAACATGGAATGCCATGGATCTCGAGACATGAAACATGTAGCATTACCCTAGAACAACCCTACTAGTTCCCATATCATGGTAGACCTCCTTGTGAGTTAATCCTATCAACTACATATGCCTTCTTTTTGACCTCCTAGTACGTCTGCATGGTGAAGGTAGTAACCCCATAATGGAGAGTAGAAAGAAGCTCCTCCTCTAGATGTCTTGCATGAGACCACTAATATGGAAAGAGATACAGAGAAATATTATAGAGATAATTGAATGTGAAATGAAACCCCATACCAACATAGTCCCCTTTTATAGGGAGAGTATCGCCTACCACTTCTCAGCCATCATTTTTGAGGAATGGAATCCTTCTTGGAAATCCTTTTCAATGTTGAACCATAGAACATTAGCATCCTTTGCCTCCCTCATGTAAAACATACACCATTTATGTGTGTCTCCATGAATCTATCCCAATTTTAAAGAAACCAATTACCTCATCAGAACCCAGATCATGCTGATGGTGATCACAGGCTCATCCAGCCAACTCTCCATATCTAAGTCTGAAACATATCCCTTGTTCATTCCCTAAGTTCATCATAGGAAATCACTTAACATATTCCACCTCATATCATACTCCTCTTCTTCATTGACCCTCCATATATTGATCAGGTAATATTGGTGAGCATTGACTACCTTCACTACACATGGATGATGACTGTGTGACATGGATGAAAATTATATACATTAAACTCATAACCTCAAGTAGTATGTAATTATATTTAAGACTATTTTTTTGTAATTATTTATTTTAATTCCCTATATTAACCAATTAAAATAACAACACGATTAATTATATTCCATGACCCTTTCCAATTTTATCTATCTTACAAACAGTATACCCTCACCTTGATGTTCATAAGACATAGATTTTATAAATTGAATCATGGTGGGGGGATAAAATACCATGTCCTAGTCGGTCACCCCTGGCCCATGTCACACACTATGACCACCTAACACTATTTCCCTACAAACACACTCAATACTCACTATGGCTTACCCAAAACTCCATCTTATCTTTCAACCATTGCCTTATATTACATTCTGTCACTAAACCCTCCCTCCAATGATTTCCCTCCTGAGCCAGCAATAAAGGAAGATATATACTGACCCCCCATGTCCCACCTTAAGTAGTCCTCGAGATTCTAACTAGAACCAAGCGTACAAAGTTACCACAAAATGGGAGAAATATTCTTTTATAAGAAAAAAATATAGTGAGAGTTGATGTATCAAGCTATACACAACTCCAATACATCTATATATATTAATGCAATCCAAAACCATCCCACATGCATGTTTAATACAAAATTTATACAAATAAAATAAAACTCTGATGTAAGTACCAAAAGAAAAAAGCTAAGAAGTGACACAAAAACTATACCCACATTCGAGCAAGTAAGGTATATGATGGTCCATTTAATATTCTTGGAACCCTAAAATTAGTTTTATATATGTAGTGTGAGCATCCGAGTATACTCACTATAAAAACCATGTTATCTCATTTATATGTGGGAGATGCATAATAATGACCCAATGATAAAATAGTAGGAACACAATGCAACTATAAAATAATACTATCAATACCATCCTAAAAAAACATACTAACCAAATAAAACATGTCAAGTATTATAATTCCAAAATCAATGTTTGGTACCCCTGACACTTCTCACTGGTTAACAACTCATATTGTAATGATAAACGTCCTAGAATTTTCACACTCTTCCATAAGACACATGTCATAACCCAAACACATAAACATGGGACTTATATCTAGTCTCACAACCAAAGAAAATTAATCTCACCACACCCCAACTGCCGACACATGGGCCTCATAGCCACACAATAACATGCCCAAAGAGTCATGGGCTACCAAAACATATTAGAGGGAGCATGGAAGAGCCAATAACCGGCCATCCATCCTCCAACTAGGAGGATGGGAAATTACATTTTCCCCCCTTGAAAATGGTGGTGTTTGGAATATAGTTATCAAATAGGATGTTGTGTGTATAAAAATAAAAATAATGTTTAATGATATATACATATATATAGGTACAAAACACTTATCCCAACCTATCGGGTTTTCCAATGAACAACCAGCCCACAAAACTTCATTTGATGTAACCATTAGATGCACATCAACAGAAAAAGATATAATTTAGTTCATAACCCCAAATGAGTCATTTTACAAGTTATATTTACATATTATCCAATTTATTTATTCATTCTATCTCTACATAGACATATCCCTACCTAATAATGGTTAATATCACATAACATAAACCACAAAGAGGAATATAAGCATAATAATGAAACCAAATTCATATTTCTACTACATCCAATAGTCATATTAACAATTTACATCATTAATATTTAATGTAATACCAACCAAACCATCCTTGAAAAAAGAACAACCAACATCTCATTCCCACACCCATCAACTCCTATCATCGCAGCTATCGGCCACCATGCAAGATAAATAAGCCTCCAGCAGAAACTCACAGAAACACATCCATGTTACAGTCCTACATAACAATGTAAATTATCCATTCTAGAATCAAAAAATATCTCAACCTCAGATTCCATTACAGCACCCAAACCACCCCATCAAAATAGCTGTGCTACAAACTGTGCCACCACACAACCCACACGAGGAACAATATAGAACAAAACCACAGAGAACACACAACCACAATAATTAGGACATATGTATTTTGATTTATCAAACACCCATTCATTAATTCAACTTTTTCAATTAATGGGTTATCATCGAGAAAGGGATATCTTGAGGGGTCTATTTATTTAAATATGAATGTGTGGTTAATTAAATTTTTTGATTTACATCCATTCAGTAAAAGACCAAAAAAAATAAAAAGTCGCCATAGTTTCACCTACAATGGTCACCCACACCCATGATTTGCAGTACGAATATATCCCATACAGCTAATGATATCAACAGATGACAAACCATTGCACAATTCAATTTTTCAACACCCCACATGATGATCATTATATCGAGTAAATTATAATTATTATGTTGTTATCCTAATATCTGCAAAAATAGAATATTCATACAAAAACTACAAATGATACACAAATAATAGGGAGAAAAATGGATCCCTACCTCAATTAGAAGACAAAAAACAATCCCTACATGAACCCTAATTAGGGGGTGTACATGTAGTAGAGAAATCGTTAATGGAAACATTATCTGAAGGCCACAACCCAACACATGATCACTTGAAAATGAAATGCTAATGGAACTCTTGGTAGAAAGGGTATAACAAAACGTACAAGGGTAAATATGTATCATCTTTAGAATGTCCATAGCTTATATCAACCTATGAAATGGATTCTAAATCCATTAATGATAGATTGGGATCAAGACAATTCATTTTGAAAATCTAAAAGTCTCACAAGTATTTGTAACTTAATAATATATTTTATATCATTTAAAATGTATTAAAATTTACATTAATATCATATTAAAATCATTTAACTTCAAATTAAACATTAATGAGGATAAACTAGATAAAATTTAAAAAAGAGAAATTTTGAAAACTCTTAGAAGAAACTCAACATTGAGTGAGTCACCATCATGATTAATTTATAGGTGAGTCACTGGTGGATGAATTAGTGCTGGGTGAGATACCATTGGATGACTCACCATCATTTTTCAATGGTAGATGAGATTCTAGTGGATGACTAACTATTTAGTGAGTTTCTAGTGGATGAGTCACTGTTGGATGACTCACCTTTGGATGACTCTCCATTGGACGAGTCACCATCACAAGTCACCACTGGCAAACCACCATTGTAGATCACCGATGTGAGTAACTCATGGATGAGTTGTCATTGATTGGTTCAACATTCAGTGAGATAGAAGTGGTTAACTTACCATTGGTAGACTCACTATTGGATGACTTACCATAGGATGAGTCATTGTCACGATTAACTGCAGTCAACCAACCATTGCACCTCACTTATCCTAGTTAATGTGGTGTGTCACTAGTGGTGACCTGCCATTGTGACTCCCCATTGCAAGTCACTAGTGCGAGTTAATATTCTGACTAACTAGTCCTGACTCTCTGGTGTGACCTACCATCTCTTCCTACCATTAGGTGATGTATAGTTTGAAAAAATTGATTTTGATAAATTCTTGAAATGAGTCAGTATTTCCTTAAAGAGAACCTCATACTATAGAATTTTATAATAAAATGGACCAAAGATGTTTGGTCCATCAAAATAAAGGTACTTTTACATCATTTCTATAATAATTGTTATAAAATGGAAATGTAACTCCCTGGTATGTACAACCTTCCATAGGATCATAATGAACATGATTTATCATAACCTCCCATTATAACAAGTTATAAAAGAAAAATTGGGATAAAAATATGATAATTGTGGAACTGTTATTATTATTTTGGAGATGATATAAAATCATAATATGTGCATGAAATAGAAATTTCACAATAAAACTCTTATGAGAAAACAATCCAATTAACACCTGAAATAATGAAAATAATAAAAGATAGCAAATGAATGAGTAATAAGATTTTATAAAAACTAAATGTAGTGTCTTATAAATAATATAATAGTTATATCATAAGTTAATAACATGTTTCAAACCACTTTAATAGTGTTTATGGATCTTTCAACTAAAAGGAAGCAAGAGGTATGTGATTTCGTCTCAATTTACATTCTTGGGAGTCCTAACTATTATTTTTCACAAACTAACTATTATGTGATTTATATACTACAACTTTGACATATAATTACTTGATTAATTAATATATAATCATATTTTATGACTCAATTTCATACATTTCATCAAAGGTAATTTGATTTGAAAATTATTATGTGGTTCTAAAATATCACTTTCAATTGTGATTGTTAAAATTATATTGAAACAATTACTTTCTTGTATTTTTTTCATTAGAGAGTTCATTTAACATAAATTTAAATAATATTCTATAAGGGATATATTTATTTCAAAAGCCATATTACATTTATATATATTTAATGTTTACATTGAATGTCATTTGCTTAATTGGGGAAATATTGATAAATATATATCCTTTACACAATTTCCAACTGTGAAGTTATTTAATATTGATACAAGAAGTATGTCGTTAATTTGATATATATTGAATAATATGGATATATATTTATGGGTGGCGGAAAGTATAATATCACCCATTGATGCATTTTTAGGACTCATGAGACAAATCAGTTGTCCAAATTAACATGTTTTTTTCTTACAATTTTTAGATTCATGTGATAGGTATTAATGTAAGAGGTATGATTTTGTTGAGACAAGAAATCCAATAATTAAACATTGAATTCATTAAGAGTCTATATGTTTTTATCCATGATATTTTCTCTATGATATTATATATGGATTCAATTTAATACCAATTCATTGATTAAATAGAATGAGTTTTTATTTTTTTTACCTTTTAATATTGGTTATGCCTTATCTTTTCATGTATTATTTTTAATTAAAGGGGAAGAACATTCAGATATTAACCTTTCCATATTGATTATTTTTATTCATTCAGGATAGATTTGGTTTTACAAAACCGCTTATAATCAATTATGCCCACACTTATTTGGATTTCATTCCCCATGAAATAAATATGAATCCTTTGAATGTGTTTTCCATGATGATTAACAATATCTTATGTTATTTACTATGTTTTATTTAGTATTAAACATGTCAAATGGGTGTCTTGATGTTTCTTATTTTTCAAAAGTACTAAACTAACCGGTCTATCATGATTTTAATCTTTGTATCAATGTAAATATGACAAATCAGACACCTATTTCAATATTGTCGATTTGGGGCCATTACAAAAAACATCCACTTGAATTCCTTAAATAAATATTTTATAGAATTTGGAAGGATTTTTTCATCTAATAATTATCAATATGCAATAAATATGTGATGGAGTATTTGATTTTTTATTATTGAGCTCGGGTTAACTATTGAAATTAATTAAAATATTTATATATAACAAGCTTATTAAAGATCAAAATGCATCCCAATGGTCATGAATTTAAATATGGAATTTTTTTGGTTAGTATAAGATCATAAAATGAAATTTAGTTATATTTTATATAATATTAACCATAATAAATATGATTAAAACATTTTATAATTATCAATAACATTTACCTAGATAACCACTATTTTAATCAGAAAGGGTTAAGAATTCTTTTATAAATTTACATGTGAATAATCATTGAAAAAGAAAAAAATTTAACCACTTTCCCTTACATTGATCTATAATTAATTTTTATTGATTTTAAATAATTTAATAAAATAATAATTTTTACAAAAAATAATTATTGTCAATGTTGAAAAATTTCATTTAACATAAAATTAATACATCAAGAATAAAAAATGTTATAAACATAATAATTAATAAATATAATTTCATAGGTATATAAATTAAAGGGACACATTATTTATTCAAATTATATAAATTTTATTATTATTAAACTTAATTATTTTATTTTTCACTAAATTTAAAAACATTGTGTTACTGTTTCACAAGAATTTAAGGAAAATATATAATTTATAAAAAGTATAATAAAATTTATATCATGAAAATAATTTCATTAAGAAGAATATAGATATTTAGGTGTGTTAGTATCAAGTTTTTTATGTGGAATGGTAATATAATATTAAAATATAGAGAGTAAAATTTGGTAACATTATTTGATATAAATATTATATACTTCATTTTCCTCAAAAAGTTCCCATTAAAAATTATATATAGATATAAATGTCACAAGGGTAAAATTATATTTAAAAATTAAGAATTAACATGAAAGATTTTGGAATTGTAACTTTGATATAAAAATAATAACAAAAATTAGTCTTTATAAATGTGATATCTTTTACTATGGTTAAACATCATAATGACCAAAAACTTAAAGTGGAATATTAAATAAATATTATCCATCTAATTAAAAATATATTTTAAATTATATAAATTAAAATTACATAATTTTTAATAATGTCTCTCAAAATTATTTGCACAAAATGTGATGAAAATAGATTTTTCAATAAATGTATTTTTTATGAATTAAGTGTATTAATTATTATCCCATGTGGAGTAAAAATATTATAATAATGTTAAACTATTTTATAAATTACATAATATATAAATTCAACAATAATTATACATAATAGTGATTAATTTCATTTATTAATATAATAAAATGTTCTATGTGTAGAAAACTATTTTTCAGAAATATGGCTTTTCATGAATAAAAATACTTCAATAAATAATTTAAACAAACCATTATTTTCAATAAACATAATAACATTATTAATAATATTATATATATATATATACTTTTAAAATATTTTGAAGTAAATATAACTTTTAAGATTATTTATTCAACAAAATAGTTTTTATTATTTATCATTATTTTTTAATATTCAATGGAAAATGATTTTATCTACAACATCATAATATTTATCCATAAGATTATCATGATATTATGATTTCAAAAACTATATTATTTTTAGGAAATATTATTTAAAGATGTTCTAAAAATAAATTTTATTATTTTCACACTAAAATTGTTCATAATCATTTTTGAGGTAATCTTCTTTATGAAAAATAAAATAACATTGCATAATCATTTTTCTATTCTCAAAAGAATTAAAAAAATAGTTTTTATTGACTAGGTAGTTTATATATAATTCATATTTTGGTTTATACTATTCAATCCCAATAATTTAATATCTTTTCCATAATTTTCCTATTTAAAAAATTTTATTTCAATGATTATTCAGAATTAGTGATTTGTATTTTATAAGATATCGATCATATAGTTCTTATTTTCAATTATCTTGGTGTTGAAATATATCTCATTTAATAAATATTCTTATGAAAATAATAACTTGTGATAGGTAACCAAGGGCTTGACATTTTAAAATAACTTTTTTTAAAACCCAGATCGCAAATGTTTTAATAAAATATCATCTAAAAAAGAGGGAAAATGAAATTTGAATTTCATGACAAAAATAGGATACCAAATAGATGAATAATTATGGGATACGAAAACATGGGCATGGAAGTGAAATATATCACAAAGGGATTAATTGTGATTTATAGAGAACATGGTCATGAGAATGTATCATTTACTAAACCATAAATCAATGATGTGTCAGAATAAAATTAATTTGTTAGTAATAAAAGTAATCAAATAAATTTGTTATTTCTTGTTTCTTTTCCTAATGTTGATGGACTAATTTACCAATGAGATATAGAAATGACGAAAATTAACTTATTTTCATTCCATGTTGTCAAAAAAATATCATCCTTTGGTAGTTCATTTATATATTTCCAATTCCCCACTAACTCAGCCAATTAGTTATTTAAGATGAATTTTTTATTCTTAATTAACTTTTAAATGAATCGTATGATAAAAAAAATCAATTAGGATATAAATGTATTCCAAAAAATGGTAAAAACTTTTTTTTCAATAAAATAAATCTAAATTTAACCTCAATCAGTATTTCCAAAGATAAACACAATCAATTACACATATAGGTAATCATAATAATCCACCATAGTATTACTCACCATAATATGAAACGTAATATTTAATCAAAAAATATTCAAAGGAAAATATAAGTAAATTAATAATGCCACCAAAAATTAATGTGAATAAATTAATCTCTATACAGCTATTATCATTTTCATTATTCCACATATCCCATAAATCAAAAAATTATGTAACCTTGATTATTAAATTATTATTTCATCAAATCATTGACCATTTTTAATGTAAAAATTTATATTGGATTTTATTCTTCTATATATATATTCTTTTTTTCAAAGTAAATATCATTTACACAACATTTTGGAAATATTATTTTGTATCTTTCAAAAAAATTAATCTAAAAAAATATCACATTTCCACTATATGACTAGTCATTTTTATTGTTACAATCCCAAATATGTTTGAAAATCATGTAAGTAAACTACTGTGTCACAATTTTAAGATATTTCATGCTTCTTATAATCAACTTAAAATTGATAAAGTACATATACATTTTTTCAAATATAAATACATAAAGACTAAATTTCTTCCGCTTAAGATATATTAATAAAATAAGCATATCATTATTTAATTGGATTCATTGGTGGTATGATTCCTTGAATTATAAAAAATTTGATTGAATAACTAACCTTCTATTCAATTTTAATGAACCTGATAGTTATGGGAAAATTATTTTCATTATAGTTTTTTATAATGTGACCTTTATATCGGCACATGTGACAAAATCATATACCATTCAAACAATTTTTAAGGATGAATCTTTAAAAAATATTTTCATGACGGAAATATCATAGTTTTCTTATAATAATTTTATATTGTTCCTTTTTCGATGTACAAAAACAACCACTTAATTTTTTGATTTTCATTTAATATATTTAACCAACAATATTACTTATCCTTATTAATGGAACATGATACTCAATATTTTTAATGGAAATAATGTTCAAGACACTAGCGCCTATCGTTGACTAGAAAAAATCCATCAACTAAAAGGTTAATCATTATTATTGAATTTTGTATGTAGTTTGAATAATTTTGGGATAGAGTGGTAAAGATATATTAATAATAATCTACACATTCATATTCTATATTTTATATTTTTCTGAAATTAATCTCCATTTTAATTTATTTTTATCAATGATAATATTTCCTCATGAAAAAACTTTTTATGATCTCTATTACAGACTTTATATTTTTTCAGAATATCTAGGGTGATGAATAAATGATACCAAGTGATTGGAATATGTTTTTCAAAAAAAAACTATTATTTATTATCATTAATTTCATTATATCAAAAATCAAAGAATATCTTTTTGAGGGATTTAAAAAATTTCCCAGCAACAAATTTATTAGTAGTTCCCCTAAAATATTGTGGAATTTTTCTCATGTTTTGATCCAACATAGGCAACTCATATTGTGGAATGTCATTTTATTAAGTATGTGAATGTTTATTTTTACTAACCCGAGTCATCTATGATAATATAGAAACAAACATCCATGTCCCAATAATTGTTTTATTAGATTGGTCATTGTGGCCATTCGTACATTTAATATGAATGATAATTCTTTTTCTTCTTATAATCTCTATAATTAATTATTTCTAAACATTGAGTTTGCTAATAATAATAATGAACAATTTTCCAAAAAATATAAATCCTTATAATGGTAAAATTTATCAATGACTATATGTGATTATTTTATTTTCCATGATGAACATGTTTGTTAAATATATATTTAAAATGGTTTCAACTAATATTTATCCCATTCCAACTATAATGAATCAACCACACAAGTGTTGAGTCATTGGGTACTTTAATACATTATCTCAGATATAATGGATTTCAACATGATGAATAGATCACATTAGTATTATTTAAGAAACATATATATGTGTGATTCCAAAATTACATTTGAAACATGAATATAATATAAAAAATTATCATCATCCTTGAAAATATTTATAGTATCCATAATCATATCATAGTGAAAAAATTTAAAAGGAAGCTCTCAAATGCTCAGTAAGGGTGATGTAGAGTAGATTCCATCAAGAGAAAATAAATAACAAACAATATATAAATGTTAATAACTGAAAAAGTTTCTATTTAATCAATAACATCAGAGAAAAATACATACATTGATATTATGAATGTAGTAATTTAATATATATTAATATATAATTTCTCAATAATGAAAATAATTAATATTTTAATCTATTATCTTGGAAATTTTAGTATCTATACCATTGAGTCCTCAAGTCTAGATATATTAAAAGAGATGTTAGGTATAACCCAAAAATCCATTTAATGATATATTACTGATATTTCTAAGAGAATTAATGACGCATCAAATGGATATATAAATTCATGGACCCTCCTGGTAATGCATGTTCATTGGATTTCTTCATATATGAAATGAAAATTTTAATTCAGGGACAATAATAATTAAAAAATATCCATAACTAATAAATTAAATGTATTTATAAACAATTCCCTAATAAATCAAATAATTCTAATTTATAAAAAAAAAATTAGAAATGATTTACGGTTTATGAAACTATAGTATTCATGACACAAAAAATATGGTCACTTAGATAAATGAAATATTCGATGATGAAAAATAAGTTAATGTTCCAACAAATATTATTAAAAAAACAAATCCTTAGTGTTGAATATATAAATATTTCACTTGATTTTTATTTGATGTATAAAAATACCATTATATAATCATTAGAATATTACTCTTGAAAATAGAATTTCAATTTTTTAAATCATTTATTTTTGTTAAAAAATAAAGTAAAATATTTCATTTTGAAAGATCCTTGTAATATTATAATGGAATCATTTTTGAAAAAAGTATACATGGTTTATGGTAAATCATCAATGGTTTTTTCATATATAAAGTCTTTCTATACAATTTTCAAAAAACTAAAAAGAACATCATTTCCAAAAGAAAAAAATATTCATTCTACTCCATTTTATAAAATGTAAAAATGGGTAAAAATGACTGTTTATTATTAATTATATGGGTGTAAATAATGATAAATTTATTTTGTTGAAAATTTATATATGGAATAAATATATATCTAATGAAAAGAGAAAAATGTTTTTATTTTCATCAAATCATATATATTCTTGATTAAAGTTCAAAAGAGAGGTAAATTTTAATGAAAAAAAAGAAAATAATTAAAAGAGTTAACATGAAATGAGAATTATTTTTAATAAAATAATATATATTAACTTTATTTAACTAATTGGGTAATTTTATGAAAAATATAAAAATTAACAGTCGCATAATACTAAAGATGTCTCAATGGAATGGAAATTTAGGTGAAATCAATTACCTCAGGTCTAAATTGTCTCATTAGTGATCTAACCTATTGTATAGCAGAAAATAATTTATTATATAGACATTACATCATGAAATTTATATATTCAATACCATATATGATCAATTTAATACAATTTATCACCCATATGTTAATAATAATTTTTTATTTTCAATATTTCAAGTGTTAAGTATATTATTATTCACGAATGTTTTCATTATGTATTAATGATTATTAAAAAATTTCAATGGATCTATTTTCTCAATATTTATATTCATGATATAAATATCTTATATATTCAATATATATATATATTAAGAGTAATCTGTCAAATTTTGTGAAATTCAATAGAATTAAACTATTCATTGAGATGGTGGGAAATATATATGAACAAAATATATATTCAGTTTTTGATATAAAAAGTAATAAAATATTATATAATTATTAAACTTGAGAAAATAATTTTTAGACCATATAAATAATATATATTCATCCCAATAATACTTATTATCATCCAATAAAATTAGAATTTACCAATGAAACACATCAATTCATGGAGGTGGAACTCCACCTGAACAGATGCATGTCATTTTCATGTACAAAAAGTATGAAATGTAATATCTTAGATATGATATTGAAATTAAATATGTATAAATATGTGATAAATATAATATATAATAATTAAAACCATCATAATTAACATATACAATGTATAGTGATGAAATATAAATTGTGTCGCTACATGGGGATGATAAGCTATACGTATGGATGAGCCATTCATTCCCATCGCATTGGAATGAAAATATGGTGGATATTAGTGTTTTAAAATTCATTGAAAAATTTTACAATACTCTTGATACCTATATTATTATTTTATGATAATCTTAATATATATATAAGAGGTATATAATTATTTATGATAAGAGATCAGTTAAATAGATTACATCTTCTTCGAATGAACTCCATTGGATCTCCTCCTAAGGACCAATGATATGGTGTTTTTAGGAAAATAGAATCTACAGAATGAGTTTCATGGAGATGGGAAGATATGTTTTTATGTTATTCTCACTCTAGAAAGCTAAATGCGGTGTAATGAAGTGCGGCAATAGGTTCCCATTTTTAATTGAGGTACAAGGCTCATTTTTAATTTAAAATATACATATAACTAGTGTATTCACAATCTATGAGCTTAAATTTTGTCATTAAATTCAATTATATTATTTTGGGGTTGAAATAATACCAGAAAATTGAATTTAGACATGTTTTGATATCATCATAATCATTAACATTTTGATTTACCCCTTGGTTATGTATTTACGATCTTAACTATAGTAACCACTATTTTAATAATAAATGGTTAATAATTTTATAATAAATAGACATTTGACTCACAAAAGGACCATGGATTCTGTTTTTGACCATTTTTTATCATTTTTGAAGATAGTTTTTTATTGTTTTAAGAAAATTTATAATAAAATAGTTTGATAAAATGTCATTAGTGACAGTTTTTACACTATTTATTTAATTTTACATTCAATACTTCATGAAAAAATTATATTTCTAACTTAAATATTTAGAAATTATGTAATATTTGATAATGATTTATAAAATTTGTAGTATACAATAAATCATTAACTTTATTTCAATTTTTTTATTCTTACATTAATTTATATTATTATTCATTTCATTGAAATAAAACTATATTAGTGTTCCATAAACAATTAATCTTATTTAATAATTTTTAAAATAAAATTAAATTCTAAAATGAAAATAATTTCTTAAATGTAAAAAATAGATATTTATTTTAATTCATGTATTGAATTTTCTCCCATTTAGACTCATAATATATACATTATTCTATGTGAGTTATTTTTTGTCATGTTCATTGATTTTTATATTATAATGGTAACTATTATTGAACAATGTCTATTAATCAATTAAATCCTTATCCTAATGTTATAGTGTTTCAATTACATTCAACCATTAAGAAAAAAATGAAAATTATTTTCTTGTCACTCAGTTTCAAAAAACACTAACAGAATTGTCCCTTTACCAAGGTGATATATTTTACCACATTTACTATTCATATTGACCAACCATAAGTGGGGAGAATTTAAAAAAAATTAAAATATAAATTATAAATATGGAATCTATTTTGTATAATTTAAAATAAAAATTTCAATAAATTATTTTTAATATAAGTTTTCTAAATAAGATGAAAATCACTTTATAATAAAAAAATTTGAGCATAAATCAGATTAATTCTTATTTAATATATAGTAAAAAATTTATATGAATTATAATTAATTTTATTTAATATATTATATTAAAATATAATTATAATTAATCCCTAATACTGATAAATTTAATTAATTGTTATAATACATTATGTGCGTATAAAAACGGTTTACTATAAATGTTTTTTTATTTATACAAATGTTTTTTTTAAAAAATAAACCATATTATTTATTATAATTTCAATAAATATATTTTTTAATAATATAACCGAACTAATTTTGCATTGAAATATATTAATAAATAATAAAACATTCCAAATGGTTAGAAATATTGTTATAAATGAAAATGATTATTTTTTATTATCCACTTTAAAGTGTATCATGTTTAAATTTTTTTTAAAAAAGTACTCTAAATTATTTTATATTATTATTTATAAAATTTATTTTTTAAAAAATAAAATATATATATATTCCATAAATTTTTTATAATTTTTTCTTTCAATAATAATGAGAAATAATTTTTTGAGAAAACCTATTTCTAAAGGAAATAGATTACAATACTGAAAATTTAGTACTACATTCATATTTATCAATAAATGAGTTTTTATTTAGAAGGAAAATTATATTTATATAAAATAATTATATTAATATTATTTTTATATGCCTAATTCATTTCAATGTTATAATAGCAATATATAAATAATATTATTTTGGGGTTCATTAATGTAAAGTGTTACATGATTTAAATTTTATTGAACGTAATATTATTATTTTTAAATCTTAAAGGGATGAATTTGGATCCCAATTTTCCATTTAATGGGATGGGAAAATATCGACCATTCGTATTTGGGGACAACCACCTCTTCGTAGAAATAAAATTAATTTTCAGGACCATCTTACATTGATGCGCATTATGATGTGTTTAATAATTATATATGACCCTTATAAAATAATTATGCTTCTAGAATTAAAATATAATATATACCTTCGTAAATTACAATCAACTGTATAACATTAATGTAGCTCATATATATGTGTTTAATACAACCTATCCAAATTGATGGGTTTAATTTTTTGATTCTATTTTAAATGTTTAATAATAATGATAGTTTTAAGGAATATATCATATATAAATTATATAATAATGAATTTTTAAATTTTAATTATTATTTTACATTATTAATTTCCATCCATAAAATATTTAATACATAAGTCAAATGTACATATGGCCTATTATTTCCATGGATAGATATACTCATTTTTAAAAAATTACATTTCAAAGATGAATCTGAATATGCATTAAATTAATATATATGATATTTAAATAATTAATAAGATTTCATAGATTATAGAACCATGATCATTGTACTATGGTGAGATATGTTAAACTCTAATTCACATAATAATAAACTAACGAACACCCAATATGTCAATTTTAATAATAAAAATGGGAGTTTAAATGCTATAACAGGACCACATAAAAATATATAAGTATGTAAATGTCTTGGATATATAATAATAGAAAATATAAATTCCACACACTAGAGGATAATGTTATTTCAATGAAATTTAAGCAATATGTATGGTTTTTATGTCAAAATATCATTTATTATCATAATTTATTATAACTGTGATTTTGATGAATTAATTTTATAAAATACTGCTAAAAATATCACAAATATGATAAGAAAATGCTAATTTTTGAGGGTATAGTTCATAGATTATGAAATGATTTTTTTTATGGAAAATTTAAATTTATTTTATATTTTAGTGGATAATAATTTTTCATCCATGATCCTATTTTAAAAAAAGTGTTGATTTTTTTTTAAATCTCTTTTAATTATTTAAAGACATTTTAACTATAATTTAATTTTCACAAAATGGTATAAATAAATATTCTTATCATTTTCCAAATAATTTAATTATTATTTTTTTGTCAAAAATATGAAAATATTAAATATTTTTATATATTATATATGATAATATTATTTTCCATAATGACAATGGAATGCATTTATGCTTTCCTTATTTGTATCTAAGGTATTGTTTGATGAAAAAATATTCCTTCACATTTCAGAAATATATAAATATGAAGGAACTGATTTTAAAATTTAATGCTTATTTTTATATGAAAAATTATAGTGTTCTTTTAAAGTAAATTTTCATCTAATATTATATCTTTTGATGTTTCTTATGATTGAATAGAAAATTATTTAATGATACGATACATATTATTTATCTAGTTGGTTTAATATTATAATAATAAGATGTTTATAAATATATTAATGTACCATGGATAATTCAATGATGAATATTTAGAATTTTTATAATGATTTTTCTTTTCCAAAGGTTTATGATATAAATTATGATATTATGTAAAACAAACGTATGATTCTCATTATGTGTTTGCGGGGCCAAGAATAAAATTTTCAACCAATTTATTGGGAAATAACATATATATAATGATATATAATTGACTATAATGGGGTGTGAACATAGATAATTAATAGAATATCTCCACTATTCTAGAATACGGATTGAACCTCCACTAAAGCATTAATGGTTTAAGAGTGAACCCAATCCACTATTATACTATTAGAACATACCCTCAATGCTAGGAATTTTTTTCCTATTATTTGTATATAAAAACTTATGCATCAGGATAATGTTATCCCTTTATAGCTCATGATTTTGGATTACAGAGTGATTGATTTCTTATGAAATTTCATGACATAGTACACAAATCATAATTTTGATATATGATATTCATGTTATAAATTTCATAAGATATTATCATGTCATTATACCATAATAATAATATTTTAATATGATCATTGGTATCACCCTTTTTTCCCATATTGATAACTATAACTAACACAATCTTTTTTTTCATTTCCATATATTATGAAGAACGTCATTAAGTATGATATTACTTATTAGAGAGCTAGTTATAGAGAATGTAGTGGGAGATGATATAGATCTCTTATGAATGTTTTTTTAATTTCAATGTTTTTAAATAAATAAGGCATATAATATTGAAACATGTATAATAATGATATATATTAAATATTATTATAATAAGTTGGGAAATTTTTTTTTAGAAAAATCACCGGTGTTTATTTTTTTATCATAGAATGGTTTATTTTCCTTTGAAAACTATGATTACATAAAAAAAGTTATAACCCTTAGGATAATCATATATATAGGGTAAATTGATAAGTTCTCATAATGGAAAGAGTATATTATTCTAAAAAAATATCTATCAATATACTATAGTGGATATTTCCATCACAAAATTGAATCTTGAGGTATTAACCCCAAAAATATTTGATCCATTATATATCAATCATCATTCTATTTCATCATGAGTCTGACCATATCATGCAACATGTTTGAAATCCCAAATGGTTATTCTTAGATAAATGAAATTTTATTTATAATCCATAATGAAGGACTGGAACAGATAATGACCATTAGTAACCATGGTTAATCATAATGTGTCAATGATTTTAATTAATGTGACATGATTTATATGTCTTACATACAATTTCCCAATATTTTCCAACTTAAAATTTATAATATTTTTCAAGAAAATAGGTTTTTTATTAGTTGTGAATGAACATAACATAATTTAATTATCTCTATTTTTTATTTAATAGAAAATATATTGATAATCCCCAGAAAAATATAAATATTAAGTGATTTGGAATGAAAAAACAGTGTTTCTATGATTAAATTTTTTTATCAAGCCTTGAACCATGATGTGATTTGAGACAACCAAATGTATAAACATGGTTCTGTTGAATACTTAATTAGGAAACATACAACAGCTCATAGTTGTGAATCTAATTAAGTAGTTTCATAAAAATTGATTATTGAAACTAAAAAGATCTCTTCTACTCACTAGTGTTTAGAAGAACAAAATAATAATTTAGTTGATTATAATTTAGAAGTAGAATCAATTATATGGTGAAATAATATCATGAAAAGGAGTAAATAGGAATAAATTAAATATATATTCGGGGATATGTGATTTTTTATAAATATTATTTTCATTATTTTCATGGATTTTTAATATTGAATTGGAGAATTAATTCCAGTTGCTAAAATAGAAGGACTGAGATTCCCCTAGTAGTGAAAATTTTTACATGACCTGAATCTTATTATTTTTGGTATTATTATAAAATCATAAGTAATGGTTTATTAAATTTTCAATGGATTAAACATAGATATTTGATTCGAGTTAATTATATGAGACTCCAGTAATAGTTATGAAATCATTTTATGTGATACTAAGTTGAAAATTATGATTTCAATTACCAATATATGTAATGGCCCGGACCCACCTGGTTCATTACCCTACCAAAACACGGCTCCACCGTGACGGTGACACCGTGGGGGTGACACGGTGAGGGTGGAACCATGAGGGTGGCACTATGAGGGTGCATCGTGACGCGGGCAGCGTGAGGGAGGCATCGTGACAGTGGCACCATGAGGGTGGCACCGAGTGGGTGCCACCATGAGGGAGGCACCGTTTCCTCACTGAGCGGTCTTCGTTCTTTCCCAGTTCCCAAATTTTCCACTCCCGCAACTTATCTTTTGACTTAAAGATGATTTAATGCCCCCATTCAAATCCATTTAAAGCCCATAAATAATATCTAAAATCTTCCAAGACATGGGAAACCCTTATGTTACAAAAACGTGTGGTTTTCCTATGTGTCACGCCCTTCCCCATACCTTCCAGATCCGCGGCTATTATGTGATTCCTTATAGTTAAATAAAATTGTTTAACACATAGCCGTTATGACCACCTCTTCGAGAAGAATTATTAAATGAAAATTAATACCATCGTGCGTAACCACCCAACCACGTGGTGAAACCACAATCCGACTATATAGCCGTTTAAAATTATATATCTCGTAACAATGGGATCTCATCTTCTTATCAGGCTAGAAATTATTTCTTCTTCCTCTTGGTTAGTCTCATTTTCTTCATTGTGCGATTGGAGTTCCCCTTCTTGAGCCAAGTGGTGCACCTGTGATATAGCCTTTCTTCTCACCCTTCAAGTCCAATATGTTCCTCCCCTGCAAGTCATGCATCACCAATTCTTAGCGAGGGGAGAAGAACTTCGATCCTTGACCAACCAAGTTGGATTTTTCCATCATCTCTTTTAAAATCAATCTTGAAGGGTGGGTATGCTGCTGTTTTTTTGGGAATTAATGAAACCAATCCGTAAAAAAGATAATAGACAGACTGTCAAAGAATCATGAGGTGTGTTTGACAATTCGGTTGTACTCTTTTATGGTTGCTATATGTTGTGAAATGTATGGGCTTATTGTCACTGAAAATCCTGGTCGTTGGTTGTCTTTCCTTGGGTACTAATGAACCCTTGTCTTTTATGATGATTAAATGATTATAACATGGAAATAGGTTAATCAACTAAACTCAGTTGGTCAAATGGATGCCCAGTGAACATCAATCCTTAGATGGTCACCCCGATTAACCAACAGAAAGAAGAACCTAATGAATGATGTGCTTGAACCTGGAAGTTTCCCTACTCTGTTTTGGTAGTAGGTGTGTTGTTCTGGTTGTGGCTTATGGGGAGATGTGGATGGGGATGGGATCCTCTATTGTGGCATGACTGTTGGTTGTGAATCTGAAGCT
The DNA here is from genome assembly GCA_963277665.1 of Viscum album. Classification (NCBI taxonomy): domain Eukaryota; kingdom Viridiplantae; phylum Streptophyta; class Magnoliopsida; order Santalales; family Viscaceae; genus Viscum; species Viscum album. Next base: position 541,535 of record CAUJRU010000286.1, on the reverse strand, counting down.
GTGTGGGGTTGTATCTCGATGCATGGTTTGGTTACAGTACTTTGAGGGATCTCACGGATCCCTTTGTTGTTGTGACTTTACAATAAAACAGAGTGTGAATACTGAAATTGCTGTTTGGGTGTTTATCTTTCTGTGGCTTGTGGTAATGCCTGTTATTTTCCTAGTAGTGCATAATTCACATAAATGGTTTCACATGAACATGAAAACAAGAATGGGCTCAATGGGGAATTTTTTTTTGAGATGAATGGTGACATGGTCATGGGTTCAATGTTTCTCGTGAATGAATAGTAACGAGGGTGTTTGTGCTTATGTTGATTTTGGAACTCCTAGGTTGCTCTGAGTTCTTGTTATATATATTATATAATTGTAGTTCTTATTTTTTTATTCGTGCCCCACCCAAGTTGATCACCTATTGTCGAACACCCCCATTTCATGGGGGAGGGTCTTCTTCCAAACACTCCTATCAGTGGTCGGTTATTAGCTCCTTTTTTGCTCACTTTCCAGAATAGCCCAAGACTCATCAGGCAGGCTGTGATGGCCTGAGGTCCATTATAGCCCAAATTTATTTTGGCAGGGTAGTCGTAGTGGTTTCCTAGGTGTGTGCAGGCAGTTTGTTTCAAAAGTTTCTTTGGGATGAGGCACAAGTGTTTTCGTGCATGGAAGTAGTTACTCTGGCCTAGGTGTTTTTTGGTGTCGTTACATGTGCTTGTTGTGGAAATTGAGTTTGTGGGCTGGATGTGTGGTAGTGGCCCAGGTGTGTGCAGGTAAGGTGTGGTAGTGAGACTTATGTAAGAATGGCAGGAGAGGTTCGATGCGTAGGATGTCTTTAATAATAAGTTGGAAAGTGGAACGAGGTACCCAAACATAGATGTGTTATTACTATTATATTTCATAACATGCATTATTTGGGGAGCATGTCTTGGTGAGGCTTCGGTGGGTAGTCTTCCTTGCTAGGTTTTTCAGTTATCTCTTCTCTCAAGGGGCATTAGAATTCCTCCCCACTTGGGCTCGAGGGATTTTGGTTTTCCCTAAAGAGTATACTTGAATTCTCATCCTACGTATATAAAACTATTTTCAGGTTTCCAAGAGGACTTCTAGGATCATTTCAGGTTGTACTAGTTCTGACGTTGGGACAATTGTTGTTACTATTTTTATTTTTTTGTTAATTATTTTTGGGGATTTATTTTACTTATATATCATTTACTTTTGGAACATGCATATGAGTATGATTTTTTTAGCTTTACCTATACTTCAACATTTGGTTTTGTTGGGATTTACTATCTTATCCCCCGATCCTATTAAATAAAAAGGCTAATGCCTTCCATTTTGTGTGTGATTCTATAGCCTTAGTAAAAGTCTCCACTCCGAGACCTATTGAAGGAGGGTCTTAGGGGTCATTATCTCTCCTTCAACTTGAAGAAGGTAGGTTCTAGCAACCTGTTGTCCCTTCTATCATCTTGATGAAGGCGGTTCGTGAAAAAATGGTATTAGAGGGTGGTTGAGAGATATGATGGAGTCTGGGGTTAGGCACATTGAGGATTGCATGGGATGGTAGGGAAATAGTTTTGGGTGATCTTGGTGTATGAAATAGGACAGGGAAGACTAGCTAGGACATGGGATTTTAGGGCCCCCATGATCTGATGTAAGAACTCTAGGACTACCAAACAACCAAGTGAGGCTACACTGATTGCAGGGTAGAGTCCTTAGGGAAGGTACATGCATTATAATGACTTGTGTTCTTGTGTTTCATGGGTATTTTGTGGATTTAAAATGAATAACAAGTCTAAGAAAAGTTAAGAATAATATTCTGCACTACTCGGGCTTTGGCATTCATTGTTTACCTTCAAGCTATGGCACCTGGGAGTCGACCACAAGTAGTGAGGATGATCGATGCCAAGGAGGGTGACATGGCCGATCGGTAGAGGACTGACCGAGTGGAGGAGGACGATCAGTGGTAGAGGATTATTCCTTCCTTTCAGCGAAAGATCTTTTGTAAGTACAAGGGCAGCACCTCGGACATGGAGACACAAAGATGGCTAGGGGAGCTGCTGATAGATTTCAACTTTATTTGGGCTCCGACAGATTACTGGTTTCCTCTGGCTGTAAGCCAGATGCATGGAGTAGCGTGTCAGTGGTGGATGCTCTACCTCAGTGAGAAGAGGGAGGCTGAGGTTACGTGGGCTGACTTTGAGAGGGAGTTCAGGGCAGAATTCTTCTCTTCCACGATGAAGGCTGAGAAAAGGTATGAGATACTCTCCCTCCAACAGGGGATCATGTCAGTTAGAGAGTTAGGGATCACGTTCAAGGATCTCCTCCACTTTTCTTCGGACCACTTTCCCGATGAGGAATATCAGGTGAGATGTTTGGAGGACACACTTCGACCTTCCCTTTAGTATATTGTTACTCCCTTTACCTTACCAACATACATGGAGGTCCAGAAGAAGGCTAAAGTGGTGGAAAGGATGCACATGATGGGAGGTGTTTCCCGAGAAGGAATCTAGTTGGGCTAGACGAAGGGGAAGGTCGTCAGCAGTAGGCCTCCAGCATTAGGGCCCTCTAGTTTGGGAGCAGTAGGGATCATGCCCCAGTAGTTCTGGTTCCAATATCCCGGTCCTTGGCATTTCCTTTCATGCCTAGGACTGAGATGCTTCATCTATGGCAGCCATGGAAACCTTTGGAATCAGTGCCCAGACCGAGTACAGTATAATGGGGGTTGTCCAGTGCAACACTTTCCCCAGCTGCAGTAGTTTCTAGCTAGGCACATTCAGCAGCAGCATCAGGGACATCGAGCTCTCACACCTCTATAGGCAGACATCGCAGGAGGAGGCTGACCTCAGGGAGCTCTTCAGGGCCCTTGACCAGGGCACGTTCGGGGAGGCAGCCGACAGCCAAGGGGTTGGGGAGCTAGGCGTGGGGAGTTACACGTCGCAGAGGCAGCAGCTCCAGTAGGGCCAAAAGTCATTCGAGGTATGATCAGCTTGTTTAATACTCTTGCCAATTCCTAGTTTGATACATGAGCTTCACACTCCTTTGTTGTGACCATTCTGGGTCGTTCTCTTGGTCTATATGATGAGAGACTTCCAGTGCCACTGGTGATTAGTACACAAGTAGGAGTTCAGAATGACTTGTTTTATTTTATTCCAGGGTGTAGATTGATGATAGGGCCACATCAGCCAATCAGGGATCTTCTACTGTTACAGATACATACATATGATTTCATCGTAGGAATTGACTTGTTGTTCTCTTTATGTTCTGTTATAGACTACTTCCGAAGAAGGATTGTGTTTTCAGACATGGGTGACTATTGTGTGACTTTCATCGGCGAGCGGGGATACCTGGAAGGTAACCAAAATTGGATCCCCTCCTTTCCTTATTAGCTGAAAAGTCAGTGGAGTCCACAGATACAGAAATAGTGGAAGTCCCATGGATCGTCGGTGAGTTTATGGACGTCTTCCCTAAAGAAGTGGCGACTCTACCCCCTCGACATGATGTTGAGTTTGGGATAGACTTGAAACCTGGTGCTTGATTTTGATGTCTCCCTACCAGATGGAACCTTTTGAGTTGTGGGAGTTGCAGATTCAGATTGATGATCTGATGAAGATGGGTTTTGTTCGACCAAGTCTGTCACCAGGGGGTTCTCCAGTCATATTCACAAAGATGGAATATGGTGGTCTCAGGCTATGCATAGACTACAAGAGACTGAATCAGGTGACAATCAAGAATCTCTACCCTCTTTCGAGGATAGATGGTCTCTTTGATCAGCTAAGGGGAGAAGGTTGGTTCTCTATGATCTATCTATGGTCTAGGTATCACCAGTTGAGGGTGAAGGAGGGAGACATCTCATATACTGCATTTAGATGTAGGTATGGACACTTTGATTTTGTAGTCATGTCGTTCGGTGTCACTAATGCACCATTTTTGTTCATGGGACTCATGAACTATGTCTTCCGGGAATATCTAGATCAATTCATAGTCGTTTTTATTGATGGCATCTTGATCTACTCTGGGTCAGAGGAGGATCACACTGAGCACCTGAGAATAGTTTTAGATGACCTCTGACAGCACCAACTCTATGGGAAATTGTCCAAGTGCAAGTTCTGGATGTGAGAAGAACACATTCGTGGGTGCGTGGTGTCCATGTAGAGAATAACGGTGGACTCATCGATGACCTAGGAGGTGGATTCTTGGGAATCACCCAAGAACGTGGCAGAGGTTTGTAGTTTCCTTGGACTGGCAGGTTACAACTGGTGGTTCGTACCCAACTTCTCTCGAGATGCAGCACCTTTGATAGCCTTGACCAAATAGGGCCAATATTATGTGTGGGATGGGAAGTGTGAGGCATCATTCATCTATCGGAAGCGGGTGTTGGTTAGTTCCATGTGCTGAGGTTTCCAGAAAGAAGAGGTAGTGTATGAGGGGATCTATGATGCTTTAGGACAAGGCCTTGGGTGTGTGTTGATGCAACCACAAGGGGTGATCTCTTATGGGTGTAGGAATTTATGTCCACATGATTTTATCTATTCCACCGATGATCTGGAACATGTGGCAGTTGTGTTCCCACTAAAGTTGTGGCGACATTACCTCATTAGGGAGTGCTTCGTGGTCCTCACGGATCACAAGAGCATGAAGTATATCATTACCCAACGAGCATGAAATTGCAACAATGAAGGTGGGTGGAGTTTCTCCAGGACTACAACAATAATATCTCTTACACTGAAGTGTAAGGGGAACGTTGTCGCTGATGCCTTGAGAAGGAAGTCACTGAGGGAAGCTGTTCAGGAATATGTGGATTCTTGGAATAAAATAGAGGAGTTGGCTTACCTACACCATGAGATAAGGGAGGATGGTTGTAGAGGTTGCCTGTTTTAGATTTTAGCGCAGTCTTCTATACTACAGCAAGTGGAGGAGTCTCAGTGGGGAGACATAGAGAGTGAAGTGATGCATGACTGGTATAACCAAGGCGATGCTCCAGAATGGTGGACATAGGATGGTCATAATCAGATTCTTTTCTGAGGGATCTTGGTTTTTCCAGAGTTGATTCATGATATAATTCTTGGTGAGTTCCACAACTCACCCCTAGTAGTGCTCCCATGAATTTACAAGATGTACCAGGGTCTGAGGAGTCAGTTTTTGTGGCGCGCGGTAAAGCAGGCATTAGAAGAGTTCATGGCCAGGTACCTAGTGTGTCAGCAGGTGAAGGCTGAACACCATGTTCCAAGTGTGTTTTTGCGACCTTTATGTGTCCCTAAGTGGAAGTTGGATGAAATATCAGTGGAATTCTTCATAGGACATCCCAATGTTCAAGGATGCTATGATGCATTCAGGGTAGTAGTGGACCGGTTGACAAAATCTGCTCACTATCTGGCGATCAAGGAGTCGGGTGTAGTGGATGCCTTATCACGGAAGTACATGGATGAGGTGGTGCGTTTTCATGGAGTTTCGAGGTCCATAGTATCGGATATGGATGCATGATTTACCTAACATGTCTGGAGAGGGTTACAACATGCTTTTGGCACCCAACTACATCTTAGCACTGCTTTCCACCCCTATAGAGATGGCCAGATAGAGCTCACCATCTAGAAATTTGAGGATATTCTACGAGAAAGAATTCTGGACTTTGGGGGATCGTGGGAACGACACTTGCATCTGGTAGTGTTTTCCTACAACAATAGATGTCACTCTACCATTGGCATGGCTTGGTTTGAATATTTGTATGGGAGGCCATGTCGCTCACCCATGTGCTATACAGAGGTCATGGAGGTAGGTGTTCATGGCCCGAAAGTGGTGCAGAGAACCACATAATAGGTTTAGCTTATACGGGAGAGGATGAAGGCAGAACGAGACTGGAAAAAGTCAAATGTCGATAATAGGAGGTGACACGTGGAGTTTGATGTCGAGGACGATGTGTTCTTAAATGTCTCCCCTCTGCGTGGGAAACAGAGGTTCGACATATGGATTAAGCTTTCTCCTAGATTCGTCATACCGTTCGAAGTAATAACGGTGGGTTGATGAAGTGGCTTATCAGCTAGTGCTACCACCGCCGCTACTGAGACTACACGATGTCTTCCATGTGTCTCATCTCTGACGATATATACATGATGATTCACACATCGTCGACTGGGGAAAGATGGATATCGAGGATGGCATGACTTTTGTGGAAAGACTAGTGAGGATCGAGGATCGTGAGGATAAGGTGCTCTATGGACGTACCATTCCTTTGGTTCGTGTGTTGGGGAGGCATGGAGGGATCTAGGAATATACATGGGAATGGGAGAAACAGATGAACACCCATTACCCAGAGTAGTTGTGATATATGTTATATTTTATTTTATATACATGTTTGTGATGAAGCATTTTTACTAGGTTAACTATGGATTATGTTGTTTTCCTTGTTCTGTGGATGTGTGTGGAGAGTCCTAACTATAGGGAGGGGAGGACCCGATCCCTAATCATGACGCATTAAGGTGGATGCGATTAAACCCATGCGGGCGAGTAAGTGCCACCCAAAGAGGATAGTATCTTGACATGGAGGAAGATACTCTCTAACCCATATGACTGGATAGTTTGACCCTCGAGTGTTGCATGGTTAGTTGAGGGAGAGGTGTTCCTAGATGTCGTTGAGGTTCACTCCTTAGAGGTGTGTTTCGAGGTTGTTGTTCGGAAGCCGTCTTTTCTTCCAGCATGGTTTTGATTCTCAAGGGTGAGAATAGTTTGAGAGGTATCTGATATAATGGCTCGGACCCACCTGGTCCATTACATTGTGAAAACACGGATCCACCGTGATGGTGGCACCGTGATGGTGGCATGGTGAGGGTGGCACCGTGAGGGCTCCACCATGACGGTGGCACCTTGAGGATGACAATGTGACATTGGCACTGTGAGGGTGGTACCATGTGGGGGGAACTATGAGGGTGGCACCATGATGGTGGCACCATGAGGGTGCCACCGTGAGGGTGGCACTGTGACGGTGGCATCGTGTCCTCATTAATCAGTCTTCGTTCTTTCCCATTTCCCAATTTTTCTGCTCCCGCTATATATATTTTGACGTAAATATGATTTAATTCCCCCATTAAAATCCATTTAATGCCCATAAATAATATCTAAAATCCCCCAAGATTCGGAAACCCCTTAACTTAACAAGACATGTGGTTTTCCTCAGTGTCACGCCCTTCACCGTACCTTCCTAATCAGCCCATGTTACACGTTTTCTTATGGTTAAAGAAAACTATTTAACACATAGCCGTTATGACTACCTCTTTGAAAAGAATTGTTAAATGAAAATTAATTACATCGTGCATAACCACCCAACCGCATGGTGAAACCATGATCCAACTTATTAGTCATTCAAAATTCCATATCCCGTAACAACAGGATCTCATCTTTATATCATGCTAGAAATTCTTTTTGCTTCCACTTGGCTATCTCCTTTTCTTATCTGTCCGTTTGGATCTCACCATCCCAATGAAAGTGGTGTGCCTGTTCTGAGCCTTTCTTCTCACCCTTTGAGTCCCCAACGTTCCTCCCCTACAAGTCACACATCCATAGTTCTTGATGCGTGGAGAAGAACCTCGATCCTTGATATACCAATTATGGTTTTTCCGTCATCTCTCATACTGTGAATCATATAGGCTGGGTACTCTACTATTTCTATAATAATGGATGAAACCAAACCTTGAAAAAGATAATAAATAGACTGTTAATGAATGATGGGGTGTGTTTCACAATTCTGTTGTACTCTATTATAATTTCTATATGTTGTGAATTGTATGGGCGTATGCTCACTAAAAATCTTGGTCGTTTGTGGACTTTCCTTGTGCACTAATGAACCATTGTCTTGTATGATGATAACATAAATGTTACATGGAAATGGGTTAATAACCTATACTCAGTTGGTTAAATGGATGCCTAGTGAACATCAATCCCTGTGTGGTCTCCTCGGTTAACCAATAGAAATAAGAACCTAATGAATTATGTTCTTGAACTGAGAAGTTTCCCTACACTGTTATGGTAGTAGGTGTGTTCTTCTGCTTGATGCTTATGGGGTGATGTGGATGGGGATGGGATCCTCTATTGTGGCACGATTGTTGGTTGTGAATCTAATTCTGTGTGGGGTTGTATCTCGAGGCTTGGTTTGGTTCAAATATATTGAGGGATCACATGGATCCCTTTGTTGTTGTGACATTACAAGAGAACAAGGTGTGAATTCTTAAATTTTTGTTTGGGTGTTTTTATTTCTCTGGTTTTCGGTTATTCCTGTTAGTTTCCCAGTAGTACAGACTTTACATAAATGGTATCAATTGAACATGAAAACTATAATGGGCTGAAAGGGGAATTTTTTTCCAGGATTAATGGTGACATGGTCGTAGGTTCGGTGTTTCTTGTGAATGAATAGTAACGAGGTTGTTTGTGCTTAAGTTGGTTTTGGAACTCCTAGGTTGGGATGAGTACTTGTTATATATATTATATAATTTTAGTTCCCATGTTTCTTATTCACACCCCACCCAAGTTGGTCACCTAGTTCCGAACACCCCCATTTCATGGGGGAGGGTGTTTTCCCAATCACTCCGATGAGCGGCTGGTTATTAGAGCATTTTCTGCTGCCTTTCCCGAATAGCCCACGACTCATCGGGTAGGCTGTGATGTCTAGAGGTCCATTAGAGCCCACGATTCTTTGGGAATGGTAGTTATGGTGTTTGCCCTGGTGTGTGTGGGTAGGTTGCTTCCCATGTGTCATCAGGATGAGGTCCAGGTGTCTTCAGGCATGGAAGTAGTTTTTCTGGACCAGGTGTTTGCGGGAATGGTGACGCATTGTTGTTGTGGACCAGGTGATTGAGGTTGGTATGTGTGGTTGTGGCCCAGGTGTGTCCGGGTGGGGTGTGGCAGTGGGACTGCGATGAGAATGGATGCAGAGGTTCGATGCATAGGATGTCTCTAATAACCATTGGGAAAGAGGCGCAGGGTAACCAAACATCGATGATTTATTACTATTATATTTCTTGACTTGTGTTATTTGGGGAGCATGCCTTGGTGAGTCTTGGGTGGGAAGTCTCCCTTGCTAGGTGTTTCAATTATCTCTTTTCTCATGGGTCATTAGAATGCCTCCCCTCCGTTGCATGAGAGCTTTTGGTTTTCCCTATTGAGTAAACTTGTATGCTCACCCTACGTATATAAAACTGTTTATAGGTTTCTAAGAGGACTTCAGTGATCGTGCAAGGTCATACTAGTTTAGATGCTGGGACTGTTGTTGTTTCTATTTTTCATTCAATTGGTACTTTTTTTGTGTTTCCATTTACTTTTGTATCATTTACTTTTAGAACATGCATATTGGAATGGTTTGTTTTGGATTTACCTATACTTCCACTTTTTGTGGTATTGGGATTTACTATCCTATCTCTTGATCCTAATAAATAAAAAGGGCAATTCCTTAGATCTTGTGTGTGATTCTATACCCTTGGTGTTAGTCGCCACTATAGGACCTATTTGAAGGCGGGTCTCGGGGGTTATTATCTCTCCATCAACTTGAAGAAGGAAGGGTCTGGCAACATGTTGTCCCTTTTCTCATATTGGTGAAGTTAGGTTGTAAAAATGTATTTCATGTTTTTATATGAAAAGAAATATTTCTTTTATGAAAATTTATATAAAATATATAGAAAGTGAAGTGCATTATTTTTTTAAAATTATAGTAGGAAGATGATATTAATTTTTTAAGGGAACTGTTTTTTGGATCATTTTTAGAATGTATGGTCATTATGAAAAAAAAATTCAATGTATTGGGAAGAATAAATCATCAAATTTTGGAGAGAAAGATATCCAAAATGATCCTAGTGTAATCCAATGCTTGAAAAATAGGTTGTGTGGGAATTGTACTAACCAGTTCTAATATACAATGCTTAATTATGATTATAAACATTAATAAACTCTTATGTCTATAGAATATGTAAAATCTCATGTAATCCCAATTCATGCTTAGGATACCATTATGATAAGGATAAATTTAATCTTACCATCCACTTTAAACTAAAAATGTAATATTTTATTCTTAATATACTGACTATTTTTGTAATATCCCAAGTAAAGAATGAATAATAATTTTGATTGTTTATTAATATTTGTGAATTAAAATTTAATTTTACTTTAAAGGGGACACTATTTTTAATGGGTTACCCAATATGCAATAACGAGTTTCTTTGAAATCTTACATTGCACACTAATAATATAATATTATTATTATAAATGGCAGAAAATTCCTAGCCATTTTATTGGTGGGAATGAACTGTACTAACTAAAATATTATTATACATGTTTTTTAAATGTTTCTACATTTATCTAATACATTTTTTTAAGCTTAAAAGGTGAATTAATCTAATTTTAATCATAAATATTCTAATATTCTTTAATATGAAGATTTACAACATTTTGATAATGAACCCTCATTAAATCCATTTTTGGTCACTTTTATATTTCTATATGACAAAATAAAGTCCTACTTAAAATTCGGGACATCAAAATTTACAATGGGTAATTTTTTGGAAATTTTTTGAAAAAGTTATTTTTTAATGAATAGTGGAAAATATAGTATATTAATTCAAAAGTGATATTTAATCTAAATTATTTATATGGTCAGATTAACTTTTTAATTGTTTTTAAAGTGTAATTAGATTATATTTTTACCAATTAATCCAATTTTGGTCATTTAAATAAATTTTACTTTGAAATTGGATAGAAACAAATGTCAATCTTTTGATAGTTGTTTTTTCTTAAAAACACGCTTATTGTTTTGACAGTGGGAATTAATTTTAAATTAATTTCTTCCCCTTTTCTGTATTGAATTTGGAAAAATGGATTCCATATTTGGAATCAGGAGGTCGAAATTTTGTAAATAGGTAACTTTTATTTTTATAGATTTTAAATATTTACATGAGTAAAATTTTTATTTACCTTTGTTAAAGGTTAAATCTGTTAAATAAGGATAATAAAGTAATATTATATTAATATAAAATTACCCTAACATGTTTTCTAATCTTACGTCTTAAGAAATATCCTACCTTGGGCATCTTTGGATGGATTTTGGGACCACGTGAAGCAACTTTATAGTTATAATGACACTTTATTTTAATTTACTTAAAGAAAAGGAAAAAAATGTATAAACAAATATCTTTTTGGTAAATTAATTTGAAATGGGGTTATATTAGTCATTGTTTCAACAATAAATATTAATTGGAATCCAAAATTTTTTTCCTACCTCATGGTAATTTTTAAAAATTTTGGACATAAAATAAAATAAATTATTTATGACCAAATAATGATGCGTTATTTCCCTCATTAATAAATGATTTAATTAAATTACATTTTAAATATTAACAAAAATTCTAAAACCTGTCCAATTATTATTTTCTTATTTTATTTCAACCATTATTCATATTTTATTTGATTTTAATTATTTTTGGACCTTTATAAACCAAATAACAATATATAATAAAATAATATTTTCACACGTTCCAAAAGAGCCCCTCCACGCCCTTATAAAAAGACCTCACATCTAACTCATTCCTCAAACCTCTCAAGCCCTTTTGCTCGTCCAACCCCTGACAAAATAATCTCTAAATATCCCTATATTCCATTTAGAAGCCTTACCTTAGGCATAAGTCACATCAAGATGTCCTTTTGTTTCAAACAAAAGGGAGTTACCAGAATTAAATGTAATAGTTTCTCTTAAATTATTTTCATTTATTATACTTCTCAAACTACTAAACTCTTTTTATTACTTTAATTCATAAAAAAACTATTATCCTAAATATACTAGGATTTTTTTATGAGAAGGATTCTAACTACACATACAAAAACTTCCATCTAATTGGTAAAGAATATACTGTTTTTGCTGATGACAAAACTAACGCCTCATGAAACAATGAATGTTCAATTATCTCATTATTCATATCATGGTGGCCATTATGATAGAACTCTATTTATATATGATATATATCAGGTTTATGTTTTCTTTATGATTCTTTATTTTCCAATTTATTTCATTCCATTATGGTTTCTATTAAGGGTTAATGCGATAATTTCATTTGAGGATGTCCGGACTACCGCCCCCTCAATGTGTTATGACTTGTTAAGGAAATATGTTGGATGTATAAATAATGGATTTAACGATTATATATATATGATATTATACTGTATTTATAATATTACATAGTATCATTATGTTTTAATTCCACTAAAAAAAAGAAATAGAAATGAAAGATGTGTTCATACGTATGTACTACTTACTATCTCCATGAACGGTGCATTACATTTCATACCACTAAATGTTATTTACTATTATAAATACATGTATATAAAAGATATATATTATATATATGATATCTAAATCCTGAATATTATTTGGGATATAATGTACTTTTGACCACATGAACAACATGTACTTATAAGAAGTCCATTTTTGACTCAAGTACCAAATATTTACAAAATGAACATTATTAACTTAAGTAATTTTATAATGTTTATAACATGGTAATAAGTGATATAAATGGAATAATAAACTTGAAAAAGTTTCCTAACCAAGTAGATATTAACTTTAGATTATTTTACAAGGGATTAATGAACGAACGGGTCAAGTCGGAGACAAGGTGAGGGAATTCGTCTCAATCTCCTTTCAATGAGGCATATTTTTTTAATACATGAAATTATTTTATACGCTTTATAAACACCTTTTAATTTTCATTTCATTCAATGGGAATATTTTTCTATGAAGCATTTTACTAAATGAAAAAAATTATTGTTTCTTTTTAACGTAAGCAGTAAAAATGACCTTTCTTCCACCGCGAATATTATTTGATCTTTGTCTTCCATAACAAGACATAATGTTTTAAAAAGGAAAATAAATACCATATACCCTTTTACATATATTGGTATTGGAAATGGTTTTTATAATTTATTTTTTATGTCAATATATTTAAATTATATATTTTTATTGAAATATGAAAATTCTATATTTTCATTATATTTGTTATATGTGTTATGAATATGATCTGGTTCTTGAGAATTGTTTCATTTACTGGTGGTTCCATGATAAACCTAGGGAGGGTGAGCCTGAGATAACTCTCCAATGCATTGGGTTACATGATAGAGGTAAACATGATTGTTTCTCCTAATAGATTTAGGGAATATACTGTGATGGATATTCCAAATTTAACTCCCTATATAGTTGTTATAGCTACAATGTAAGTATGATATGGATGCCACAAGTTGCCTTTATGATTTTTGTCTTCTACTTATTATTCGTAAATCTTATGATATCATATTTTATGTTAAAGAGCTTATGTTATGAATGAAATTATTTACTAATGTTTTCTTTATTTGATTTATAAACCTTACTGAGCTTTTTATGCTTATCCCAAGTTATGAAATGTTTTTCACTGGACATAATGAATAATTGGGTCATGGATGGGATCAATGAAAATTCATGCTGTCTAAAACATGGGACTAGACTTGACTCTTTGTTTGATGGGTTTTAATTTTATGAAAAAAATGGAAATTGAGTAGAATTGTCTACCTTTTAATTTTTGAGATGTAATGTAATAGGTATGGAATAATTCTCTAAAAATTTAAACCTGAAAAGATCCTCAATGTGAATTATTCATTTAATTCAATATTATGTAATGTTTAAGGCTGGGTCCTTATAGTTGAAATTTGAGGTCAGTTTAGATAACTTTGGAGATAGGGTATTGTTAAATTAATTTCAAAAAATTATTTTTTGTTAATATTGAAATGATATATCATTTAAAAAATACCATGTTGCATCGTCGAAGATATATTTGTGTTCAAAATCGTTTTCCGTAGAGGAAATATTGGAGCTATGTTGGTACAACATCAGGAGGAAGACAACATTACAAGATAGAAACTTGAGATGGTCAGAATCAGAACTGAACAGTTTTTTGCAGTGACGGCATAATAGACCCAGGATATAAAGGGTGGTGGTATACATTCCCAAGATCAACAAGATCAACTACAGAAGAACATGTCAGTAGTGGACCATTTCCTGATGCAACATCCCCCTTCATTCAGAGGATCATATGACCTTATGCTAGATGAAGGGTGGATTAAAGCATTGGAGAAACTTTTTTAGGTCATGGTATGTCCATAACATCAAAAGGTTTGTCTCGTTGTTTATCATTTTGAAGGGGAAGATTATCACAGGTTGTCGATGGTGAAAAATATCATGGATAGTGAGGGGATTAATGATCTATATTGGGATGAATTCAATGGGATGTTTCTTGAGAAATATTTTGCTATGCTGGTATGTCTTATGATGGAAAACTAGTTCCATGGATTGTGATAGGAGGATGATTTAATGGAATCTAATGAAAAAAAATTCACTCGACTAGAATGGTATGATCCAAATTATATATGAGATCTTGAATGTAAAATAAACCATTTTTTACTCAGGATTAAATCCAAACTATCGAAGGTCTTTCTCTTCTGGTGATTTCAAAAGATATGAAAAACTTTTTCGATGTGCGATGAGGGTGGAAATGGAGTTTGCTGATAATTAGGTGTTCTTTGATAAACAAGATAATAAGAGGTCAAGGTAACCGGAGAAAGGGAAGATTTATTCAAAAAAGTCTAATGGTAAGAAACATATGTTTACAATTTGTGAAAATTGTGGTTAAAATCATGCTGGGGAATGTCTTTTGAATTTTAGTATGTGTAACCAATCTGGTAAAATGGGATACAATGCTTGTAATTTCACTAAAAAAATTAGGGTAACAATAAAAAAATCAGATTTACAGTTAGTAAAATGTTTTAAGTGCAATGAAAATTTTCATTATGAAATTTATTGTCCAACGAAGAACACAATCGAGGGAAATCAGCCAAACTACAAGTAGAAAGGGGTGGTGTTTTACATTGCAACTACTTCAGAAGATGTTAGGCTATCGAATGATGTATTATCTGGTACACTGTTTTTTTGTTTAGATTATGAAAATGTGTTGTTTGATTCGGGGTCTACATATTCATTCATTTCAGAGAATTTTTCTACTAATTTGGGAATTCCATATTAATATATGAATCTGGAACATATGGTAAAAAAATAGGATATGTTGATACAAAAATAAATCATAAGAACCTTCATGTCCCTGTGTGCGGGAATAATCTACCAGGAAACCTTATTTTTTTTCCTCTAATAGAGTTTGATATTATTTTGGGTATATATTGGAATTATTTTTATCATGCTAAGATTGACTGTAGAGCTAAAAAGGTCTCATTTCAAAATTATTTTCAGTTTGTTTTTTGGAATGAACCATTAATTTTTATAACATTTCACAAAGCTGAGAAACTATTAAAATATCGAAATGAAGGTAAAGTGCACATATTTTTTAAAAAAAGGAACTATTGAGATTAATGATGTGCTAATGGTAAATAAATACATTGATCTTTTTCTTGATGAGTGGACTGGTATTATACATGAATGGGAATTTTAATTTACTATTTAATTAGTTATGGATTGTTATCCAATTTCAAAACCCCCTTATCGAAATCCTCAAATTGAACATTTAGAGTTAAAGAAGCAATTGCAGGAGTTATTAGATAACTGTGTCATTCGACCTAGCACATCACCATAGAGTGCCCCTATCTTGTTTGTTACAAAGAAATATGGTTCAATGAGACTTTGCATTGATTATATAGCATTGAATAACATCACTATTTAGAACATGTTTCTTTTTCCTCATATCAATGATTTGATTGATCAAATCCAAAGAGCTCAGTATTTTTTGAAGTTTAATTTGAGGTCGTGGTACAATAAGTTGAAAGTAAAGGAAGAATACATTCTCAAGACTGCATTTCGTACAAGATATGATTATTAAGAATTTTTAGTTACACCTTTTGGTTTAACCAATTCACCTATTGTATTCAGGGACTTTATGAATTGAATTTTCTGTGAGTTCTTGTATAAGTTTGTGGCTGTGTTTATTGGTTAAATTTTGATTTATTCTAAAAGTAAAGAGGTGCATGAATTTCATTTAAGTGTTGTCTTGAAAACAAAAAATGGAAAAAAAATATTTGGGAAATTCATCAAGTGTGAGTTTTGATTACAAAAAATTTCTTTCCTTGGTCCCATTGTTTTAAAAAATGGAATAACAGATGATCAGGCTAAAACAAAACTAGTTGAAAATTGGCCAAGACCCCCAAATATAACCGATATTCCTAGTTTACTTTGTTTTGATGGTTATTACCAGAGAATTGTTGAATATTTTTCATGGTTATCTTTTCTAATGAAATGGTTAACTCAAAAAGGTGTTAAGTGTGTTTGTACAAAATAATGTGATAATTGTTTTTTGGAATTGAAAAAAAATTAGTGACTGGCTTAGTTTTGGAACTACCTTCCTAAAATGGTGAGTTTTTTATCTACAGTGATGCTTCATTGAAAGGATATGGTTATGTATTTAAGAATAATGAGCATGTAATTACTTATGTTTCATGTCAGTTTAAACCTTATGAGTTAAATTACCCTACACATGATTTAGAAATTAGCTTCTGTTGTTTTTATTTTAAAAATTTTAAGGCCCCATTTGTATGGAGAAAAATGTGAAATATAAACTGACTATAGATGTTTACTTTATATATTCACTCAGGAAGAATTGAGCATGAGACAGAGGAGATGGTTGGAATTAATCCACGATTATATTTTCATGATCCGTTAACATCGTAGAAATGAAAATAAAGTGGCTGATTATTTGAGTCGAAGAAGTAATTCTTCATTAACCATGCGACATTTGGAAGGAATTCCTTTGGTTTTTTAATTGATGAACATTGTCATAGAAGTTTTTAGAGCAAGAAATTCTACTGTTATATTTCAGGTGTCAGTGAAATCATCTCTATGAGACATAATAAAGAAAGCACAGAAGAAAGATAGTGAGTTACAGAAAATGGTTGAATTTTTTAAGAAGGATAATTTTCCTGAATTAAAGGTTTATAATGATTGTGTATTGAGGATTGGGAATTGATTTTGTGTACCTTGTGATTCACAATTGATGAATGAGTTGTTATGTGAAGATAATTTTTCTCTGTTTTCAGGTCATCCTTGTAGTACTATGATATATAGAGATCATCAAGAGGATTACTGGTGGGATGGAATGAAAATAGATATTGCTAATTTTACAATGAAGTGTTTGAATTTTCTCAGATTAATGTAGAGAAAAATTATCAAAAGGTATGATATATTCATTACATGTGCCAGGGTTGAAATGGGAAAATATATCTATGGACTTCATTGTGGGATTACCAAATACACCTCGAGGTAATAATGCAATCTGGGTTATTGTTGATAGGTTGAATAAATCTACTCATTTGTTTCCTATTCAAGATACTTTGTCTCTATATCAACTTTATCGGTAGTAAGTAAAATAGGTAGTCATGTTGCATAGATTTCTCCAAGGCATTGTATCTGATCCTGATCTAGGTTTAATTATATCTTTTGGAATGGACTTTAGAAGTCATTGGGTACTGAATTAAATATTAGTACAACATTTTATCCTCAATCATATGGGCACTCAGAATGAAGAATTCATACCTTGGAGGATATTCTATGTACTTGTTCACTAGATTTCCATAAAATATGGTACCGACAGATTTTTTGGATATAATTTTATTATAATAACAGTTTTCATTCCAGTATACATATGGCTCAATTTTAGGAATTATATGGAAAGCGGTGTCAAAATTAGAATTTTTCGGATGATGTAGGTTAAAGGAAGCTAATGGGACCTGGGTTGCTAGAAGAGATGGTAGAAAAGATTCTGTTGATTCAAAAGAACATGATAATAGCTCAGAGTAGGCAGAAAAGTTCTGCAGAAAACCGGATGAAGTATCTCTCTTTTGAGGTATGTGAACATGACTTTCACAATGATTCTCCAAGGAAATGTGTGATTTGTTTTGGAAAGAAATGAATGTTGAGTCCGAGGTTCATTGGACCTTATGAAATTATGAAAAATTTTGGATCATTTTCTTACAAAGTGGATTTACCTCCAAGCTTAACCTAGGTACATATTTGTTTTCATGTTTCATTGTTGAGAAAGTATATGCCAGATCCATCTCATGTTTTAAGTCTAGAGGTAGTTAAGTTGGAAGAGAATCTCTCTTATGAGGAATAACATGTCCATATTCTTGACCATAGAGAAAAAGTGTTGCGAAATAAGAAAATTCACCAGTAAATTTTTTTTTTTGGAAAAACCGTATGGTTGACGAGAAAACGTCGGAATCTGAAAATGCTATAAAGGAGAAATACCCCCACTTATTTGATAAGTTAATAAAATTGCGAGGACGCAATTCCCAATAGGGTTAAGGATGTAACATTCCACGTAAATAAATAATAATACATTTTAATGTTTATTTATATTTTTGAATTAAATTTTAATTTTACCTTAAAGGGGATGCTAAGTTTTATGGCTTACCCGATACGCTATAATGGGTTTCATTGAAATCAAACGTTGCACACTAATAATATAATATTATTATTTTCAAAGGTAAGTTAAATCCTAACAGTTTAATGTCAGTAAATGAATATAACTAACTAAAATATGATTATACATGTTTTTTAAATGTTTTAACATTTATCCAAGTATTTTTAGATGCTTAATATGTGAATTAATATAATTTTAAGCATAAATACTCTAATATTATTTAGAAGGTCAATTTACTTCCTTTTGATTGAGAACTGTATTTAAATATAGTTTTGGTCACTTTTATATGTTCTAATTTACAAAATAAAATCTTTCTTTATAATCAGGACATCAAAATCATCTTTACTAAAAATTTTGGTATTTTTCTGATAAAGTTCATTTTAATGAATAGTGAAACATACAGTATTTTAATTCAAAAGTTCTTTTTAATCTAATTTATTTAAAGGGTTATATTAACTTTTTAATTGTTTATAAATTGTAATTAGATTATATTTTTACCAATTAATCCTATTTTGGTCATTGGAATTAAATTCACTTTGAAATTGAACATAAACAAGTGTTTGTCATTTGATAGTTATTGTTTCTTCAAAAACAAAGTTATTGTTTTAACCATGTGAATTAAATTTAAATTAACTTTGGAAACATTTGTGTTTTTAATTTGTAAAAGCTGATTCCATATTTGAAATCTGGAGGTCAAAATTTTGTAAATAGGCAACTTTTATTTTTATAAATTTTCAATATTTACTTCATTAAAAATTTTATTTACCATGGTTAAATGGTAAATCTAGTAAATAAGGGTAAAAAAATATTATTATAATAATATTAAATCACCCTGACATGTGTCTTAATCATATTTCATGATATATATCCAACCATGGGATTCTTTGGGTCGTTTTTGGGACCCCATGGAGAAACTTATGAGTGATAATGACACTTTATTTTAATTAACTTAATGTAAAGGCAAAAATTTAATAAACAAATATATTTTTGTATATTAGTTTTTACAAGGGGTTATATAAGTCATAATTTTGACTATAAATATTAATTAAAATTATAAAAATATTTTCTACATCATAGTATTTATTTAAAATTTTAAGACATCAAATAAATTATATTATTTACGACACAATAATGGTGCAGTATTACCTCATTAATAAATGATTTAAATAAATCGGATTATAAATATTAAAAAAATACCCAAAACCGGTGAAATTTTTATTGGATGATTTTATTTTGACCATTAGTCATCTTATATTCGACATTAATTTGTTTTGGACCTTTATAAACTGAATATCATAATATAATAAAATAATATTTTCACAATTTCCTAAAGAGCCCATCCTCCCCCTTATAAAAATCCCTCACTTCTAACTCATTCCTTACACCTCTCAGGACCCTTGTATCATCCAAACTCTACCCAAATAATCTCTAACGATCCCTCTCTTCCATCTTCAAGCCTTAACTTAGGAATAAGTCACCTAAAGAAGTCATTTTGGTTCAATCCAATGGAGTTACCCAAATTAATGGAATCATTTTATCTTAACTTGTTTTCTATTATTTTACTTATCCAACCCAATTTTTTTTTTACTTTTATTTATAAAAAAATACGTATCCAAAATATACTAGGATTTTGTTATGATATCTATTCAAACAACACATACACATACCTCAATCTAAAGGGTAAAAAACATACTATTTCTGTAGATGTAAAAACTAACGCTTCACGAAATGATGATTGTTCATTTATCTTTTACTACCTCTCATGGTGTCAATTATGATGGAATTATATTTCTATATGATATATATTATGTTTATGTTTTCTTTTCTTTTTTATCTTCCATTTATATCAAGAATTTATGGTTTCTATTAAGGCTAAATGTTATAATTTCCATTGAGAAATGCGGACTACCGCCCCCTCAAAGTGATATGACTCGTTAATGACATATGTGGGACATATAAAGGATGAAGATAATTATATTATATATGATATTATACTGGAATTATAATATACCTATGTATCATTGTGTTTTAATTCTATTAATAAAAATAAATAGAAATCAAAGTTGCGTTCATGCGTTCATACGACGTACCGTCTCCATGAACAATGTATTTCATATCTTACCTCGAAATATTATGTATTATTATAAATACATGTATATACTGTATATATATGATATATATGATATATAAATTGTGAATATTATTCTAGATATAATTGAATTTGGACCACGTGAACAACTTGTACTTATAAGAAGTCCATTTTTGACTCAAGAACAAAATGTCGACAAAATGACCATTATTAAATTAAATGATTACATATTGTTTATAACATGGTAATAAGTGATATAAATAGAATAGTAAACCTAATAATTGTTCTTAAGAATGTATAAATTAACTTTGGTTGATTTTTTTTGTAGATTATAGAATGAACAGTTAATGTCAGACTTAATGTGAGGGACTTCATCTAAATCTACTTTCATTGATGCATATTTTGTTTTAATACACAAATTTAGTTTATACGCTATATAAACACCTTTATCTTTTTATTTAATTCAATGGAAATATTTTTCACCAAAAACATTTATTGAATGAAAAAAATTAATTTTTCTTTTTAACATAAGCACTGACAATGACCTTTCTATCGCTGGAAGTATTATTCGATCATTGGCTTATTTAACAAGACATAATGTTTTGAAAAGAAAAATAAGTACCATATACTCTATTATTTTTTTGGTATTGATAATAGTTTTCATAGTGCATTATTTATTCCAATATATTTAAATGAAATATTGTGATTGAAATATAGAAATGTTATCTTTGCTTTATGTTTGTTTTATGTGTTATGAATATTTCATGGTTCTTGGGCATTGTTATGTATACGGGTTATTCCATGATAAACCTAGGGAGAGTTTTCTCAATATAGCTCTTCAATGCATTGGGTAACATGATAGAGGTAAATGTGAATGTTTCTCCTAATAGATTTCGTGAATATGTTGTGATAGGTATTCCAAATGTAACTCCCTATGTAGTTATAATAGTTACAATTTAAGTATGATATAGATTCCACACACTACCTTTATGATTTATGTTTTCTACATGTTATCTAAAAATCTTATGATATCATGAGGTATGTTAAAGAGCTTACGTTATGTATGAAATTATTAAGTAAGGTTTTCTTTCTTTTTTTTATAACCCTTACTGAGATTTTAATACTCATCTAATGTTTTGAAATGTTTTTCCAGGGACATAAAGAGGAATAGGGTCAATGATGAGATTAAGGAAAATCATGGTTCCTAAAACTTGGGAAGAGACATGACACATTTTCCACAGTTTTTTATGAAAAAATGGATAATGAGAATAATTTTCTACCTTTTAATTTTTGATATGTAGTGTAATAGTTATGGCCTAATTCACTAATACTTTAATACTGAAAAGATCCTCAATGTGAATTATTCATTTAATTCAACATTATGTAATATTTTATTCCAGGTCCTTATAATTTTATATAGGAATAATTTTATAATGTTATCAAAATATAAACATAGCGATTTTATATTGAACAATAAATGAAAATTACTAATTTTATGATGATCTCATATTAGGTCATGATTCCACTTCAATAAAATTATTTAGAAATGTTCTTATTGAAAATAATTTTGTTCTACCTATCGTTCAATATTATGTTATCATACTCAGGGATTGTAATTATTTACATAAATACCATGTCAATATACATGGATGGAAATTCATACTTGATATCCTGATCCTACCTAGGATCATTAGGCTACGTGATGTCAAATATAAACATTTTATTAAAATAACAGAAATAACATGGATTTTTATTCCTATTGAAATGTTGTTTCAATATCATATAGTTAGGGGAGAGTAAATATAATACTTATTTATATTTTTTTAGATTTTATATGTAACTAAAGAATAGTTTCCAAGTATTAAAATGAAAATTGATGTTGAGTTGAAAATTGAAACCATATGTGGTGGTTAAACAATATCAAATACTCCAAATATAATGGCTGTAATTTACATTTATTATTGAATAAAACTATTAATGAATCAAGAAAATTGATTCATTCATGCATGTACATTACATAGGGGAACAATTTTTCATTTTTATATATGAATAACAGATCATTTCAAAACATAATTGATTTCCAGGAACATAACAGGATCAATATCCATAATAAGTAAACTTTACCATGTATTGATAATCAGATTATAATTTTATAAAAATAACAATACCTTTCTGATATTTGAACATAATTTTGGATATCATCAATTTATTTTCATAAATTCAGAAATATTCATACCATAATTTATACATCTTATGAACTTTATGAATTTTTAATTATTACATTGGGTTTTATTAATGTCTTTAATATCATCAAGTATTTATAAATAGTGTCTTTAGAGATTAAAAAAATATTTTTGTCTGTATTTATAGATGATATCCTATTACATTAACAATTTTTTTAAGGGAACATATATATATAAATGACACACTAAAAACCATAAGGATTTATACATATTTTTTCATGTGTGGGATTGGATACAAAAAGATTCATT
Source organism: Viscum album (assembly GCA_963277665.1). Taxonomy (NCBI): domain Eukaryota; kingdom Viridiplantae; phylum Streptophyta; class Magnoliopsida; order Santalales; family Viscaceae; genus Viscum; species Viscum album. Next base: position 518,490 of record CAUJRU010000286.1, on the reverse strand, counting down.
TTTAGGTCATAAAAGAACATTAGAGGGCATATGTGTGGATCCATAAATGATAGAAGTTATTAATAGTTGAAACAAACCAACCAATGGGACTGATATCCATTTTATATTTGTTTTTTATGTCTATTAATGTGCCATTTTGTAAAAATATCATGGGGAAAAAGTGATTAAAAAAATATTCATACACCAATGATGTTAATTGTATTTATACTCATGAATAATGGTATGATGATAGATTATGTCTCATAAAAAATGATTAGTCCTGGGAATAATTATAAATTCATTATATTGTATTTAGATAAATCAATGGTTTTATTAAATGAATAGATACAATTTTATAATTGATATTATATATATATAATGTTAAAAAAAAGTAATTTCATGTTAGGTAAAAAACATCTATATATAATTTGGATATTATGTTTAGAGAAATAATATGATAAATACCATTGAATATATTATCACCCTTGGAATATGAACATTGAGTCCGTTAATTTTACTAAAAAGAATAAATCTATCTCATATGTGATGAAGATCACACAAAATTAAAAATATATGTTCTTGTAAAGGATGGATGTAAATATCACGAAGGAATAGGGGAAAGGTATCTAGCTCATGTGAGTGTTCTTTCATTTATAAATGTAATAATTAAATATAATCTGAAGGAAAATGATGTAATCTCAAAGAATATAGAAAATGTTCCAGAGTTAATCAATTATTAGGATGTGATTTGAATGTTTAGGAACTTGAAACGTGTCCCATTAATACAAAATATGAAGGATTATTTTTTGAATTAACCTCATAGTTTGTAATTATATAATCTCTAAAAATGTAAAAAAATATTTAGTTTTTTGAAAGATAATTTCTGTTTATAAAACATGAGAATATATATTGTAGATTATGCATCTATCATAACCTTTTTTAAGACAAATATAATATAAGAAATATAAGTCTACCGGAATTTTATAATCATTACCCATAAAATAATAGAAATTATTAAAAAAACAAGTCATATTGTTTCAAAAGACTACCCAAAACATAAAATGGGAAAAATTCTATTTGAGTTGTAGTTGAGCACATTATTGTAGTCAGCACACTTCACATCCATCAGATATGATAAATATATTGATCTACATATGATAATATATTTTATAAATGTTATAATGTTTTATATATTACCAAATTCTAATTTTTTTCTGGATTGATGGTTTACCTTGATGATCAATAAAAAATTTCTAGAGGATCCAAATATAGTGTTTAGTTTAAAAATATATATAATCCTCGTACAACAGTTCAATATAAGGGAGAAATTAAAACCCTAGATTATATGATTATTAATTATTTATGGTTTTAAAATGATATTTGGAGGAACACCTACATCTATTCATGTTTTCATACAACAATGGGTTTAACTTAAGAAGTTATATGGATCCTTATGATGCCCTCCATAAAACGTTTTGTAGATAACTAATGTGATGGGATGATGATGGAATAAAAAATATAGTGGACCATCTGATATCCAAGTTAATTATCGATCAATTGAAATACTTTAACCATTATATCAATGAAAACTATAGTAATATTAAATATCATATTGACAATAATTGGATAAATTGACAAATAAAAATTAATGAGAAGTTATTCCAACTACTTTTTGCGTAGAAGATAGTTTATTTACAGAAAATTAATAGATTGATGTGCCCTTGGTATATTTTCCCCTTCAATATTAATGAATTAGTAGGTATTGTAGGTTATAATTTGGAAATTCCACTGAACCTATATCAATTTGATGATGTGTTCCATGTATCAATCATGAGAATGTACATACATGATATTACTACATGTACTGAACTCAAAGGTCATACTAATAGAGCAAGATATTTTCAAAGAATAAAAATAAGTTAAAATATTATAAATTTGAGATAATGTGATATAAACTAATAATAATCATCTTGTTAAAGTACTCTAGATAAATCATAAATTGAAAAATCTACGTATGATCTGTAATGTGGTGAAAAAAATATAATTAATTGTTTATATTACAATTTTAAAATGATTTTGGAGAACATTTATTATATGGGTGGTATAATGTAATACTGTAATAATTTATCTTATAATTTTCTATAAATAAATTATTTTTTTCTAATTTTCATTTAGTGGATTAATGTGTTCAAAAAATAACCATATAATATTGAAATCATAATATATTATGTGAAATTTAACTTCAAGTAGTTATATTTGAATGTATGATTAAGTTATAATAACATAGGAAAAATATGTGATCTAATTATAAATAATATGTATTAGTTTCCTATAAATAAGTTTCAAATTAAGGTAAAAATACTTAAATAATAAAATATATGATTTTAAAAAAAAAAATTGTTTTTACATCCAGGCTGTGTTTTTAACATAATGTATTAAATAAATCACAATATGTGAAATTTTATGAAATATAAATATTGTATAATTAATATAATTTTTTATGTTTCAAAAAATGTTTTTATAAATAAAAAATTAGAATAAATCATGTTTTATGTATAATTTTTGTATCATTTTCATCATATTTTACAAAAATATTTTAAAAAGAATTTCTCCCAGTTATTGTAATTGATTCCTAAAATATGGATGCCTTATTTGGAATTAGGTGTCTCAATTTTTTTAAATTGGCACATATTTTTTTTACATTACAAAAACTAAAATTGGTAAATTATTTCCACACTGATTAGGGTAATATATGTAAAATAATGTTAATATAATTAGATATGGTTTCAAAATTTATCAATCAATTAACATTATCATTTTGGATGAGTGTATTTCACCTATTTAAATACATTATTCTAATATATGTATTGTTTTTTTTAAAAATTCCTAAGAAATAAATTTATATGATAATAAAAATAATAATCTCACTCTATTGAACATAGTAACTCTAAATTTCTATTATAAGGAAAAAAAAATATAATATGTTTGGTTTTATAATTTTATATTAAGTGTTTATTAATTTTATTATAATTGTAATTTATTTATTTATAGTGAATGAATAATTACGGTAAATTCATATGCAACATTAATGCCATATTAATTAAATTAATAGAAAAATATAATAAATGATCATAAAAATATGAAATATAATTCAATTTTTTGAATTTTACAGTCCCATCAATTTTAATGATAAATATAAAATATTAGAGAAGTGTTAGAGGATTATATTATAATTCAATTACTATCATGCCATATTTGATATTAATTTCAATTGAATTTTTTAAAAGTCACATCAATTATATATTATTGTAAATAATAAATTAGAAAAATTAATTAAAAATAATAAGAATATTCCATGTGGATATATGGGATGAAAAACAGTTTAAATATAAATTCATTTTCCATTTATGAGGCAATTAATATGTTATAAATTTATTTATAACCCATTGATAATAAAATATTCATTACCACAGTTGATATTAATATTTTTAACCATGGGTTAAACTAGTAGACATAGATTAAAATTACATAACCACTTATATAAATTTAATTTTATCATAAATTTTTTACCTCATTATATTATTCATTGAATCACATTTTATTTGGAATTTATTTCCTTATGGGTAAATTTGATATATTTTATAAATTTTTTGGTAATTTCCCATGCGTTCTTTCCATATTTAATAAAAGTAAACACATTATATCATTTTTTTCCACTATATTTATCCTAGGATAACAACCAAATCCCATACAATTATTTTATAATCATCATTACCATAACTAATATAATGTCTCGGATCCGGGTGCCACTCAATGGGTGCCCGAAACCCGATAGGTCATATGACCTCAAGAACACATTCCCAAACACCAGAGGCTGCCAACTAGCAGTAAGGGACTAGGTATGATAGTGGGTAAACTATTCCGTCATTTTTTTAAGTGTAAAACAGTAGAACAAAATACAAGAATAAAAAAGTGGAAGCAGTAAACAATAGTAATACTGAAAAGGATACAGTAATGATGTAATGAAAATACCAACAGTAATATTTAATGATGAAATATGTCCCTAAGTCTATGAAAGCAGCCAAAATAGGGTACACTACAATATGAAACAATACAATACAAGGGAAAAATATAAAAAATCATAATAAATAGTTCAGCAGTAACTCAACAACATCAGAAGCCTAATCTCAGTCACATGCTCTCCTAATCTTCTACAACAATCATGTACCTGTATAAGGACTCTTTCCCTTATCTACACTAGAAACAATGTAATATATTTGTACCCAAGACATAACCGAAACATGGTGTGAGAAAAAAATCCCAGTAGGCAACCTACAATGTCCTATGGCCAACTGTCATTGAGTTTGTGCAACAACAGTGTGTCGTAATGAAAAGTAGTAAAACATGAAGTAATAAATGTAAACATTCCTACCAGTTCCATTTCTATTTAATTATTATTTGAAAATTAAATATAATTGAATTATATGTTTTTGAGACCCATCCTCAGCCGACTATCTCTTATAAAGTGCCGCAACAAAATCTAATGCAAGTTTTTAAACAAGTACAAGGTAAAACAATACCAATCCTCTGCTTTAGCTTGACAGGTGCAACATGTGAAATCACCATAGTGAATATACAAGTAACCAGAGTCCTCAGAAATGAAAAAACTTTCCCACAAGTAATTAGAATCAAAACACTCAGATGAATGCCCACAGGGATAAAAAATGTTTCCCTTCAGGAGTACGAGATAATGCCCTCAGGCACAAAAGGAACTACCCACAAGCATAAGAAAAGTTTCTCTCAGTCTAAAAAAACACTTCACCTTACCAATGAGCAGCACTACCCTCAAGATAAACATGTAATTGGGACTAAAAAAACACAAGCATTCAATTTATATACATTTCTTCTCAAGAATACTCAATACATGCAATAATCCCGTGATACCCTCGGGTATCCTAGCCAAATGGCCAAACAAGGAAACCAACCCATGGGGTGGCCCTTTATCCAAGCAATGATCCCATACAACTGCTATAAATATTCATTACATTTTCTATGAAATTCTAGGTATTTAATTAATCAAGGCCTCAGCCATACCAGACCCCAAACATGGGCGCATAGCACAATGGTACACAAAAACAACATGACAGTTGTAATTAAACATTAGGCCACCTACATTAATCTCCTCTAATCAATATATGTGAATGAAACCTTCTGAAATTTCAGATAACAATGCAGATCTGGGAAAAACGTAAATTCATTCAAACCCAAATAACATCCTCTTGGGAAAGAATTGGAAAGAAAGGTTCAATAAGAGTGAAGAACACACCCGCGTGGTTCAATCGAGAATGTAAGCGAAGAATCTGAGTTCCGGTGTGCGGTCGGGAGATCCTCTAAGATCCGGCCTTCTCTCCTTGTTCTCCTATGATGTTATAAGAATCCTCTGTCGAAAGAGTAGGCTACTACCCGTTTTAAGTGAAAAAACAAACAACACGATGTGTACTCTAAAGTACACGACGTGTACTTTCGGGTTTTTAACAGTTCCTCTCGAGGAAACATTTCACCACCGCACTGTTCATCTATCGACATGAGTACACGATGTTTATTCATGAGTAAACAGCATCTACTATCGCTTAGCTGGCGGCTACCCCCACCACCTTACTGTTTACATGTCGACTTATAACACATCGTGTAATTACTAGGTACACGAGGTGTAGTCAGAATTTACACCATTCATCACTGACCGGCCTACACGCCCTATTTACTCATCCCACACAGCCAAAGTACATGGAGGGTGGAAAAGTACACAACATGTACCCACAAAAATTGGGATATTTTTACCCATTTTTGTTATTTTCTAAAAAAATTTAATGATACAAGAAAAGAAGAAACTCGTACCTCAAGAATAAGTACTATGTTCTTACCAACATCCATCGTTAATGAAATTCATCATCAAATTTCCCTTCCAATGGTGGTGAAGATAATGATCAGAACAACTCTGGACACTGATCACGTACTGCGTTCTCCCGCTCCATGGTTTCATCCTACACTCAGCCATGCTACCATAGCACTTGTACGAGAGGAACTGACTAGCCTCAGAGAACCTTCATGCTTATATCAATAATAATAATCGAATTCTAATCAAGGGACGCATTTTCCTAAAGCTTGACCTCCTCGGGCTGAAAGACATGAGATAGGTCTGAGTGATAATGGCGCAACTGAGATACATGGAAGACGTCGTGCATGTCCTGGTACCTCTGTAGTAACTCGAACCGATAAGCAACTAGCCCGACTCTCTCCATAATCTCAAAAGGCCCTACATACCGTGGTGAATTTTTACCCTGTCTCCTGATATACCTATGACCCAAACTCGGTGAAACACGCTAGAAAACCTGATCCCCGACCCCGAACTCCAAGGGTCATCAGCGGCAATCAGCGTAAGATTTCTGACGATACTTTGCAGTAGCCATCCTCTTCTAAATCAACTGTACCTGCTCTGAAGTCTCTTGCACAAGACATTTTCCTAGTAAAGATGCCTCACCTGACTCCAAACAGCACAAGGGTTATCATCATTTCTGGTCATATAATTCCTTGTAAGGTTTTATCTCATTAGTTTCTAGAAAAACATTATTTTAGGAAAACTCGTCAGGGGAATGTGCTTCTCCGAAGAGCCCCCAACGTGCAGGATGCATGCACACAACATGTCCTCAATAAAATATATCTTTCACTCTGACTGGCCATCGATATGAGGGTGGTATGATATGCTCTGAAGAACCTGTGTACCCAGTGCCCTCAAGAAACTCATCCAGAAACGAGACATCAAACGGGTGTACCTATATCAAATGACATAATGAGGGACCCCATGAAGACGTACCACCTCTCGAATATAAAACATTCCAAGCTCATCAACACATAAGGTCTCATTGATTGGAAAAAAGTGATATACCTCTGAAAGTCTATCCATAACAACCCACATGACATCGCTGCCTCGAGGTGACCTTGTCAACCAAATCACGAAGTCCATCGCAAAATCATCCCGTTTCCACTCCGGAATGGGTAACTGTTCTAATAGTCTGGCTGGCCTCTGATGCTCCACCTTCACTAGCTAACAAGTGGAACATATTGCAACAAACCTGCTACATCCTGTTTCATACCTGACCACCAATACTGAAGTCTGAAGTCATGGTAGATTTTGGTAACATAGGTATGAACTGCCCAAGATGAAGCATGAAACTACCACATAAACTCCTCATGTATATCCCACAGAACCCAAAATCATCCATGGATACACAGTACCTCGTCATCGACTATTGTCCAACGGGAAGGAGGGTCCCCACTTTTCACTAACTCCCATAGAACTAGGCCTTCCAAATTTGATATCTGACTCAACCTTACTCTATTAGTGAGGGTAGAAGTCACTGCTAAGGAAGAAAGATAGCTTCACCCCGGACTATTGTGCACCTCCAAATGCATATCAGAGAAAATAACCATGAGCTTCCACTCATAGCCGTCCTCCTGCAATGCCTGTAACTGAGTCCTCCTTCTCAGTGCATCAGCAACTGTGTTACCCACACCAGGTGTATAGGCAATCTCGGAGTTGAAGGACTAAAGGTATTCAACCCACCTTTTCAGTTTCAGATTCAAGTCATGTTGGGTAAAGATATATATCAGACATTTGTGGTCTTTAATCACCACAAAATGTTACCCAAAGAGATAACGTCTCCAACAATGCAATGCATGAACAACAATAGCCAACTCGAGATCATGTGTCGGGTAATTCCTCTCATGTGGCCTCAACTTTCATGACCCGTATGCAACTACTCGATCACCCTGCATAAACAGTGCTCCCAACCCAATACATGATGAATCATAGTAAACTATGTAGTTCTTCTATTTCAGTAGAAGTATCCATACTGGTGCTGATGTCAACCTTCCCTTCAGCTCCTAAAAGGATGTCTTGCAAACTTTTGACAAAACGAACTTCACACTCTTATTAGTCAAACTCATCAACGGTGCTGCTATGCGGGCGAAGTCATGTATAATGCACCTCTAGTAACCATCCATACCCTTGAAACTGTGTATCTCAAACACGTTCATAGGATGCTCCCAGAAAACTACTGCCCTAACATTCTTTAGGCCCACTGCGATTCCTGCCTCTGAGATAATATGACCCACAAAGTGTATCCGGTTTATCCAAAAGTGGAACAATGAGTGCTAATCATATTACTGATGATATTTTAGTGTACTAAATATGATCTAATGATGGGTAGTATGGTCTTGTTGAGTGTTAGAGTACAACAAGATATAATCCATGAAGACTACCACAAAAGAATCAAGTTAAAGCTGGAACACACAATTCATCAAATCCATGAAAAATGCTGGCACGTTCGTGAGTCTGAACATCATGAACAAGTACTTGAATAGACTCTAAATTATCTGAAAAGCTATATGTGGTATGTTTGATTGTCTAAAATCCAACTAATGATATCCAAATCTCATGTCAATCTTCGAAATCACTTGTGATTCTCGAAGTTGATCAAAAAAATCATCAATCCTTGTTAAGGGTTATCATTAATTGACCTTAAAATAGTTTAGCATCTGATAATCCATCAAAAGACTGAGGGTACCATCTGACTTCTTAGAAAACAAGATAGGAGAACCCCAAAGAGATGTACTTGGTCAGATAAATCCCTTCCCTTGTAAATCCTCTAACTGTTTCTTGAGCTCCAACAACTCTGGTGTAGCCATCCTATAATGAGGAATTGACACCATTGCCACTCTCGGCACAAGATCAATATGAAATACACCACTTTCTAGGGAGGTAGAATTTAAAATTATTCTAGGAAGACATCCCTGAAATGATCAACCACTGGAGGGAAATTATAATGACCTGTTTCTTAGGTTTTCCAGATATAAGCTCATAATTTGGGCTGTCACTCCACCTCTCCCCCGATGCTCGAGTCCATCTCGGCTCACCTGGACATCCCATTCGCCCTTGTATAGAAACTCTCCACCCTCTAGTAATGTGAAACTCACCCTACGATGATAGAAATATACAAAGGCTCGAAAGGGTACCAACTAGTTCATCCCTAGAATGACTTCTTACCTTGTCATCTCAAAGACATAGTGGTCCCTTAGAAAGTGAAACCCACCTTCCTCTAGGGGAACATCTGGCACGGACGAACTCCTTCCGTTATAATCCACAAGAGAGTGTCTAGAATCATAATATCTTAAGAAGAATAAACAAAAATCCCAAGGCTCTCCACAACGGGAACATATATAAAGATGTGGGTAACACAAGTACAAAAAATTACTGAAGTCAAAATAGAATCTACTAGAATGGTATTGCTGACCATGGAAGGTCCGATATCTTCCTCGTATTCGTTATGTTGCACTGCATATTCCGGCCCAGTGTCGTGGCCCTGCGACACAACGTAGCTACCATGAGCTGACCTGCAAAGTTGTCTTTGAGATCTTGGTGTCTGGCTAATAAGGCCACGACCACCACCTCACCCTGAACGTCCCGACATATCCCAATTCCATGAATGATAAGAATATGTTGGCCCTACTCTTGCATACATAATCTGCACAAAACCCATATCACTAGAAACTGGTGGAAACACCATGCAAAAGCATTTCAGATTACCCATCTTGACACAAGCTCGACACTCTAATGTGTAACGTGGACATCGAGGTCTCTTGTTCCCCTCTTTACCGCACTCGTAGCACATTACCTGGCAACCAGAAGAATTGCTTTGCCTAGTACAACCACCATGAGATAAATCCAACTACCTCTTCCTCTTTCCAGTAGAAATAGTACCAGAGACTAGTCCCAAACCACCCTAGTTCGCACTGCTAGCTTCCTGTAGGTTCTGCTGAGTAATCAGTGCCTATTTCACAATATCATGCACATTAAGCATCCTAATAAAATTCAACCATGCTCGGATGTCATATTGAAGACCATACTCAATGTATACATCCCTTAACATGTAATCACCCACTAAAATAGGTGAAAAATGCTATAACTCAGTGAAGCGGGCAGAATAGTCCATCACGAACATGGCACCCTACTGTAGATTCATGAACTCTCGAGTTCAATCTTCCATCAGCATCTCCGGAATGAAAAATTCATAGAATAATAACAAAAAATCTGCCCACACCATGTCTCTATGATGAAATGTCTGGGTGGTAACATCCCCCATCACTTGGCGGAATCACGCAGCATGTATGTAGCGAGTTTTTCCCTCATCCCGGGAGGCAGCTCTAGATTCTCGAAGATAGTTTGCATAGAAACCAGCCAAGACTCAGCATCCTACAGTCCAGCATCCCTTGAAAATGTAGATGGATACTACTGCTGGAATATACGAGTCACCTCTTCCATAGATGTTACAGTCAGTGGTGCTCCCTAAAAGGTCAGCCTGAACCGCATGAAGCCTTTACAAAATTGCGCCTCTGCTCATGTGTCCGGTATAATAGATGTCGCCGCATGTTGCTCTGTTGGGGGATCCATCGGTAGCCCACGACCTACCATCTTCGGAGTATACTCGTTGCCTCTTTCCTAGTAAACAGCTCAAGGTCGTCTCGGTGAGCTGACTCTACATGGTCAAACACATGCTTTAAGTATGATTATCAAGGATTGAAAACAAGGAGTATAATATGGGAACAAGGAAAATAAAACATTCATGTTTTACATAGGATACTACACGGCATGTATAATAATTACATGATGTGTTTCCTCCAGCCTTTCTCATGGGTGTGAACTCTGCCAGCACTGGTCATGTAACACCTCAATCACATGTCGTGTTGTCCAGACACATAGCGTGTTCATGAATTTTCATCCCCTACCCGAGTCCATCAACCCAGCTAAGCCACATGAGTCTACTTTAAACATGACTACACAATGTGTATAAGATCTACATGGTGTGTACTAGATGATCATCACCGACCCGTGTTTTCCTTTTCCTGATTGGGTACGCAGCTCAGACTACACTACCTGTTCCAGATAGAAATATCATGTACAACTTAATTTACAACTTTATATGTTGTTAGTGACATGACCGACTAAATGGATGACACTACGAACCATGTTACACCCACACACGACATGTAAACCACCCCGTTTTCCCTAGCCACACAGCCAAGTCCACACAAACTCTCAGTGGTGAAGACTACATGGCGTGTCCCTCAGGTACACAGTGTGTTAAGAAGAAGGAAGACCGACCCATGTTTGATTGTTAAACGACCGGATCCCCAGGTGAAACTTCACGGAGTGTTCATCATTTACCTGGTGTTTATAAGCTCATATTTCTCCTCCTGTGTTGTTAGATACACGGTGGACACAGGTTCAACCCAACATGACGTGTATAATAACTACACGGTGTGTGACTTCAAAGTTTCAATATCCTCTGTTTATGCCAACGTGGCCTATGAAATTTGAAAAAAATACATAGTGTATACATAAGGTACACAGCATGTACTTAAAAAATTTTCATTTCTTCTTGAATAGATGAGTACAGGGCGTGTTTTCATAAAACCACAGATCATGTTATCTGGGTTTCCAAACAGTAGACCTCAGAAACTACTTCGAAGCCTCTTTTTCTTACTTTCTAAGCATCAGAATGCCAAATTCTGATCCGTGGGGACCCATACTCCCCGCAAACCAATTTTTATCTCTCGGCCTTCAACGACATCATGTTGGATCATGATCCGTAAAATTCTTGTCCAAGAGAGCCCATACTTCTCTAGAACCAATGTTTACTGTCTAATTGCCCAACCATAAAATGTACCAATACCCTACCAACAGCATGTCTATATATCATGGTATCTATCACAATAACATGTGTTATATAGAAAAACATCTATCACAACAAAATGAAAATTCTAATGCACCTATATGGCATAAAAACTATGCATCCAATGTGATTCTATCATGTGCCTATATGATGCATGATATGGCATACCCTCATCTCATCGGTTTGCAACTAATGCGAGCCCATCTATATAAAAGTATAAACAACAAACAACAAGTACATCAACCAATGATGAAAATCAAATCAATTTTAATAATCATAAAGAGAAAATCGAAATTTACTTTGAGGCAATCCGGCCTTAACCTATACTCTAGGTAGCTACTTCGGGGAACAATTATTACCAAATCCATTAATATTCTACCTGTTTCCATCATTTCCAAATAATAAAATAACTTAGATAAAAGAACTGTCTATTGATACCACTTTGTAACGTCCCGGTTCCGGGTTCCACTTAAAGGGTTCCCCCGAACCCAATTGATCACATAACCTCAAGCCCATTTCCCAAAATGCAAAGGATGCCAACTAACAGTGGGAGCCTAGGTCTGATAGTGGGGAAACAATGCCCTCATTTTTCAATGTGTAATGTATTAGAACAAAATAAATGAATACAATAGTGGAAGCAGTAAACAGTACCAATGCTGAAATGGACACAATACTGATGTAAGGAAAAGACCAACATTCATATATAATGATGAAATATGTCTCTACGTATACGAAAAGAAGCCAAAATATGGTATTTTGAAATCTAAAACAAAACAATTCAAGGAAAAAATATATTAAAGAAAAATAAACAGTGAAACAAGATCTCAATAGCATCACAAGCCTAAGCTCGGTCACATGCTCTCCTACTCCTCTGCAACAATTATGTACATGTATAGGGAAACTTTCCCTTATCAACACTTTCAGAAATATAATCTGTTTGGGCCCAATTCCTGACCCAAATAGGACGTGAGAAATAAATCCTAGTAGGACACCACCAAAGGCCCGTTCCCTACTATTAGTGAGTTGTGCAATAAAGAAATGCAGTAAACCAGGAAGTACTAAATGTAAACATTTATACCAGTTCCATTTCCATTTAATTATTATTTAACAATTAAATATATTTTAATTATATGTTTTTGATGCCCAACCTTAGCTGAAAACATTCTATATACAGTGTCGCAATGAAATCCACAACAATATCTCAAACAAGTACAAGGTAATAAAATGCCAATCATGTGCTTTAGCTTGGCAGGTTTAACATGTTAAGTCACCACATTGAATATACGAGTAAACATAGTCCTCAAACATGAAAAATCATACCCTCAGGTAATGATAATCGAAACACATAGGTGATTTCCCATAGGCGTAACGAACATTGCCATCAAGAATATGAGATAATGCCCTAAGGCACTGAAGCAACTGCCCACGTGCATAAGAAAAGTTCCCCTCACGCTAAACAAAACACTTGCCCTCAGGCATGAGCAACAATGCCCTCAGGCTAAACAAGTAACCAGGACAATCCCAACATATAAGAAAGAAATTTATATACATTACCACCCAAGAAAACTGAATGCATTATATAATCATGGCATACCCTCGGGTATCCTGGCCAAATGGCTAAACAAGGGGAACACACCCACGAGGTGGCCCTAGATCCAAGCAATGATTCCAGAAAGCAGTTATAGAAATTCATTAAATTACCTATACAATTATATGTATTTAATTAATCAATGCCTCTTCCATATGACACCCCAAACATGGGCGCGTAGCACAACGGTACACAAAAAACCGCATGATAGTTGGAATTAGACATCTGACCACCTACCATGATCTCCTCTAATCAATAAATGTGAACAGAACCTTCTGAAACATCCAAGAATGATGTAGATCAGAGATAAATGAAAACACGTTCAGAAAAATATCTTCCACTCAGGAAACAATTAGAAAGAAGGGTTCATGAAGAGTGGAGAACTCACACGCGTGGTTCACTCAAGACCATCAACAAAGGAATCCAAGTTATGGTGTACAGTTAGGATCTCTCACATGCTCCAGCCTTCTCTATCAGTGCTCCTCCAACATTATAAGATTCTTCTATCAAAAGAGGAGGCTACCAACCATTTTAAACAAAAAAACAAACTACACCGCATGTACTCTAAAGTACACGGTGTGTATTCTTTTTTTAACTGATCCTCTTGCGGATACTTTTCACCGTCACACTATTCAACTGTCAACATGAGTACATGACATGTATTCTTGACTACATGGTGTGTTTTGTCACTCTACTGGAGGCTACTCCCAATGCTTTACTATTCACATGCCTACTGATTACACGGTGTGTAATTACCATGTACATGGAATGTAGTCAGTTTTTACACCCTTCATCACTGACAGGCCTACATGACTTGTGTACTCATACCACATGGCCAAAGTACACGGCCAATGGAAAAGTATCCGACATGTAACAACAATATTTGGGATTTTTTTCCCCGTTATCCGTATTTTTTCAAAAACACTTAATGAAAAAGAAATGGAAGAACCTCTTACCTCAAGAATAAGAACCTGGTTATTAAAACTAAATTGTATTCTTATTCTTAAAATTCTATTGCAAGTGTCCTTAATAAAGAATCTAAATGTGGTATCTTAAAGAAGAGGTAATTATTTTAGCCAATATATTTAATTTTTTTTATAAATAAAATAAATTTATTTTAGTCCTCATTAAAATAAATCATTATTCTAAATATTCAAAAAATTTATTATGATTATGAGACTGCAAATATCCACTACCTTTTCCATCTAATGTGATGTGAATATATTTCTTGTGTGTATGAGGGGACAACAACCACCAAAGAATGAGACAATTAATTTTTCATCTTTATCATTAATGGATGGTTATTATAATTAGATTAATATTTATATATTGTACTTATGAAATATTTTTTTCCCAGTAGTTTTTATATCATACGCACATTCGATCCTTTTAATCTATCAAAAAAATAACATTGCTCCGATATATGAATAGATTACCACCTCTACAAAGAGATGTTATTTGTTTATTAGATTCCACGTTACACGTATAATAATTTGGATATATTTAATCAATATATAAGACATATATTATGTAAGAACCCAAACCTTCTTTTCAGGTTGGTTTTTCCTTTTCTGGTAATTTTTGAGAAAAAGGGGAAAACCTAGAAATTTTCAGAGTACACGGCGTATACTTAGACGTCGCGCGACGCCATGTGATGGACCTCTCTGGGCCACACACATGGCCATGTGGGGTGACATGGAGAGTACATAAAGCGGTGTATGGAAAACGAAAGTACATTCCATGTACTCTAAAAGTACACGCCATGTACTTTTCATTTTTATTTCATTAATCGGACATGGGTCGTGTCTTAACCCTATTTGCGTCTTCTTCTCTGCCTAATTCCATACAGGGAATCTACAGAGGAAAAATCTTCTCTAAGACACTAATCTGTTAACGATTCTCTAAATCAAACACCATCAGATGCAACAGAATTGCAACAGTGAGTTCTTGGTTCTTCTTTAGTCTCGTTTCCTATTTCATTCTCTCGTGTGAGTTATCTGAGGTTGAACGTTCTAGACATTTTTACAGTTTTGCTCTGTTCATGGGCGATTCACAGGCCGAGGTTCAACTATATAAATCTACAAGGATAGTTTTATGTGGTTTGATTCCCTACGTTGATTGTCCTTGAGTTTTTATGTGAAAGTGCAGGATATCCATGTATCAGGTATCTCATGATAGGGTTTTTAATCTTTTTTATTTATCTGCCTTAGATTTATTGTGTGCATGAGGCTATTAGATGAATTATTGTTTATTTTTAGCAGGTTCAAGGATCACAACATGGGTTTTCCCCTTCGTTTTGGTTTTTTAACGCCATTTGGATTAGGTCTCATATGAGGCAAACCTTGTTGCATTAATTTATTTCCTTGGAATGAATGATTGCATGTGTTGTATGCTGTTTAAATGCTTCTGTTACATTGTATCTATTATCCACGTAGTTGATGAACATACTTAGGGCTGCTACGAATCGTTTAAGTACGATTGATTTTACTCAAGGCTGTGGGAACATAATGTAGTTAGACCATAGGGGGAATTGATGTTGAGTGCTTCCTCAGAGGGCCTATTTAATTATTACCATTATGAGAACATAAGGGGTATTGACTTTGTGATCTCTCATATGGTTTTATATTTATCAAATTGAGACTAAAGGGGGAATTAGACGTAAGTGCTTCCATAGAGAGTCTGTAGTATCGTTGCAAAGACCATAGAGGTAATTGATATTTATGGCTTGATCACAGCGTCTTTGCCTTCGTTCGAATGCATGAACATAAGGTCTTCACATGTGAGCCACCCAGAGGGTCAGTGTAATAAATATAGTTGGTTGGTTGTGTCGAGTCCACCAAGACAAAGAACATGCTTGGGTTTTTACTGCTTGTAGTTTAGTTTGTCTGTTGAGATAATTATTGTGTTACATGTTATGCCATTGGTCTATAGTGATTTTGCAAGATTCTTTGGTTCCTGATTAAATGATTGAATTAAATTAATAAATAAATTTGAATGGATAATTATAGGAATATTTACTTTAGTGTGCCATGTTTCTCCGCTGCATTTATTTCTATTAATTTTTCTATATTGCTCACTGACAGTAGGGCACAAATCTTTTGGTGGTTGCCTACTGGGATTAGTCTCACTCCCTATTTGGGTCCTGCTTTTCAGACCAAACAGGTTATATAGTTGTAGGTGTGGATAGGTATTGTGTCCCTTTTACCTAAGGTGCGTGATTCTTGGTTAGAATTGAAGAGCATGGGACCGATCTTAGGCTTGCAATGCTTCTGGAGTTTACTGTTTACTTTTTCTAGATGGGTTTTAGTTGTGTTTGAGCATGTTGTTTTGTTTACTACTTACCATAGAAACATGTGTCATGTCCCATCCTTATTATATTATAGATCGCTTTCACTGTTTAGTGCAGTTTTCGTGTGCAGTTTACTGCTTTCACTATTGTTTAGTATTTCCTTCCGCTGCATACTTTACCAAATGTGGGCATAGTTTCCCCACTGACTCTTCAAGGCCCGTGCTGCTAGTCGGAAACCTCTGGAATTTAGGGAATCGTGCTTGATGTCATGTAGAGAACTTGGTACGGGGCACCAGTTGAGTGGCTCAAGATTCAGGTCATTACAAAGTGGTTTCAAAGAATTATTCATTGTTTTCTCTTTTCTGTACACTTTTTTGACAATAGACAGGGATAGAAAGAGATGGGTAGTTGGTACTTAACTGTTCTTGGGAGAAATTAACCTGTTCACAGGGAAAAGCTATATTACCTCATATTTGAAATTTTTAGTTTTTGCAAGTGTTACAGTTGATTATATTTCACCGCTGGGTGATGCACTTGTTTTGTGAAGTTACAGTTTATATGATTGTGTTTATATTTTGTTGCTACCCTATTAGATGAGGGTATTCCATCTCATGAATCATATAGGATCAAGTTAGAAAATCACTTGTCATGCATTTTACCATTCCATCTATGGTGCATTATAAATTGCATGATGTTGTGATAGATGTCGTGATAGATTATTCATGATGTAGTGATAGTTGTTGTGATAGAAATACATGTTGTGTTGATAGGGTGTTGTTTATTTCACATATTATTTAAAATGAACACCAAGCATTGTTAATAGAGGTGTTATAGGCCATCGAGGATCATAATTTGGAAGATCATGGAATTATATTAATGTTTAATCGTTATATGCATTGTTATGATGTCATGCTTTTGTTCGTGGGGAGTATGGTCCCCCACGGATCAGAATTTGGAACGTAGGTGCTAGTTTTCTATTTGTTCAGAGGATTTGTGGAGTTTTTTATACATAATACCCAGAAACACAGATAACACAGTGTATGGCCTTATGAACACACGCCATGTTTTCTTCTGTTTGGGAAGAACTACAATTTACGGTTACACTCCATGTACTTTTATGTACACGTCGTGTACTCTTATAACGTATGATCCAGCCGTGTAGTCGAAACGATGGGATGGAAAAAAACAAGAACAACACATCATGTACCATGCTGACATGCCGTGTAGTAATGTTCCACATGAACCTGTCATGTCGTTGAATACATGGGATGGAAAAATTTAGGGACAACACGCCGTGTACGTTGTTGACATGCCGTGTAGTTATGGACCGTGTACCAGTCCGTGTGACTAATGACACAGACATGGGAAAAAAGTAAGGACACGCAGTGTAGAAGATAGACACGCCGTGTAGTATTCGGCTGGGACAGTCCATGTGACTTAGTCAGGTAGAAGTAAACGGGCAGGAGGAAAACTTACGTTACACATCGTGTATATTAAAAGAACACAATGTGTAGTTGGGTTTACATAGCCAGGTTGGCTGGTGTACATGCCCAAGTAAAATCTATCTGGAACACGTAGTGTCTGGGAACTACACGTCATGTATCTATGTTTTTACAATTTTAAAATTTTTCTTCTTCTGTTCCGTTTTCAATCCTTTTAATTTGAAATTGTGCTCGTTGTTTTTAAGGGTGTGCTTTTGACATTGCAGAGTCATTCCACCAAGAAGTCCCCCCGTTGCACGTCAGGGATCAGACGATGATCGTATGCCGAATAAGGAACATCCAGTTATCCTGAATACTGGTGTAGATGCACCGTTCCGTGAGGGATTCATGGGGTTCATACAGACCTTTCAGGGATCTTAGTAACCTGCCCTGTCTATGGCAGAGCTTACGCGAGTCTTCGAATAGCAGAATCCTCCCATGTTCTATTGGGATGTAGGAAACTAAGATGTTGAATCTTGGATCGAAGCGATGGTTTTTATCTTTGATCATCTCGAGACACTCCCAGACAGAAGGGTAAATCTCGCGACACACATGCTACGAGATTCTGCAAAGAGATGGTGGGACATAGTTTTTCAGGAAGGGCGCCAACATATAGTTTCTTGGGAGGAGATTCAGCATATGTTCTACGACTACATCTACCCAAAAAATCTGAGTGCTGACTGAGCCATATAGTTCATGAACTTGCAGCAGGGTACTCTATCAGTAATGGAGTATTCCTCCCATTTCACTGAGTTACAGCGTTTCACTCCCGTTCTGGGGAATGACGAGCTGTTTTTCACGAGGAAGTTTGAGGAGGGCCTCAGACTAAAGAACAAATCACTGGTGAACATCTTCAAGTTGACCTCTATTTATTTTATAGTCAACCAAGAATTGATCACAGAGAGGAATCTGAGAGATACGGGAGTAGTAAGCCCGGGCGGTTCAGTATACAGAGTCAGTAATATTTCTACTGATAGTAGGAAGTGCCACCGAGAGTCTACACAAGGTTAATCAAGGAAGCGAGGTGTTCCTTCTGTTTACAAGGTTGTGTTCTACCAGTGTGGGAAGGACGGGCATAAAAATACCCAGTGCCCGAGGGACCCAGTAGAGTGCTGATCTTATGGCAAGATGGGTCATCTTCAGCGGTTTTGCAATGTTCTTCTTCCAGCTGCTAGAGAAAGAGGCTCTGTTTCGACTCCATGTACAAGAGTAGGTTTACCAGTTCTGCAGCAGACTGGGGGATGGTGTTCTACAAGAATTTCAGGCCAGGGTAGAGGCCATGGATGTAGTGGTCAGGCTCAGGGAGGATTAGCTCAGGGATCTCATGTGGCTGCACAAGGCCACAGTACGGGCCATACTTTTACGGTGGAGAAGATTCATCAGGAGCAGGATCCTAGACCTTCGACAGTAAGAGGTATGATCTTGGTAGCCTCAGTTTTATTTTCTGAAATTTTTTATATAGAAGCTTTTAATAGCGTTATTTCGGTGCACACAGTGGATAACCATAGTCTTAATATCATTACTTACGAGGATATGATGACACTAGACACTCCCTTGGGACTTAGAACTGCTAGTGTGAGTTAGTTCAAGGAGTTCCCCCTTGAGGTAGGTGGGTGTCACTTCTTCAGGAATCATTATGTCCCAGAGATGACATGTTATGATGTCATTCTTGGAATGGACTAGATAGTTATTTTTCAGGACCTTTTCGATTGCTATCTCCATAGGGTGAGTTTCACGTCACCAGAGGGCAGATCCTTTCTTCACAAGGGATAATGGGACATCCAGGCATGCAAATCTGGACTAGAGCTGTAACACCCCAAGCTTCCACGGTACGTTTCCCTTCGAATAATGCAATAGCGTGTGTTGAACGCAACCTCGAGCTCTAACACACACCACAACTAATTAAACTAGCCGTTCTGAATAGTAATACCTACTTTTTGAAATTTTAAAAATTTTATTTATCAAAATGGACTTCATTTTTGGATTCGGAATATCGAAATTAGCCTATGTTGAATTTTTGGTATTTTTCTGAGAACTTCTAATTTTTTATGAATAGTGAAAAATACTTAAAAACAACTTTTTTAATCAAAATAATTTATAGTGATAAATTATAATATTTAGTGGTTTTAAAGTATAATTAGAATATATTTTTATCATTTTATCCAATGGTGGTCATTAGAATTAATTTAACATTGAAATTGGACATAAACAATTGCCAATCTTTTGATATAAATTGTTTCTTAAAAACACGCTATTTGTTGTTACAACGAGAATTAATTATAAAATTAATTAATGAAACTTATATGTTTGGAATTTTGTAAAATAGACATCATTTTTGAATTCGGAATATCAATTATAGCCTAGGGTGAAATTTTGGCCTTATTCTGAAAAACTTCAATTTTTGATGAATAGTGAAACTACTAAGTGGTTGTTAAAAACTGATTTTTCGTTAAAATGAAATATTACCACTTCTGTGATTTGATTTTCAAAAATCCGACATACATGGTTTTCATTAAGAAGTAAAATTTTGTTCAATGAGATTAAGATAATTTGTTGGTGAATAGTAACTTTTAAGTTCTTAATCACGATTAGAGGTAATTAGTGTAGTTTAGGGTAAAAATAATGTTTTAATAATATGAGATGAGCTTGAAACATGTCCTACTCATATTGGATAAGTAATGGAAGACCACGAAAACCCATGGGTCAACTTGGGGACCCCATGGAGCCAATTTGGTTGGAAAATGACATTAATATATATTTATTTAATGTTAAAATTAAATTGACACAAACATGAGTTGTTTTACTAAAACAGTTTTTAAGTGGGGTTACACAAGTCCAAATTTTGACTATAAATATTAATTAGAAAGATAAAAAGATTTACTACATCATAGTAGTTTTTTTATAATTTTTAGACATTAAATAAATTAAATTATTTATGACATCATTATGATGCAGCGATGACCTCATTATTTAACAATTTTAATAAAATGAAACGATAATGTAAAATTCAAGGAATACACTTGTCCAAAGACTATTGGATGGGTAGATTTAGAACCATTATCACCTTATCCACTAATTTTATATGTTTGGGACTTTTAGAATCCGAAAAGCATTGTATAATAATGTAACATTTCAATCTTTCCAAAAGAGCCCCTCCTCTCCTCTTATAAAAGGCCCCCACCTCTACCACCTTATTCATACTTTCAAGCCATTTGGTTCGGCCAACCTCTGCCCAAATACTCTCCCAACTTCTCTCCCTTCATCCTAGAAGCTTTACTTTAGTCAGAAAGCCATCCTAAGGAGTCCTTTTGATCAAACCAAAAGGAAGAACCCGAAAAAGAGGTAACATTTTCATCACCCTCTTTCAAGTTTCTTTCTTCTTCCACTCCCTCTTTGTTTATTATTTAAATTCTAAAATTATAACTCCAGTATCTTATATATTATGTGATGTTATTATAAATATGGAACAACCATATTCAGTATTCTACCCATCATTTGAATGACATGTCACCATACGTGCATACGTACGGCTTACCGTCTCCACGTCGTGGTGTAATTGTTATTCAATATATTATTATTTAGATGGGTATAATAATGATATGTAATTAATGTAAATAATAAATATAACATGATAATGATTCTTTATATATGATATAATATCCAATTATATATTATTTTAATATCAAAATAATGATATTGTCGCTCGTGCGTACGTACGGACTACCGTCTCCACGAATGCGATGAGATTCATTCTCCATCGTATCCATTCAAGTATAATTATAATTTGATGATTTAAAAATAATGTTTAAGGGCATGATATAATTCTGGATATGAATAAGATAAAACCTATCCATGAAAAACACGACTTAAGTAACAAAACATATAAAAGAAAACGAGTAAGTTAACAACCGAAACAACAATAAATCAAAGATATTGTTAACAAAGCAATGTTAAAAGATCATATATGATATCATATGAATGTATATGATTATTGTATAATTTAATAACAATTATTTCACCATTATACAGTACGTTAACCTACCCCAACCAAGGAAAATTACAAGGTAAGAGTTTACTTCACAACCTCTTCATTATCCAAGGTTGTTTATACATAATTATCTACTGGGACCTCGTTATCATCCACATCCATGTTTCCTAAAAATGTCTTTCAAAACATTTTTACTATTAAATGGAAAATGGGTTAATGTAATTAATACCCTTATACATTTTTAAAAGGAATCTTACCGTCATTTTCCAAAAAATGTACTTTTTGTCCTTTTTGACAAATTTAAGGTAAGAATGTTTTTTTAACTTATACGGCGGGTGCGGCTATTTTCCGCCATTATAACTTCGTTGAAGCTTCCCTTACAAGCTTATAAGAATATTTTCAAGGTAAATGAATTTTTTTATAATTATGGGACTTTTAAATGATTTCAAAAAAAGAGAGATATTTCTCTCAAATAGCTTTGATTTCATCCATGTCAACATCCTTTGACGGGTTTTAAGTTTAATTGAAATTGATTTATGATACAAAACTTTCGTTGAACATTTTGTGAAATATTTGACTGTGGATGTGTTATTTTTATACCATCCATAGTGTATGGAGAAATTTTTGACATTTCGTATGCTAGTTTTAATACGAATATTTATGTTATGTTTAAACCTATTCATATGAGAATGTATTGGACTTAATAAGTGACGGGTGGAGCCCGCTATAGCTCCTCGATGCATCGGTAGGTCTCATGAGACAACTAGACGTGGAATTGGCCGAGGCCCTTTCCCAATTTGATTTATGGTTTTGTCCGAGGCCTTAATCATTTTAGACGTCTTGGCCGAGGCCTTCACAAAATGTTTCAGAATGTATGGCATTATACATTCCCTCATTATGAAAGTGGTTATTGATATTTCATGTGATTATTCATCTAGTAGAATATCTATGTGAATAAGTAATGGAATTATTTGATTTTACTTTTTCCATATTATACTAAAGTTCAAGTTCAGTAAGGCTTTTGTTTTAGTTATTCATTGCCTTACATGCTTCTGTTTTCTTATGAATGTTTCCGCTATATTGTTATCCTTACAAAGCATTCGAGCTCACCTCTTTCAATGTTTTATTTTTCCCAGGATGTGAAGAAGTGTATTATGACTGACTTGTAAGAATAGTCAGTGAGGATATGAGTGTGGACGAGGGAGACCATGTTATTGTAGTTTTCATTTTTATGATGTAATGTAATGTTTATGAATTTATCTAGTGTTTCCAAGGCTAATAAACTATTCGGTCTTTCGAGACATGATCTTTTGTGATCATGCCAATGTTATGATGTAATGCACCGACTCTGGGTAGCTGGGGTCGGGGCGTTATAGTTGGTATCAGAGGCAGATTAGTACTAACATTGTAAGCTAGATTTAGATAAACTCTGATTAGAGCACATAGCCCGAAGATAGACTTTGAGGATTAGTATAGAAGAACTTCCTAAGATTTTGGTATTGTAGAGATGTTGTGAGTTTTCCGAGCAATACATCCCTGTCTGGATACGAGCAGGTAGAGGCGGCTCTGGAACAGATGTACCTAGGGGTAAAACCCGAAAACACCGCTTTGAGCTAGACTCGAACGGGAACTAGTGCACGACAATGGGCTTTGCTGCACTCTTGGTTACGACACTCCCGGGGGATATGCTTAGGATAATTCCCATTTTCTTTACAAACCACTATGAAGGGTTACGAGTATATACTTCCTCAAAGAAAACATTTTTATAATTATGGATTATATCCATAATTAGTTCAATTTATGTTAAGTGTTTTACAAGTATGGAATTATGTATTTTGATTCATGAACTAATCTAGTTTATGCCATTATTTAGAAATGGCGCCTAGTGGAAGGAATGGAAACCATATCAATGCACGCACTCTGTGGAGGTATTGCCCTCCTGCTCAAGATAATTTTGGTGGAGCTAGTGATACAACTGGTGCTGATCAGCTTCTCATCGTACTGGGACAACTCACACAGGTTATGAATAACAACCTTACTCGTATGGAGCACCCTGATCCGCAACGTGGAGGATAAATGCTAGACCGTTTCATGAGGCAACAACCACAAACCTTCAATGGGAGTACAAATCCTATAGTAGCTGAGCAATGGATAAATTCCTTAGAGAAAATATTCCATGCCTTGGGGAGTAGTGAAAGGGATAAAGTTGTCATGGCAGTTTACCGCCTCACTGGAGATTCCGATCAATGGTGGTCACTAATTCAAAACACAAAGGAAGATGATGAATTAACAAACATGGAATGGCAGGAGTTCAAAGAGCTGTTCTTAGAAAAATACTTTCCTCGAGACCATCGAGCGGATATGGAAAGGCAATTTCTGAGTCTGAGGCAGAAGGAGGATGAGAATGTCGCAAAGTATGAGGCTAACATTACAAGGTTAGCAAGGTATGCTGCAGATTACATATGTAACCCAAGAAGTAAGACTGATCGTTTCTTTGATGGGTTAAAACCATTTCTCCGTCGAGCTTTAGTATCACAAACCTTCTCTTCATACGAAGGTATTGTCTCGTGCGCTATCAAGACGGAAAAGGAATTCTCTAAGTCTTATGACTTTAAATCAAAGCAAGATAAGAAGAGATCCGCTGAAAACTCTGGGAAAGGAAATAAGGAAACAGGAAAGAAGTGTAGAAATGAATTTCCACCCTGTGATAATTGTGGTAGGAAGCACCCTGGTGCCTATCTAAAAGGAAAAGGAGTATGTTACAAGTGTGGTGAAAAAGGCCACCAAGATCATGAATTCAAGGGAAAGAAAGCGACTGTCAATGTGGAATGCTATAATTGTAGAGAGAAGGGACATTATGCAAATGAATGTCCTAAGCGTCAGGGGAACTTACCTCAGAAGAGGCCAAGGGATCAGGGCCAGGCTTATGCTATCACTACTACTGAGGTGGAAGCTCCGAAAGACGTGGTGGCAGGTAATTTAATGGTTTCCTCAAGTTTAGCAAATGCATTATTTGATTTTGGATCATCACATTGTTTCATATCTTCCCAGTTTTCTAAGAAAATTAGATATTTCCAATTTGATTTAACAAGGGAGTTGTCGGTCAAAACCCCTAAGGGATGTATTGTTGCAACAAAGTTTTGTCGATTAGTTCCCATTTGAGCACCTAAATGTTCTTTACCTGCTGATCTCATCATCATACCCATGATTGAATTTGATATAATCCTCGGTATGGATTGGCTTTCAGACCATGATGCAAAAATTTATTGTAAGAGGAAAGAGGTTATGATTCTTGATGATGATGATAAGGAACAACTTATCTTTAGAGCAGAATCGTCGCCACATAATTCTTTTCTAGATCCACCCCCAGTATCTCAACTAAATTCAATTATTGGGGAGGGAGAGAAGGAAATTACTGAGGGTGAGGAAAGGAATATTAAAATAGAGGATGTACCTATTGTGAGAGAATTTGTTGATGTGTTTCCGGAAGATTTACCTGGACATCCTCCAGAACGAGAAGTTGACTTTTCCATTGATTTAATTTTTGGATCAAGGCCCATATCGAAGACCCCTTATAGAATGGCCACTGTGCAATTAGTTGAACTAAAGAAACAACTAGAGGAATTGAGTAATAAGGGATTTATTCGCCCTAGTGTTTCTCCTTGGGGAGCCCCTGTTCTTTTTGTTAAGAAGAAAGATGGATCTATGAGGTTGTGCATCGACTATAGGGAGATCAATGCTATAACAATAAAGAACGAGTATCCCCTACCTCGCATTGATGATTTGTTTGACCAACTGCATGGAGCTCAATACTTTTCAAAGATTGACCTTCGGTTTGGATACCATCAGTTGTGTGTGAAGAAAGAAGACGTTCCAAAGACAACATTTCGAACAAGGTACGGGCATTACGAGTTTACAGTAATTCCTTTTGGATTGACTAATGCACCCTCTATTTTCATGGATCTAATGAATAGAGTTTTCAAGGAATATCTGGATGAATTTGTAGTGGTATTTATTTATGATATCTTGGTATACTCCAAAATCCACGAAGATCATGAAAATCACTTACGCATTATCCTGAAGACTCTTAGAAGACATGAATTATATGGGTAATTTAGCAAGTGTGAATTCTGGCTTCAAAAGATTTCTTTTCATGGCCATATTTTCTCTAAGGATGGAATTTCCATTGATCCTTCTAAAACCAAGGCAATCCAAGAATGGCCAGCACTGACAAGTATAACTGAGGTACACAATTTTATTGGTTTAGCAGGTTATTATCGACGTTTCTTCCAAAATTTTTCCAGATTGGCTAACCCATTGACAAAGCTCACACGTAAAGGGATTAAATTTGTCTGGAAAAAAGAGTGTGAAGAATGGTTTGAAGAACTGAAAATAAGATTAGTCAATGCCCCTGTATTGACTCTACCATCGGGGAATGATGGGTTTGTTATTTATAGTGATGCATCGAAGAAAGGACTTGGTTGTGTCCTTATGCAGAATGATAAGGTTATTGCCTATGAATCACGACAGCTAAAAATTCATGAGCAAAACTATCCTACTCATGATCTTGAGTTAGCAGCTGTGATTATTTCTTTAAAGATATGGAAACATTACCTCTATGGTGAAAAATGTGAGATTTATACTGATCACAAGAGTTTGAAATATATTTTCTCACAAAAAGAACTCAACATGAGCCAAAGACGATGGCTTGAACTACTCAAGGATTATGATTGCACGATACATTACCACCCGGGGAAGGCAAACAAGGTGGCAGATGCTTTGAGTAGAAAAGACCATGGAGTTTTGAATGTGATGAGAATTGAAAGGGATGCAATTTTCATGGATCTAGTGAAGATGGACATGGGAATAACTAGGGAAGGTGAAACATCAATTTTTTTTCAAATGGTTGCCAAACCATCATTACTAGAAAGGATTAAGAGTTCTCAGACCAATGATGAGGAATTTCAGAATAAGATTAAAAATGTGAATGATGAAAGATTGAGGGACTTTGTGTATAAGGATGGAATTTTGAAATTCGGGAAGAGACTTTGTGTTCCCGATATACCTGATCCAAAAAGGGAATTGCTCGATGATGCTCATAGTTCCAATTTCTCTATACACCCTGGGAGCACCAAAATGTATAGAGATTTGAAGGAACATTTTTGGTGGGAGAATATGAAGAGGGAGATGGATGATTTTGTGTCGAGGTGTATGGTTTGTCAACAAATGAAAGCTGGAAGGCAACATCCTGGTGGCGTATTGAAACCTCTTCCCATACCTGTGTGGAAATGGGATAATATTATGATGGACTTTGTCATCGGACTACCGAAGACTCCTAGAAGGAATGATGCAATATGGGTCATTGTTGATCATCTTACTAAGTCAGCACATTTTCTGTCTATACGGGAGTATCTACCACTTGAACGTCTAGCAAGAATATATATTAGTGAAGTTGTAAGACTTCATGGAGTACCCCTATCGATTGTTTCTGATCGTGATACTCGTTTTACTTCAAGATTTTGGAAAAGTATTCAAAAGGCCTTGGATACTGAACTTCGTTTGAGTACTGCCTATCACCCTCAAACAGATGGACAATCAGAATGGACTATTCAAACCTTAGAAGACATGTTGAGATCATGCTCTCTTGACTTTCAGTGTATGTGGGATCAATATTTACCAATGGTAGAATTTTCCTATAACAATAGCTTCCATTCAAGCATTCAGATGGCACCATATGAAGCGTTATACGGAAAGAGATGTCGTACACCAACCTGTTGGGATGACGTTGGTGAAAGAAAACTTGTGGGACCAGAACTGGTGGAAGAAACAATGGAAAAGGAGAAGGTAATCCAAAACCACATCAAATCAGCTCAAAGTAGGCAGAAGAGCTATGCCGATAAAAGAAGAAAGGTCGTGGAATTTTAGGTGGGAGATCATGTTTTCCTAAAGGTATCTCCATGGAAGGGAGTTATACATTTTGGTAAGAAGGGTAAGGTGAGTCCCAGGTACATCGGACCTTTCGAAATTCTGGATCGTATTGGGGCTGTAGCTTATCGTTTGGCGATGCCGCCAAATCTCTCCAAAGTTCACGATGTTTTCCACATATCGCTATTGAGAAAATACATGCCCGGACCAACACATGTACTTACCTATGAGGAATTAGAACTGGAACCCGATCTATCTTATTGCGAAGAGCCCATCAGAATTCTTGATGTGAGGGAGCAGGTGCTGAGAAACCAGACGACTCGTCTGGTAAAGGTTTTGTGGAGAAATCATAAAATGGAAGAGGCAACGTGGGAACCTGAGGAACTTATGATGAAGAACCACCCGAGTCTTTTTATGCAGTAATACCCTAGAAATTTCGAGGTCGCAATTATTTGAAGGAGGGGAGAATGTAACACCCCAAGCTTCCACTGTACGTTTCCCTTCGAATAATGCAATAGCGTGTGTTGTACGCAACCTCGAGCTCTAACACACACCACAACTAATTAAACTAGCTGTTGTGAATAGTAATACCTACTTTTTGAAATTTTATAAATTTTATTTATCAAAATGTACTTCATTTTTGGATTCGGAATATCGAAATTAGCCTATGATGAATTTTTGGTATTTTTCTGAGAACTTCTAATTTTTTATGAATAGTGAAAAATACTTAAAAACAACTTTTTTAATCAAAATAATTTATAGTGATAAATTATACTATTTAGTGGTTTTAAAGTATATTTAGAATATATTTTTACCATTTTATCCAATGGTGGTCCTTAGAATTAATTTAACATTGAAATTGGACAAAAACAATTGCCAATCTTTTGATATAAATTGTTTCTTAAAAACACGCTATTTGTTGTAACAGAGGGAATTAATTATAAAATTAATTAATGAAACTTATATGATTGGAATTTTTTAAAATAGTCTTCATTTTTGAATTCGGAATATCAATTATAGCTTAGTGTGAAATTTTGGCCTTATTCTGAAAAACTTCAATTTTTGATGAATAGTGAAACCACTAAGTGGTTGTTAAAAACTGATTTTTCGTTAAAATGAAATATTACCACTTCTGTGATTTGATTTTTAAAAATCCGACATACATGGTTGTCATTAAGAAATAAAATGTGGTTCAATGAGATTAAGATAATTTTTTTGGTGAATAGTAACTTTTAAGTTCTTAATCACGATTAGAGGTAATTAGTGTAGTTTAAGGTAAAAATAATGTTTTAATAATACGAGATGAGCTTGAAACTTATCCTAATCCTATTGGATGAGTCATGGCTGACCAAGAAAACCCATGGGTCAACTTGGGGACCCCATGGAGCCACTTCGGTTGGAAAATGACATTAATATATATTTATTTAATGTTAAAATTAAATTGACACAAACATGAGTTGTTTTACTAAAACAGTTTTTAAGTGGGGTTACACAAGTCCAAATTTTGACTATAAATATTCATTATAAAGATAAAAAGATTTCATACATCATAGTAGTTTTTTTATAATTTTTATACATTAAATAAATTAAATTATTTATGACATCATTATGATGTAGCGAGGACCTCATTATTTAACTATTTTAATAAAATGAAAATATAATGTAAAATCCAAGGAATACACTTGTCCAATGACTATTGGATGGGTAGATTTCAAACCCTTATCACCTTATCCACGAACTGTATAAGTTTGGGACCTTTAGAATCTGAAAAGCATTGAATAATAATGTAACATTTCAATCTTTCCAAACGAGCCCATCCTCTCCTCTTATAAAAGGCCCCCACCTCTACCACCTTATTCACACTTTCAAGCCTTTTGGTTCGGCCAACCTCTGACCAAATACTCTCCCAAATTTTCTCCCTTCATCCTAGAATCTTTACATTAGTCAGAAAGCCATCCTATGGAGTCCTTTTGATCAAATCAAAAGGAAGAACCCGAAGAAGAGGTAACATTTTCGTCACCCTCTTTCAAGTTTCTTTCTTCTTCCACTCCCTCTTTGTTTATTATTTCAATTCTAAAATTATAACTCCAGTATCTTCTATATACTGTGATGTTAATATAAATATGGAACAACCATATTCAGTATTCTACCCATCATTTGAATGACATGTCACCATACGTGCGTACGTACGGCGTACCGTCTCCACGTCGTGGTGTAATTGATATTCAATATATTATTATTTAGATGGGTATAATAATGACATGTAATTCATGTAAATAATAAATATAACATGATAATGATTCTGTATATATGATATAGTATCCAATTATATATTATTTTAATATCAAAATAATGATATTGTCGTTCGTGCGTACGTACGGACTACCGTCTCCACGAACGCGATGAGATTCATTCTCCATCGTATCCATTCAAATATAATTATAATTTTATGATTTAAAAATAATGTTTAAGGGAATGATATCATTCTGGATATGAATAAGATACAACCTATCCATGAAAAAAACTAATTACGTAACAAAACATATAA
The DNA here is from genome assembly GCA_963277665.1 of Viscum album. Classification (NCBI taxonomy): domain Eukaryota; kingdom Viridiplantae; phylum Streptophyta; class Magnoliopsida; order Santalales; family Viscaceae; genus Viscum; species Viscum album. The sequence continues at coordinate 487,903 of CAUJRU010000286.1, read as the reverse complement.
AAGAAAATGAGTAAGTTAACACCCGAAACAACGATAAATCTAAGATATTGTTAACAAAGCAATGTTAAAAGATCATATATGATATCATATGAATGTATATGATTCTTGTATAATTTAATAACAATTATTTCACCACTATACAGGAGGTTAACCTACACCAACCAAGGTAAAGTACAAGGTAAGGGTTTACTTCACAACCTCTTCATTATCCAAGGTTGTTTATACATAATTATCTACTGGGACCTCGTTATCATCCACATCCATATTTCCTAAAAATGTCTTTCAAAACATTTTTACTATTAAATGGAAAATGGGTTAAAGTCATTTATACCCTTATACGTTTTTAAAGGAATCTTACCATCATTTTCCAAACAATGTACTTTTTGACCTTTTTGACAAATTTAAGGTAAGAATGTTTTTTTAACTTATACGGCGGGTGCGGCTATTTTCCGCCATTATAACTTCGTCGAAGCTTCCCTTACAAGCTTATAAGAATATTTTCAAGGTAAATTTATTTTTTTATAATTATGGGACTTTTAAATGATTTCAAAAAAAGAGAGATATTTCTCTCAAATAGCTTTGATTTCATCCATGTCAACATCCTTTGATGGGTTTTAAGTTTAATTGAAATTGATTTATGATACAAAACTTCCATTGAACATTTTTTGAAATATTTGACTGTGGATGTGTTATTTTTATACCATCCATAGTGTATGGAGAAATTGTTGACATTTCGTATGCTAGTTTTAATACGAATATTTATCTTATGTTTAAACCTATTCATATGAGGAATGTATTGGACTTAATAAGTGACGGGTGGAGCCTGATATAGCTCCTAGATGCATCGGTAGGTCTCATGAGACAACTAGACGTGGAATTGGCCGAGGCCCTTTCCCAATTTGATTTATGGTTTTGTCCGAGGCCTTAATCATTTTAGACGTCTTGGCCGAGGCCTTGACAAAATGTTTCAGAATGTCTGGCATTATACATCCCCTCATTATGAAAGTGGTTATTGATATTTCATGTGATTATTCGTCTAGTAGAATATCCATGTGAATAAGTAATGGCATTATTTTATTTTACTTTTTCCATATTATGTTGAAGTTCATGTTCAATAAGGCTTTTGTTTTAGTTATGCATTTCCTTACATGCTTCTGTTTTCTTATGAAAGTTTCCGCTATATTTTTATCCTTATGGAGCATTTGAGATCACCCCTTTCAATGTTTTATTTTTCCCAGGATGTGAAGAAGTGTATTATGACTGACTTGCAAGAACAGTCAGTGAGGATATGAGTGTGGACGAGGGATCCCATGTTATTGTAGTTTTCATTTTTATGATGTAATGTAATGTTTATGAATGTATCTAGTGTTTCCAAGGATACTAAACTATTCGGTCTTTCGAGACTTGATCTTTTGTGATCATTCCAATGTTATGAAGTAATGCACCGACTCTGGGTAGCTGGGGTAGGGGCGTTACAAGAGCATCATGGGTTGGGTGGTGTTACAGCCCACTTTGATAGTTTATATCTTGACGATCATGGGACTTCTAAGATGGATTATCTTCCAGTGGTTGATCATTTCTTGAATGTCATTGTAGAAGACTTTTTAGGGTTGCCTCGAAAGCATGAGGTAGACTTATCTATTAAGCTCGTGCCCGGAGAAGCACCAGTATCCATACCTTCTAATAGGATGTCTATTCCGGAGTTGCAAGACCTCAAGAAAGAGTTTGAGGAGTAGATGGTGAAGGGTTTTATCCAAACTAGTACTTCTCCTTGGGGTTCGCCTATTTTGTTTGCAAGAAGGTGGATGGTACTTTATGTATTTGTGTGGATTATCAGAAGCTAAACCAGTTAATGGTCAAGAACATGTATCCCTTGCCAATGATTTATGATCTTTTTGATCACCTTCGAGGATCTAGGGTGTTCTAGACGATCGACTGGAGATCCTACTATCATCAGTTGCGCGTCAGACCATCAGATATACATCTTATAGCCTTCCAGAGTAGGTATGGTCTGTACAAGTATTTGGTTATGCCATTCGGTCTCACGAACGCGCCAGCAGTCTTCATGGCACTGATGAACAGAGTTTTCCATCCTTACTTGGATTCCATGGTAGTGGTTTTCATGGATGATATCTTGGTGTACTCTCACACTCAACATGACCATGCTACCAATCTTGAGATCATATTGAGTAAAATTAGAGAGTGTCAGTTATATTGTATGATCTCTAAGTGTCACTTCTGGATGGATGAGATTCACTTCCTGTGTCATGTCATCTTAGAGACAGGAGTATCAGTAGACCTACGGAAGGTGAGAGTGGTAGTTACCTGGGAGCAACTGAAGAATTTCTTCGAGGTACAGAGTTTCTAAGGATTGGATGGATAATTCAAGCAGATTATACATGACTTCTCATGCTTGGTATCACCGTTGAAGGGCTTGACTAAGAAAGGTGTGAAGTAATTTTGGTCAGAAGCCTACGATTCAGTCTTTCAGGAGCTCAAGGGGGGATTGACTTCAACACTGATTCTAGTTTTACCAGAGCCGTTCAAGAGTTATACAGTTTTTTGTGATGCATCTGGAATTGGGATTTGATCAGTGCTTATGTAGGAGGATCATTTTGTTGCATATGGATCTCAGTAGTTGGGGCCACATGAGAAGAACTATCCTACGCACGACCTAGATCTGGCTATTTTTGTTCAAGAATTGTGTTGTTGGAGACACTATATTTTGAGAGAGCATTTCATGGTATATACTGACCACAAGAGCCTCAAGTATATCTTCATGCAGAATGACTTTAATCTGATATAGCGGAGGTGGGTCGAGTACCTACAGTCTTTCGATATTGAGATTGCTTATACGCCTGGTAAAGGCAATGTTGTGGCACATGCAATAAGAAAAAGAACTTGGTTACATGAGGTTTGGGAGGCCAGCAGCGAGTGGAAACTTATGGCTCTGTTTTCTGAGATGCATTTGAGGTACACGATAGATAGGAACAAACAGTTCTTTCTTATATAGTTGCAACCTTCACTCTTCTGGATCGAGTTTGAATGAGGCAGCTATTAGAACTAGAAGTCCTAGTCCTATGGGAAGGTGTGTTAGATGGAGACCCTACTCCAGGGTTGACAGTGGGCAATGATGAGGTGTTACTTTTTCATGGCCGTGTATAGGTTTTAGCAGACATATGTGAGGAGCTGATGATGGAGTTTCATGCTTCATCTTGGGCAGTTCGTCCTAGTTTCACATAGATGTATCGAGACTTATGTCGTCAGTATTGGTGGCCAGGTATGATGGAGGATGTGGCTAGTTTTGTTATGCGGTGCTCCACCATTCAGCAGGTGATGGCAGAGCATCAATGACCAGCTGGGATTTTATAGCAGTTACCCATTTTTGAGTGGAAATTGAATGATGTCGTGATGGACTTTGTGATAGGGTTACCAAGATCTCTTCGAGGGAATGATGTGGTTTGGGTTGTAGTGGGAAGGCTCACGAAGGATGCATATTTCATACCGATAAAGGAGACCTTCTGTGTAGATGAGCTTGGGAGGTTGTAAATCCAGGAGATTGTGCGCTTTCATGGGGTTCTGAGTTCTATAGTTTCTGATAGGGATGACCACTTTACATTTCATTTCTAGAAGGGGCTATAGAGGGATTTGGGTACACAAGTACTTCTGAGTACAGCTTACCATCCCCCAACAGATGGCCAGTCAAAGTGAATGATTCAGGTGATGGAGGACATACTACGAGCATGATTCCTTGATTTTGGAGGTTCATGGGAGAAACATACACCTCTAGTAGAGTTTTCCTATAATAATAGTTCTCATGAAACTATTAAGAAGGCACCTTACGAGGTTTCGTATGGTACGCCGTTCTGATCATGCTTGTTTTGGCTGGAGGTGGGAGAGGAAACTGTGTTGGGACATCGTCCGGTTCAAGAGACCACAGATAAGGTGGAGTTGATTCGGAAGGGGATGACTACTACACAGTATCAGTATAAATCTTATGCTAATCAGTGGAGATGACCTTTAGAGTTCAAGGCCAGAGATCTGGTTTTCTTGTGTGTTACCCCGAGGTTGGGACATAAGAGGATTAGGAGACAGGGAAATATTTCACCAATATATGTCGGGCCGTTTGAGGTTCTAGAGAGTCAGGATGGTTTCATAAAGGTTGTAGTTACCTCAGAGAAATCAGCTATGCATGACGTCTTCCATGTTTCTCAACTACATCTGTATTTCTCAGACCCGTCTCATGTTTTACAACCAGGCAAGGTTGAGATAGAGCAGGAGGCATTGTTCGAGGAGAATCCTATTAGGATTGTTGATCGTAGTGAGAAGGTACTTTGTGGCTAGTATGTACCTCTAGTACGGGTGCTATGGAAGCACAGTTGTTTACATGACGAGACTTGGAAAGGGAGGAAGACATGTGATCATAGTGGCTGGAGTTGTTCGAGGGTTCTTCTTCTACGCCTCATTAGGAAATTCAGGGATGAATTTCATTAAAGGGGTAAGTTTGTTAGAACCCAAACCTTTTTTTGATGTATGTTTTTCCTTTTATGGCCATTTTTTAGAAAAAGGGGAAAACCTATAAATTTTCAGAGTACACGCCATGTACATTATAGGTACACACCATGTACTTCGACGCTGCATGAGGCTGTGTGCTAGCCGTGTTTAGGCCACACAGAAGGTCATTTGGGGTGACGTAGAGACTGCTTAAGGAGGAGTACAGAAATCCAAAGTACAAGCCTTGTAATTTTCTTTTTATTACATTAATCAGACCGGGGTCTCTCCTTAACCTTGTTTTTGTCTTCATCTCCACCTAATTATATACACGGAATCTGAGGAGGTAGAATCTTCTCTGAGCCACTGATCTATCATTGATTCTCCAAATCGAACACTATCGGTTGCAATAGAATCGCATTGATATGATCTTGGTTCTTCTTCGGATCCGTTTCCTATTTCATCCTCTCCTATGAGTTATCTGAGGTTGAACTTTTTAGACGTTTTTGCAGATCTACTTCGTTCAAGGCCGATTAAAATGGCAAGGTTCATGTATATCAATCTAAAAGTGACGAGGTAGGTGGTTTGATGCCCTACGTTGATTTCCCTTGAGTTTTGGTGCAAAAGTGATGGATATCCATGTATCAGTTATCTCGGGTAAGGGTTTTGAACCTGTTTTATTTATCTTCCTTTGATTTATTGTGTTCATGAGGCTATTAGATGAATAATTGTTTCTTGTTATCATGTTCATGGATAACCCCATGGGTGTTTTCCTTCATTTTTGCTGTTTATTACCGTTTAGCTTAGGTTTTCTATAAGGCAAAACTTGTTGCATTAATTTATTTAATTGGTACAAATGATTGAAACTGTTGTCTGTTGTTTAAATGCTTTTGTTTCATTGTAGCTATTAGCCAAGTAGATGTTGAACATACTTAGGGATGCTACGAATTGTTTACGTATGATTGTAATTACTCAGGGCTGCGAGAACCTGGTGTAGTTAGACCATAGGGGGAATTGACATTGAGTGCTTTCTCATAGGGCCTGTTTAATTATTACCATTACAATACCATAAGTGGGATCCACTTTGTTCTCTCTCAGAGGGTCTGATAATTAGGAAATCTAGACTAAACGGGGAATTATACGTAATTTCTTCCACATAGAGTATGTAGTATCACTGCTAGACCATAGGGAGAATTGACGTTGAGTGCTTCCTCAGAGTGTCTTTGCCATCGTTAGAATGATTGACTATAAGGGCCTGCCCATGTGAGCCACCAATAAGGTCAGTGTAATAAATATTGTTGGTCGGTTGTGATGAGTCCACCAAGCCAATAAACAAGCTTGGGTTTGTACTATTTGTAGTTTAGGTAGTCTGTTGAGATACGTGTTGTGTTACTTATTTATGCCATTAGACTATAGAGATTTTTCTACATTCTTTGGTTGATGACTAATTAATTGAATTAAATTAATAAATAAATGTGAATGGAGAATTGTAGGATTTTTTACTTTAGTGTTCTTTATTTCTCTACTTCATTTATTTCTAATACTTTTTCTATATTTCTCACTGAGAGTACGTCACAGATCTTTTAGTGGTTGCCTACTAGGATTAGTCTCACACCCTGTTTGGGTCCTTCTTTTCTGAAAAAATAGGTTATATGGTTGCAGTTGTAGATAGGGATTGTGGACCTCCTACCTCAGGTTCTTGATTGCTGGTTAGAGCTGGAGAGCATGAGACAGAGCTTAGGCTTGCGATGCTGCTAGAGTTTACTATTTAATTTTGCTTCTTGGGTTTCAGTTGTGTTTCAACATGTTGTTTTGTTTTCTTCTTTCCGTAGAAACATTTTTCATGTCGCATCATTATTATATTATACATTGCTTCCGCTGTTTAGTTTAGTTATCATGTGCTGTTTACTGCTTCCACTATTGTTTATTATTTCATTTCGTTGCATAATTTACCAAATGAGGGCATAGATTATTGAATGACTCATCAAGTCCCTCACTGACAGTCCACAGCCTATGGCATTTGAGGAAACGCGCTTGAGGTCATGTGGCGAACAAGGTATGGGGATCTAGTTGAGTGTCTCCAGATTAGGTTCATTACATATTACATTATAATGATTCTATAAATACATATGATTAAATTAACGCTACATTGTTTCAACAATTTTCTTGTGAAAACTATGTTAAGGCATACATATGGCATACCATATCATTGAATGATGCAAATTTTTTTATATCTATAAAATTCATGGATGAATATTTATTTTTATATAAATGATATATCTATTATTTAATTCATGAAAAAAATTCTGTAGATGATGGAACCAGGAATAATGTTCATAGAACCGAACAATAACAAAATATTATGAAAAATGAAATAGTTATCACCCTTAATTGATGATTTTAATAAATATATGGGTATTAAAATGTTATCAGTGGAAAAAACATGATACTACAATTATATTTATAACTCCTTTATATATATAAATATTGAAAAATATTAGACAGGATTTTGATGTGCATTAATGGAATGTGGAAATTTAGGTTCTATTTTATATTACAAACTCAGTGTTTCTAAATATTTTTTTGGATTATGTTTCCAATGATGAAATTTTATTTTAAAACTCTCAATAATATTTCAATATTCAATTCCAATAGCTATATATATGTGGGTGAATTTTTGTAAATTATTTATTGACACATTATATACTCAGGGGAACGAAAGAATGTTTTTAAAGAATAATATTTCTCTTTTGGATAGAAAATAATCATTCATTATTATCCATTTATTCTAAATTTGTATTTAATAATGTTTTTATACTATAATTATTGTCAAAATTCATTTTTCCAATGTTTGATTTTTTAATAAGCGTATTAAAATTTTTATTCGTGACAATATTGAAATGAGGTAATTCTTAATTTGATCCAAAAATGTGATAATAAATATTGTTTTAATGTACACCACATGAACATAATTTAATTAAATTAGGATAAATAAATTATTTTCAGATTCATTTGAATGTTTCAAATTGTATTTTAAATTCTCATTTATTAAATTATATTTAATAAATTTTTATATTGAAATTTTTTTCATTCAAAATAGTATTCTTATTTTACTATGAAAATATAATAGAGTTATTTTTAATTAAATTTTCATCTATACTGACATATTTAAATATTTTTGAAGAATTACTATTATATTATACCTTGATAATTTCCTTATTATTTTCTTATATGGATTCTGATTATGATGATATGATTCCTATAAAACATTTTTATTTACCCAGAGTTATTATATGATGAAATGTAAAAATGTTTTAGAAATGAATTTCTTTTTCATCTTTAATTATATGATTTTTGATCTTGTGGATTTCATATTTCTTCTTATTTATATTTTAATTTTGGGAAATAAATAATATAACACATAAGTGGAATTATTAAATATGGATATATAATGAATTAATATAGACATTAATGGAGAGTGATCCTAGTCAAATAATGTAATATTTCATCTATATTAATCATGGGAGTGTACCATGACATAAGATAATTTTATTTAGGGGTGATCATAACTAACTATGGTAGCATTGCATGTGATCCATGAAAACAGATGAAATTATTTCATGTGCTTATGTGTATTCCAAAAACATTTGACTTATGCTAATGTTTTCATTTAATATATCATATTATTTGATTACATTCTGGTTCATTTAATATAAACTACCATATTTTAATGAATGGGTCAAGTGTATGATCTCTATTATGCAATGTATAAATTATAATTGTTATTAAAATCTTCTCATAACCTTGTGATGTTGTTTTATTTAAGATATTATTTTTATGTGTCTTTATTTTCATTACTATAAATGAGAGCTAACCATTGTTTTGTTTACATTCCCTAGTTTTTGAATAAAAAAATTAATTATGATATGTCTATCATGTGTTCTAGTTATGAAGAACTAAGAATGATATTATTCAGATATCTTATGATTACATTTTATTGTTTTTTACTTCCAAAGACACCAGACATATATTATTCTTGATGGGATCATACTGTTATGTATGTAATATTATACAAATTAAATTTTATTTTTATGTATGATAAGTACAATTTATTATAATAATCCCCCATCTGAACCAAAATGGTCTTTTCCACGTTTCCCATTTAAAACTATGATTTCATTATTGGTTTTTTAGATGAAGAAAACCAATTTGGGGACCACCAAATCCTTTTTTTCAAAGTACATTATAAACTTCAACTATTGATTTTTGGAATAACCTCCTAAATACCCATTCGTCACAAAATTTAAATCCACATATACTATAACTTATATAGAAAAATATTGTGATGAAAAAAATATTAATTAATTAAAACCCATTATATGGACTCCATAATATGCTAGAAAGTTGTTTATTCTCTAAAAGGAACCTATAAATCATCTTGTAACATGTTAAATACAGAAAACCCCAATTTTGATGATGAATATAATCTAAGAAACAAAAATATATACCTCAAAAATGATTCTCATACATTATAATTGAAAAACACTAAATGAAAAAATTGAACACCCAAACTAGAACACTTTTTGAGATATATGTGAATAATTACTGTTCTTATTACAAAATATAATTATATAGATAAAATATAAAATCCCTCATATAAAAAAATAAAATATCAAAATCTTACTTATTATCAAGATAATTTTTTTTGGATATTAATATTTTCTCACTAACTCTCCCTCATTGTTAAATTCCACTTTACAAATATAACTCCCGAAAACATGACCCAAAGGAATGAAATTCAAGTGTAATTTCATCCATAAATTTATTTGATTCATAATGAGATACTTCATGAAAGTACTATAGTCCTAAATATGAAAATAAACATAATTAATGATATAAGTGTCATCATTAAGACACCAATAATGCATTGAAATGATGAAAATGTAAAAAACATTATTCAAAAATTGTGAATGTGATAAATGATACCCAAAATCCCTTATATGGTTCATTATATTGAATTTTTCAACAAACCAAGAAGAAATACATCTAAATTTACCAAATATCTATTGTCTATGAAAAGGATAAACATTGAAAAAAATATTATTCGTAACAATGAACACTAGTTTCCTGTTGTACATGAAACATATAACTTCTAATAATCCTAGGATTCATTCATTATAAAAACTAAAATTAATATTCTCATTCAAAAAAATATTAAATCTAGTTGAATAGTTAATAAATCATAAAAAATGGTCAATATAAATTAAAATCACTAATTCCCCCAACAAATGTTTTTTAATGAATCTATAAGAATGTTAGAGTGATATATAATATTATGGATGTTATAAATAATTAAAATTATAAATACAGTAATATCTATAGATTATAATTTCCTCCCATGATATGTGATATCAAATTTTGATTCACTACATTATCTAATAATCTATTTGAAAATGAAAATGCGATATAAGGAAAATCTAGAATCAAATAGCTTGTATAAGTCCTCCCCTATAAATAATCATCTACAGTATAATAAATATAGTGGTTTTATTATTATAATTACTCAACATAAAATAAATGAAAACCAAAAACACCATATGGTTTAGATGTATTAGATTAAAATATATATTCTTGAAATTTATATTTCATTTTAATAAATAAAAAACAAAATAGTATTTTATCTGACAACACCCCTAATAATACTAAAATATCCAAATATATCGATCGTTGATCATTGCCTTGTATCTTTTCGAATGAATTCATAAAAAATTGGTGATCTGGGATGCTTAGTTCGAATGTGCATATAGTGAAATAAAATATGGAATGAATATTACGGAAAAAAATAATTAATTTTCAAATAATTACACTTAAATAATCACAATAACTGAAAACTAAGTGATCTGTATTGTAACAATTATGATTATTAATCAGACAACATTAAATTGATTCATAATAGTAGAATGTACAATATTAGTATCCAGAATCCTATATTTAAGGACTCATGCTAAGATGTCCTCTAAAAATGGGTAATGACTCATACAAATACATAATATAGTCACTGTAATAAGACCTACCTATGAATTTATTTGAAATTAAATTCTATTCCCCAACCATAATATAATAAGTTTACTGAAATCACTATATTAATAAACAAGTCTACATTACCTACATGCCTTAAAAATTAGTAACTGTTAGTATTTAATTATATGTCATATGAAATATAAACAAATAAAAAATTCAAAATGATCCTAAACCATCTAATCAAACATGGTGGATGGTATCAAAATAGTATTTCCTCAATGAATAATAAAATCAAATAAAAGATATTGACATAGATGGAAATAATTTTAAAAACTCTAAAAAAAATTTAAAGAGAAATACACATTTTTGTATTTAAATAACATATTCCATACCTATAAATTTACCAAATAATTTGGATAAATATTTAATTGAAGTTAGCCTTCAATAATTCTATGGTATTCCTTAATTGAAGGAAATTTCAAGGTGATGGTAAATTTTGATCGGGTAGTATAAGATAAAAATGAATTCCATTGATACTTTATTAAAAGGATAAAAATCCCCACATTTATAAAATAATGAGAAGAATCTATTTAATTTTTTAAATAGTCATAAGTGGTAAAAAGTTTCTTTAATAAATTAGTGATAACTTATAAAAATATCATTTTAAATATTTTATGGATAATATGGATGTAGAAGATAAAGATTCCATACATAGTAGGAAAACATGATCAATACGTAATATGGTAAAAAAGAATGGAAGAAATATAATTTTAATAAATAAATATTTTAGAATAAAATAACATTTCATTATATTTAAAATATAAATTTTCTCATACAATTGAGACTTAAACATAAATAACCCCTACTAATGATCAAATTGATAAATAAACCCATACATAATGTTTGAAAAAAATCATATGTTATAGAAGCTTTCATATAATAAATATAGATTTACTATATATATATATATTTGAATAATAATCACATATATCATATCAAATTTAATTTACATATATCATTGTATCAAAATATTAAATTCATTTCTTTGGTAAAAACAATATTCTATTTAATAACTACTACATATTTCATGTATTTTTCTATTAAATTGACTTAGTTATTTTATTTTTATAGTTGTTCCACCATTTCCAAATTATAATATTGATATTAATATAATATATAATAATTACATATGTATTTATAGAAATCCATAAAACATAGATATATAAAAAAAATTACACCATTCATAGAGATTGAATGTCATACAAACAAAGGAACACTATTTTCACATTTCAATGGATATAATGAATGACTATAAAAATAATTCTAATATGAATAATATTTAACATATAAAATATATCAATTGTATTTAATAAATCCACAATTATTACCATCCATGTAAAAAATAAATGTAAAATGTATCATAAATCTTCATAGAGGTTGTAGTACACTGATATAGATGAGTGACATTAGAATATTACATTTTATGTAAAATATAGTGGATAACTGTGCTGTCAAAATCATAATAAAAATATCATTATACGAAGTACATTTAATTTAAAATTATTTTTTTGAATTAAATTCATTTAAATGAGGTAATAGAAGAAGTGTAAAATAATATAACAGATAAATGTTACTTTGTATTTGTCAAAGGAAATCCATTATATAAATTTTAAATGCCCATGGGATAGTATGATTGAAATAATAAAAATACTTAGAAGAGGGTAATGTTTTTTATAGGTGAAATGGATCAGGATTGTTTGAGATAGAATTTATAATATTGTATTATTAATAGAGAGACAAATTATTCTATTATAATTGATGTAAAAGTCCCAAATTTATGCACCTAAATGATTAAAAATTTATTAATCCATTTCATGAAGAATGAAAAATATTGATATCATTCATTGAAAATTATTTTTATAGTTTCCATGTCATATAAAAATAAAATTTTAGTAGGTTTATGTTTTATTTTAAATATTATCTTGTAGTATAACCTTATTTAATAAAATTTTAACCTTATCTGTGGAAATAAGATTTTCAATCATAATGGTTTTTAGTTTTAAATTAAATTAATAATTGAATCATAAATGGTTTTAGGATGTAATTTAAGAAAATTTTCTATACCCTTTTCCTCTTTCATGTTTATTATGAATTATAATTAATGTGAAAAATATTTTAATCATGATATATCATTTTTTTTAATTTCATACAGTATTCATACAATATTATTTCACAGTCATCCAAACAAACATATAAATAGAATATATTACTTTAAAACAAAACTACTTTGTTATACTAATATATAAATTTTTTAATTATTTTTATTCATCATTTATTTAATTTTATTATATATAAAATATATTTTTTATACTAACTGATTAAATATCTTGTTGTTGTTGTGTATGTCATGAATATAGTAATATAATGACTAAATATTAGAAATAAACTAAATCAGTTGAATAATTACATTATTATTCATGTAAAAATTAATATTCATTTATGTATATCTTTTATACCATTGTGAACACAATATAGATATTTAAATTTAATATATTGGTATTTGTTATTTAAAAATTTTAACTATTATATAAGTCCTTATCATGGTTAATATTACATTAAATAGTAGTAATTATAGCCTAATATGTAAGGGGTAAAATTATATATATCAAATTATAAATATTATTAAAAATAATTTACAGAACATTAGCTTCAATGTTGGTTGATAGTATTTTTACATTACAAAGGTAATATATTTTTCCATTTTAAATAATCATATTATCAAAAAAATAAGTTATTTAAGAAATTTGAACATCTAATTTCCAAAACTAGAATCTGTTTTTATAACAAAATTTCTATAATTGTAATTAATTAATTTTAAAATATATGTTAAAAGTGCGAGGGAAAAAAATATTTGAAAATTTTATTTTCAATCATAAAATAATATTTTCTTATGATCTGATGCCTAAATAAATTTGGTGAATGATAAAATATTTCATTTTATATATAATATTTACATATTTAGTTAAAATAATATATCTACCATTATCAATATAATTTATTGCGACATAACTATATATAGAACATAACAATTACATTTATAAATATATCACATTTACATTTAACAATTTATATTTTCATATCTAGTTAATTTTTGACTAATGAATACATTATGAAAATAATGTTTTTATTAATTTTTATTTTCATATTGGTACCTAAAAATTATTTATTTATATAACAATTATAATGTACAAAAGAGTTCATTAAGAAACTGTGTTACATGGGTCATTAACTTGAAAATTTTAATTTTATTTAAAATTAAATATATCATAAAACATTGCAGTGTCACACTTCCACAATGTAAAGACTAGGACCCTAGTATCCCAAATGTGGTACTTTTCATTAGTAAATTGGTATATTATACAAGAAATCGCATCCAAAAGGACCAAATAGTTTAGTACTCTTGGTAAACAAGATAAATAAAGAAAATTTCCATTATTTTTAAAACATAATATAGAAAATAAATTTAATTAAATCTTAATTTATTCACTATTTTTGAAAACCCTATATACAAATAATTATATAATTCATATAATCCAAGGGAAATGAATCATATGAATGGGATAAGTTAAAATTCTTAGTTTGGGTAAGCATAAATCAAAATATATGACGAAATATATCCTAAAAAGTATGGTAATGTAAATAAATGAAACCCATGACACTTAAATGATCACATAAAAAAGGAAACACATACATGGATATTATACTATTCTAATAATGACTTGGAAACAAATAAGTAATCTCACAATGATGGAATGCATAATACAGGACATCTGAAATATACTATCAGGGCATTATCCAAGACATATCAAATAAATTGATATAGTCTTTTCCAAATCCATATATGTTTTGGTATCATTAGACATAACGAAGAATGAAGAGGCTATAGGGGGTCTATCCAATCACAAACTATGTCTCGTGCATTCCTCATATGAATGTGGTGAACCAAAAACATTATATATAAAATATAAAAACATTAACTATAAACCATTAATGGTATATAAATATATCATCCATATTCAAAAATATCTTAAAAATTTTAATAAAATATTGTATATAATGCTATAAGAGATAAAACTAAATTAAGAATATAATTATGTAAAGGTGATTGAAAAAAATAAATATATTCTAATAAATCATGGAAAATGTATTGATGGAATACACATACTAAAATCATAATAAAAACACATTTGTTTAAAAATACTATTTTATTTAAAAAATATCCATTTCAATACCATATATCGAAAAAAAGGAATAGGGTTTTTGTTATGAAAATATGTAAAATTTTATTTGGAGTCTAGAAACTCAATTATAGTCATTATGGTGGTAATGTTGTTGCAGTCATATACGTTAAACATATAACATTCTTTTATTCCCTTTTCAAAACATTCCATATAATAATTATAAAAATATTCCATTTTATTTTTTAAAGAAATTAAAAATTGTCATAAAACAACCATTTTAATATATTTAAATCTATATAAGATAATATGTAATATAAAATCAACAATATAAACATTGTGAACAAGTTGTGATAATTAAATCATTAAACAATAAAGATGTATCAGAAATCATTGAAAATTTAAATCATAATTCCTAGGAAACAATTAATATTGAAACAGGAAATAACATTATAATAAATTACTTGAGGACATGATAATTTATTAAGGATGTATACACACATATTAGAATTAATTGGGTTTATGACATCAAACTATGCCTCAATAAATGGAGACAGTGACGAAGTACCTTACCTTATGATTTCTTTAGTCAAATGTACATTAAAAAAATATATAATGGTGTTATGAAAGTTATAAAATTATATAATAACTTTATTTATATTGTTTATATAATGTATGATATAATTTTATTATTTTGTAACATATTTGTTGACAATATTTCTCAGTTACCCTTGTTTTGGGTGTTAACTACATCACATTCCTATAAATGTTTTGTCAATAATGTCTTAGTTATTTTTAATTGGATATAGATTCACCACATAAAGAATAATATATTTGATATAAATATCATATTAAAAAATTAAATACATCTTTATATTCATTCTTGAATAGATAACATGAGAAATGGATAATATTGCATCGTGAATACATTGGACCATGCATAAGCATGTGCGATAATAACATTTCCATAATGTTTACTGGGTAAGAACATGGATATAATATTTATTTTTTCAAAAATCAATATCATATCGTATTAATATATATATATATAAATATTATCCTTAATTATAGACATTAATGTAATCTAGTAATGGAAAAAAAATTACACCACAATGTGGTGACGATACGCCAAAAATCATAACACATGGTGTTTTTATTTATCATATGATTGATTAAAGGTAGAATTTATTTGTCAAATAATCATAATAAGATATTAAAAGTTATATTATACATGATTAATTAATTAATAATGGAAACAAAGCATGAAGATGAAGTAGAATATGAAATGGACATTGATGAGTTCGTAAAAATAATTACCTCTTATTCGGTTGAATTCATTTAGATATCATCATAAGGGATATAAAGATGGAATATTTAGATGACAAGGATCTAATGAAAATGGATAATGATTTTTTCAATATATCTTTATATTCATTGGTCGAGATAGTTGTCCCAATGTATGTGAATATGTGAGGGAGAAGATTCCCATTTATAATTTAGAAATATGACACATTAAGAAACACTTAATGTTTTAAATTGATATAAATTAATTTTCAATTATTTTTTTAAAATTTGATCCAATTAAATGATAAGATGATTATGGTTTGAAACTATCTCAAAGAATAATATTCATACACTTTCATGTCATATTTTTATTCTTATCAATTTTCTATAACCATTTTTTAATTCATGTTACTCAGCTCATGACAACATTTGGTTTTACTGAATAAGGGTAAATATAGATACTATTAAATTTAAAATTTAAAATTAATTATAGATTCATGAATTGTAAATTTTATACCAACTATTTATCATAATTGTTTATTTTTTGAATTTTAAATCATTAATAAAATATTATTTATATTAATAATATTCTTAATATCCAATTTCCCAATATTGATTACATGTCAATTTAGAAAATATAAATTAAAAAACTATAATAAAAAATCCTATTATAATTTCATATTATTTCTATATTAGAATAAAAACACATTTATGGTAGTAATATTAACAAATAATTAGTTTTTTTATATTTTTATTTACATTTATATGATATAACCATTAATTATAAAATTACTCCATCATCACTGTGAAAGCCATTAAATTAATTATTTTGTACTGAAAATTTAAAAATAAATAATCTCAAGCAATATATTTATTTTATAATTACAATTAATATCTATAGTCTAATCAATCATCATAAGAATAAAATATTCACAATGTAATACATATATAAAAAAATTGGTATGACATATTTGACTTTCCTTATAATAAAATACTATAAAATGATTAAATTAATCAATGTTCTACCAAGAGCACACTAAATGTTCCCATGTATGGTTTTGGTGGATAATAAATATGACATCTATTTTTTGATTATTTTTGTGGTATTTATATAATATTTATAATAATATTTTTACCCATTATTTTTATATTTACCCATACTAATGGTAATAAAAAAAAGTGCTGAAGTCACTGTTAATATTCCCCAAAAAGGGAAGTATTTACTAAATTTAAATATTCAAATTACAAATATGGAATCATATTTTCAAAATATAAAATATATAATTATTTAAAATTAATATAATAGTTTACAGGTTGAGGGGGGTGAGAAGATGTTATATTAAAGTCAACTCGTTCAACAGATTGAAATGTTTGTATATCCAAATTCAATGTAAAATTGATTATATTTATCTAATTGGGATTAAATGGAAAAAATTTATCTATTAATAATTTAAATAAATTTTTTTTTAACATTATAAATTATTTAGACGAAAAAAATATTTCCAATAAAATTCTGGTATATTTTTTCTATTCATCAAAACATGAAACATATCAGAAAAATACCAAAAATAAAAAACCAAAGTTTGATATTAATATATCAAATAATAAGTTGTAAATAAAAATAATAATTTATAATATTGGAAAAAACTAGATTTAAATCATGTTTACATTAAAAGGAGGAAAATATGTCTATTTATAAAAAAAATATTTTTGTAAAAAATTGGAATTGTTCATATATCATATCTAACAAATATAAAGGAAGAATAAAAAATATTATATTTAATATAATATATATATCATTAAAAAAAAACCAAAATTTGCGATTTATTTATTTTATTGGTTTGAAACACACTTGTGCACATTTAATTAATGTTTTAGAAAAATAGTTTCTTTTATTTTAAAAATTGGTTTACATTAGTTTATAAATAATTAATCACCAATTAACTCATTATATTTAAATTTGTACTCCAAATTTTCATAATTTAGTTACTATTATTCATTCCCACCATTCTAAGAACAAGGTTATAAAAATAATATTTAAATAATAATATTTTGTTCTTTGTGTAAGCTCTATGTTGAATATCTTGTACCATGTTGAAGCTATTGTTTAGTTCAAACTTGGGATTCATTATTCTCACCACATTAATAATGTTCATCCCCATAATTTTAAATTTACATAAAAAATAAAAATTTCATACATTAAAATTCCATTATAGAAAACCCACATAAAAAATAGGGTTAATAAAACATCCTCATAATAATGTTTAAATGGAAATATAAAGGACATTATACATTAGGCAATCAAATTTTATAACAGAAGTGGGAATTAAAAGCCTGGACAAGGAAGATAAATCAAAACATTATATGCTGAAAGATTGTGATATAAAGTATGGTCATTAACAAAATATACACCATTAATCCTTAAACTTGTTATCGCTAAAAGAACATTGATTTAATATTAAAAAAAGTGAAAAATATTATTTTTTTCATAATAATTTTCTATAAAATCGAGGGATACTTTGGAAACATAGGTAATCACATTAGACTACAAACATTATTGATTTCATTCCATGTCATATGAATAATAACTTCAATTTTTACGATTTGACCTATTTCCACTCTATTTATTACACTGTGATATGGATATTGCAGATTAATCTCTCAACCTGTAGCAAATTTAAAGATTCATTTGGTTTTCATGACATTCCATCATCCTCTTAAAATTTATCACAATCTAAATGGTTCTCGAATGTTATACATTATGATAAATCATAATTTTACACCAATCAAGAATATAAAATGTTACACAAAATCCATTCCAAATGTATTTACTATAACACACATAAGAAATACATCTATCCAAATTTGAAGTCAAAAAATTATTAAGGATGTTCACATGATTTCAAAAATAAAATTACATTATTTTTCTCAAACCACATAATCAAGATCTTTTTATCTCATACAAAATTATTAATCACCATAAACCCCATAATTAGAACCACTATTCTTCAAATTCCATAGATAAGAATTACAAAAATAATATCCTTATATATCACATGATTCATATAACTATACCACCATTTATGAATTAGTTTTTGAAGACAAAAAACATATTAATTGTTCTACATAATTTGTAAACCATTAACTATGTGTCATCATTTTATTCCGTAATACCTCGTTACTTTTATTTATATATTTTAGTCTCTTCATCATCAACATTTGAACCATTAAATTTATATCATTGTAATTCTTACCATATACCAAAACCCAAACACTATTTGAGAAACATTAATCCTATTGACATATACATGATGAATTATTTATAAGATTTCTAAATCATTACATCTTATTCTCAATATATTAGTCCATAGGATTAACCTAGTTTATTCATGGGACTGAAAAATAATTTTTATGATATACATCTCATTGTATTATCATAAAATTAAATAATTGGTTTATATTCTATAATACATGTTTTTAAAAATCTATTTTGAAAGGCTTCTACTATACATTTTCGGATATAATCTCTAATGACTGAGAACTCATTTTCTAAGAGAAGATAGCTTACACTATTTCATTGGAATAATATATAAGGAGTAACATCCCAGAGGATTCAACAGTTAATTAGTTATGGTAAACATGATATATACTTTAAAATCACATTACATTTTAAAACATAAAATAAATAATGAATTTTATTTAGACTGCAATTAATACATCTTTCTGTAACCCTTCATATCATATGTAATATGAATCTTGGAATCCTATGAATAAAATTAAATATTTTAATGGGATTAAGTCAAATTCTTATTAAGGGTATGCATCCAACAAAATCTATGAGTAAATATGGGATAAACAATATGAAAAAATAATTACAGAATTATATTTCATTTTTTCATAACATGAGTTACAAAAATTAACCATGGATATTATACTGTAAAAATAATCACATGGAAATAAATAAAGATCTCACAATGATGGAATACATAATATTAGTCCACTAAAGCATATTGTTGGGGAATCATCAATGAAAAATTAAAATAAATGACTACAAAAAAAGCTAAATCAATATCCAATTTGTCACAAGTGACCTACTGATTAATCAAGGGGATATATCTGGCCTAACCCATCACATAATAGGTCTAATTAATTCCTCAAATTATTAAGCTGAATCATTAAAAACATATCGGAATTGAGAATACATGATACATAACTAACGAATTGTCTCTATATAGGACATCCATTGTTAACCAAATCATAATCTATTCAATAAAATATGGTAAATTATATCATAGGAGTTCAACAAAAAATATTTAAAATATTAAAAAATTTATGTTGACATAGATAAATAAAATATAATAAATTTATATAAAAATTAATGAATAAAATATTATATTAAACCCACATAAAAACAATTTCATATAAAAATATAATTTAATTTTAAAATTAAATATTTCAATAGAAAAATATCCATGAAATAAGGGCATAAGGGTTTTAATTTAATATTATATATATTCATTCAATGGATGATAGAAATCTAATACTATTAACAGTGGAAATAAATTTGTTGTCTCCATGTCTAATAAGAATAAGAATATTCCTTTTTTCATTTGTCAAATCATTTTGGATAAAACATGTATGGAGATTCCACTTGAAGACATTGGAATTTAATTTTGAATGGAAAACAATATCTTTTATAATACATTTATATCCATATATATATATATATGTAAAATAATTTCATAAATATTGGTATGGAGAATAAGTTGTGATGATTAATTATAGAATCATTAACGGTGTCCCATACAACTTGGAGATTTAAAATAATAATCCCCATGAAAAAACTATTTAACAAAACATTAAATAACATGATCATAAATAAAATAAATAAATGATATTTCAATGTGCATGTATATATACCTCATAAAATAATGTCAGTGTATGATATTAAATGATTCCTAAATGGAGGGATATTGAGATGAATTCCCTAAATTACACTTAATTTTGTCAAAATTTATTTAACCACATATATAATAGTTCAATGAATGTTATTGTCTTATTCTATAACATGATTCATAGTCTAGATTTCATATATTATCATTTTACATTATTTTAAACACATTGGATGCCAATATTTAATCATTAACTTTGTTTCTGGTGTTAGATTCTTCATTTCCTATGAATGTTTTGTCATTAATGTATTGATTACTTTTCTTGGGATGTAGATAAAACATCTCAATTATTATATCAATGACATTAATATCATATTTAATCGTTAAATATATTTTTATAATCACCAAAAAATGTTAACATAAAAATTAATCACCAAGTATCATGTAGATGGTAGGATGTATCTATGAACTAACAATTATATCATTCCCTTAATGGATAAAGTGTAATGAATTTTATTGTATATTTATTTTTAAAGAAACTATATAATGTCATAATTTTCATATATAACTCTTATTTTCATCATCATTCCCATCAAAGAAATATGGTGATGAAAAATAGTTTACAGCATGATGTGGAGATTGTATGTCATACAGAAGATCATGTAGTAATTTCATTTTTCTTATAATGGATAAAAGGTGGAATATAGTTGTTCCATAATCATAATACAATATTATAATATATATTATATAGTATTTATAACATTATAATTTAAACACCACACGAATACAATGTATAAGAAGAAATAATCATGAATTATTTGGTAAAAATTAATGCATTTTCTCATAATGACTTCTTTTAGTTCTATTGTTATGCGATCTAGGGCTGAGATTTTTTGGAATACAAGATGTCAAAAAATTAAAAAAAATATGATGTGAAATGGGATTTTTTTTATAGAGATATTATGAAGATATAAGTATCAATGTGATTTTTATATTTGTGGGATGATGATCCTTTTTATAATTTTGTTGAGTGACACTTTATGAAATGCCTAAGATATTAAACTAAAAAAAATAAATTTTAAATTCCAAATCGATCCAAATTGATTTCATTGATGATATGTATTGTATGGGTAAATATAGTCTTCACTAATAATCAGTAAACATGTTTAGGTTATATTCTTACGCTTATATTTTGTCTTTATCCCTTGTTTTATCTCATTAAATCAAAGTGAGAAAAATTTGTTTTTACTGATTAACGGTTAATATAGTTTCTATAAGATTAAAAAATAATAAAAAGTCATTAAGTTAAGAAATTTTAACCTTATCCCAATCTGTCATATGATTTTTTTTCAATATTTTATATCATTTAATAAATATTATTTATTTTAAAATATAAATAATGTCAATGTTGAACTATTCATTACATGTCATTTTATGAAATATAAATACACAATATAACATTGAAAATAACCATATATAAATGACTAATCTATCAAGGTAATAAAAAAATTAATGTGTTCCAATAGTTATAAAAAATTATATTCATTTTAATATTTAAATTACATTTATTTTATATGGAAATTAATTAAACATTTGTTGCATAATCATTATACAATCATTTTATTTATGTATATCATCCTTATAAATTAAAAAAATCAATATGATGATAAACATTTTATATGAAAAATGTCTATTTTTTTCAATATATTATATAAATAATAAAATATAATAAATGTAATACTTTTTAAAATCATTATAATGACATATTTGAAATTAACTAAAAATAAAATAATATAAAAAATAAATAAATTTAACCAAGTATATCAAAGAGCTCTTAAAATTGGCATAATATGAATTTGTTTTGAAATAACTCATCCAATAAAAGTAGGTTAAGTGTAGGAATAATTTTATTTTATATATAGTAATATTTTTATAATTAATTACCCATTTTTACCAATAAAAATAGTAATTAAAAAAATACTAATGTTTCAAATCATATTGACCAAAATAAAATGGGCATATTTAATAAATTTGGACCACATAATTCATAATTTGGATTATTTTATTCAAAATTGAGTTGAAAAAATTATTAAAAATGTAATTTATAACTAATATCATCTATGGGGTGAGAATACTGGTTATAAATTAAAAATGTTTAAAATATTGAAATGATTCCATATTCAAATAAAATGTGAAATTTATTCACATTAGTTAAATTGTTTTAACTGATATAAAATTTATGTAATTATACATTATAAAATAAAGAAAACTAAATAACGAAATATTAACTATTTAGATGAAAATTTTGTTTTTAATTAAAATCCATTAGTTTTCATTATTCAGCAAAACATTAAACTAATCTTAAAAATAAAAGAAATTAAAAAAATGTAAATTTTTAAATTAATAATTTTAATAATAATATAATTTTGTAATATAAAATTCATA
The DNA here is from genome assembly GCA_963277665.1 of Viscum album. Taxonomy (NCBI): domain Eukaryota; kingdom Viridiplantae; phylum Streptophyta; class Magnoliopsida; order Santalales; family Viscaceae; genus Viscum; species Viscum album. The sequence continues at coordinate 464,532 of CAUJRU010000286.1, read as the reverse complement.
ATAATATTAAAACTAGGTATAAAAAATTATGCCACCAAAAGGCAATAAAACTATATTTTTTATTAAAAAATACTCCATTTTTACGTAATATTTGATCTATTATTTTATCATGTCTAAAGAACACCTAGGAAGAACTTTATGTATTATATTTAATATATATTATATATTTGATTAATATCATAAAATGTGTCATTATTTGATTTTATTGGAATAAAATACACCTTCACACTTTAAAATAGTTTTCTATAAGAATGATTTAATTTTATTTTAAAAGGGGTTTTTTATTAAATTATAAATTATTGGTCTCTACATAAATTATTGAAATAAATTTCTCTACATAATTTTCGTAATGAAGATAATCATGGGCATTCCCACTATTCTAAAGGCTGGTTTATAATTATAACATTTAAATAATAACATTTAGTTTTTTTAAACATGATGGGGAATATCAACTATGCAATCAAACATTGAAAATCCATGTACAGAACAATGGATGTTATACAGACTCAATATAAATATTAATTTTTAATTTTACCATAGTTTTTTTATCAAATATCCATCATATATTTTTTATATAAATATATTAATCAATTGAATTTTTGTATCATTTAATGGCATGAGCATAATATATATATAATAATGTTATATTTTTTTAGTGGATGCATTATTATTTTTAAATATTTATTTAACTATATCATTAAAAAATAAATAAATAAATGATTACATATATTTGTGATAGTCAATATTTTATTTCATAATATTATATTTCAAAAAATTATAAATACATTCCATTTTATCATTAAAATAATAAGATGTTTCTAAAGTAATTTAATAAATTAATACAATTTTGAAATCCAATGGGCTGTGTTTTTATATTAGTACCCTGAAAATGAAAAATAAGTATAAAACCATTTAAAAATTGATTAACAAATCATAAATGATGAATACAACTCCTTGAATGAAAAATTTGTAGATAAATAGAGAGGGAAATAAGTCATATTTACCAGAAGTATATGTGTTATTCGACATTTGGAAATATCATAATTAGAATTGTAACATGATAATATGAATAGTAATATAGTTTATAGTATAGTGGAATAACTATTAGGATGTCAGAAACATATTTTTAATTTTTATCATTACTAAATTATTTTCATATATATTTCTAAATAACCAAATAAAACAATTCAATTCATGTAATATAATTTATTCATGAGTTTAAAATTTTAATTTAAACAATATTAAAATTGTATTATAAAAACACATATTTATTAGGAAATCAAAAAAAATAAATATGTGTAGAATAGTAATTTTTTTTAAAAATTGATGTCATTATTGGGACGTCCCACTAAATGTTTACAAATTTGTTTAAAAAAAAAATAGTAAACATTAAAGGTGAAATGTAAAAAATGGTATTATAATTATAAGATATATACATGTATAATTACATATTATAATTTGTAGGAAATAAATGTTTTTACCATACATTAGAAAATAAGGTTAATTATTCACTAAAATCAAAACTATTGAACTTACAATGAAAAAATAAAATAAATTTCTTGTTTATTCCAATAAACATCTTTCAATCCATTGTAAATACACCCATGATCTATCTATTTATATTATGTTACAAAATATATAAACATATCACCCCTTATATAAATTATAGAAATATATCCTCACTAAAATGTAATATTGAAAATTAAAATGAAAATATCACTCCAAGAATCCTTAAAATATATCCTAAAGGTGTCATCAAAATGATTAATATAGTGTTCTGAGTTAAGAAGAAACTAAATAATTAACATCCAACTAAAAATAATTCCAATTATAGAAATAAAAAATAATGTATTTAAAATAAAACGGATGAAGATAAAATGTATTACTATATTTAGTAATATATAAATTTAATAAATCTTAAAGGTATGTATTACAATTAACTGATCATTTTAGGATAAAACAATATATATGGAATGTGTTATAAATAATATATTAAAATAAATTAATGTGTAACACCATGATATTTTAATTTTTATATCTATTCAAATATAATTAATATTCTCGAAACCAGCTAATACATACAACCATGAGTCTAAATGAACTATAATATATTATAGAGTTGTAACACAACTATTACATTTTATGATTGAATAAGAATAATTTTTTAAAAAATATGTTAAATGGTTTTATAACAAATAAATATATTGATAAATTGTTAATAATTATTTATTAAAGTCGATATATTCTTTAAAAGAACAATTTTCATCAACAAATGAGATTATGTTAAATATTTTTGATAAAATTATATAGTAAATTTTTGAAATTTTGGAAATCAATTTTTATAACATAATTACATTTGTAAATCGTCATTTAAACACTAACTATGTTTGAATTTTTCTGAACTTCTTTACATGATTCATTTTTTAATGAATATATAAAATACTAATTTAATTGAAATCAATCTATTTATTTAAATAAATTTATATATACTTGTTTTAAATGGACTTAAATATTTATATTTTTCCTCTATATTTCTTATTAACATAGTCTAGTTCATTGTAATTAATTGGATGTTGGATGTTAGAAAAAAAATCATTTTTTTACTTATTAAAACACCATGTCAAAAAAACTACTTGTCATCACATTTGGGATTAAAAGTATAAAATAGGAACAAAAAATTATAAAAGTTTAATTTTAAATAATTCAATATAAGCATTTTTTGAAAATATGATGATTTTTTAACATGGGAACAATAATGTTTTATAAATAAGAGCAAAAATAGTAAAAATTAATTTACATGTATTTATGGTCAAAATGTGATTAATGGGGGTAAATCCAATAGATAATTGTATGAAAATTTATTCATGATGAAATCCAATTTTATGTAATTATATAAACATTATACTATAAATCCATTTCAACTTTATAATTTTTCATCAATTTTTTAGGACAAAAATATATAATTTTATGCTTTTAATAAATAACATGTGTATTCTCTCCTAAATTTCAATATCATATCCACCTTTTTCTTCTGTACAGAACTTAAAACCTTATTTTCTTACCACGTCAATCCATATTTACATTTAAAAATATATATACACATTTTAGAGGTTATAGTATTCAGAAAATTATAAACAATGTTTCTATAAGAATGGATCAATTGGTGGCCAATTGACTCCGAGGGGATCAACCCACCAACCCATTTAGAATTATTTATTCATTCAACTCCTCTATATTTATAATTTATTCATAAAAAATAAATTTAATTTTTCAATTATATTGAAAATATATTTCAATTTTTATATAACAATTATTCATGGAATTTTATATCAAATGATATTTGAGTGTATAATTCATTCATACATTTTCATTACCAACTCCACCAAACAATAAAATTCATTTACCAAAAGCATCTATCATGGATGGGTTTTTATTATTTTATTATTATAAAAGATATATATTACATAATCATTTTATAATTTTTATATCATATCTATCATATTACCTGCCAATCTGATGGAAAAAAATTATATTGTTTATGTGTACAAGTTGAGTACCACTTCCATGTAGTGATATGATTAGTTTTTTGATTCTTATTTACATAGATGGTAGTAAATAAATATTTAATGGATTTATAAGATATTCATGATATATTAATTATTATTTAATGGATAATTATTATCTACCATTTTTGTTACATCTATAAAAATGTGAAATTAGTGTCTTTGCACGTATTTCCTACTCTCTCCTTGAATATTTCAATTAAAATTATTATTTGAAATTTGTCAAGATAATATATATTTATAATTATAATAAATATATAGTATTTTTTTTCATGTCTGACATTATGGAGATAATGGAACTATTATCCTAGTGGAATGACCCAATACACAGAAATGAAATTCTCATGAAAAATGAAATAATTAATGCTGAAAAATATGATTTTAATAATAAATTATTCTTAATTTTATTTTCAATTATTATTAGTCACAAATATTTTATATTATAATTATCTTCATGATCCAGGTATAAAATATAGTAAAATTAAATTTAGTATACATGATGTTTGAGAACATTTAATTTAAGTGAAAAATGTTGTATGTGATTAATGTCACAACCTCATAATTTATTGAAAATGATTATGAATTTTTTCCAATGAAGAATCATTAAAAAATATCTTATTTATAACAATTAATTTTAATAAATTATAGTTATTTATGAACATTTCATTTTTTTAATTTAATGTTCCGCTCTATACTAAGTCAAGAGACTGAATAGATATTTACAAGGAAAACCAACATCATTTCTACCATTGATTAAAAATATTTTTTTGTTCCATATACATGTTTTTTTTAAAAATTTATCAATATAGTTTATAATGATTTTTTTCTATAGATAATGTAATATTCACCCCTGAATAATTATTTTATTAAAATCTTGTTGTTGTATATTATATGATGATCAATTTAATTTTTACTGTGAAATAGATTGGAATCATTGTATTACTATAAATGGAAAGAATGAAATTTCACAACACCCTAAATTCTCAATTATTGGGAGATTTAATTACATGGTTAATATTATGTTTTCATTGAAAATGTTATTCAAATAATTTAGGATATATAATTCTATTATAATTATGTTAATTAAAAATAAATATTATATTATACATATTATATGATGAAGCTTTCTTTTAAAAGAATTTTCCAACATTAATAACTTCATTGGATGTTACATATTTTATAATAGGGATATTATCCAATTATATCCTAATATTTATTTATTTTTGGTGTTTCAATGATGATTTAATAATGATTCTATGAAACTTATTTCATTCCCAAATGTTAATTATGTTAATGTGGGACAATTTTAAACATGATTCTTTTCCATGGGTTATACTATGATTATATTTTTAAATTTTAAAGGAAACCATTAAATTTCAATGGGTTATGATATGTTGACTATATTGTGATATTCATGAGTACATATATATGATTTTAATAATGATATAGTTAGTCTTAGATATATATTTTTCTACTTTTAATTGGTTAAAGATCGAAATATCACGGGATAATAAGGACTAGAATAGGAAATGGACCTAATTAAATAAGGGAATCAATCAACTATAATTTACTTTTTAGATAACCTTGTCATAAAATATGATGGATTGGGGAGTGATCTCAATCTACCATGGTGTTTTTTATTAAGAAATCACTTTTAAAATCATTTTCTATTTACATGTGTATTCTATATACATGGGTATTTTTCCAATGTTATCCACAAATTGATCATGTTTTATTATTCCATTTTGATTAATATCTTATGAAATTCCATGACTCATTATTATGATCTATGAGATGGTGGGTATTATATTAAAATGATATGATCAAGTTCTCATTGAATTATTCTCATGTTTTGTTTAGTAAATCATTGATATCTCCCATGTTTTCCATTATTAAGCATATGAACTAGCCCTTCCATATATTTACTCTACACAATTTATGAAGATTATTTTTAGTTATAATATATATAAAAATTGGTGTGGTTTTGGATTAATTAATGGGATATAATGGAGATCTATTATGAACATATTGATTTGGAATCCATCATTTCAAAGTCACTAATTATATACAATTATTATGTTGTTAATAATGTTATGTATTTAATATTTATGAAATAAGATAGAAAATTAGTTTATGAAAATTACAGCCATCGATAATTGAAATTGGAGAATTATTTAATTTATATTGAAACTTGGATTGTTAAACATTAGTGAGTGACCATAGTAAAATCATATATATGTAAGTGAATTTCGTAATTTATTGTAATGCCCCGACCCTATATTCCTAGAGTCGGTAAAGTTTTTAATAAATTGCCATTATTACAAGGAATCATGTCCCAAAATGTCGATCAGTTTAGCAGTCTTGGAAAATAGATTACATTAATGAACGTTACATTATACTTTTTATCAAACAAAAAATATTATTCCTTTGATAATTCCATTGTTCCCTCAGCTTAACTGTACATCTCAAACATAAAACACTTCTTGGTATCTTGGGAAAATAAAACATATGAAAGGGGAGAGCTCAAATGCTCAGTAAGGGTAACAAATTTAGAGGAAACTTTCATGAAAAACATAAACATTTAAGGGAATGTATAAGACGAATGAAAAATACTTTTAATCAGGAACTTCAGCATAATATGGAAAAGATAAAAATAAATAATTTCATTATCATATTAAGTTGGATATTCTACTAGTAATATAATTACATGAAATATCCATAACCACTTTCATAATTATGGAATGCATAATGCCAGGCCTTCATAAACACATAGTCAAGGCCTTGTGCAAAGACTAAAAATAAGATTTTTCAAAAGCATTGTGCTAGGTCACTAGTTTGCCTCATGAGACATAGAGATGCATCGAGGAGCTATAGTGGTCTCCACCCATCACTTACTTTGTCCAATAAATTCCTCATATGAAAAGGTTTATACAAAAAATTAAAAATTTGTTTTAAAACAAACATACGTAATGTCAATACTTTATCCATAAACAATGAATGATATAAAAAAAACACATCTATAGTCAAACATATCACAAAAAATTCAATACAATATGGAAAATTTGTGTCATAATAAATCAATTTCAAACATGTATAAAATCCATCAAGAGATGTTGATATATATGAAAATGATTTGTAAAAATCATTGAGATAAATATAAGTTGTTCATAAAAACACAATTTATAAAGGAAGACATTTAAATAGATTTTTGAATCAAAGTGTCCTATAACACTTTGAATCTTATTAATATGAATTATCATTTTAAAAACATTCATGTCCATATAAATAAATCCTTAAAACCCATTTTGAAAATATGGACATTAATGAGAATGATTTTAAAGAATAAATATTTAAAAAATTAAAATAGATGTTTTAGTAAGAATATACCCTAAAAAATAATCCCTTTGAAAACACATTTATGAAACATGGACATGGGTAATAAATATATCCCAGTAGATACATACATAAAAACAACCCTGGATAATAAAGAGATTGTGAAATTAATGCTTACCGTGTTCTAATTAATCGAGTCGTATGACCAAAATTTAATAACCAACAAATCATTGACATAATACTATTAATATAATGAAAATAATGATAATATATATCAAATGGAAGTACACAATAAACAACATGAAATAAGAGGCGAACAATGGAAATCTCATTGAATTGAAAGTGAGATAATAACCCCATACCTTGTTCTTTTCTTTGGTTGAGTGTAGATTAACCTCCTATATAATGGTGAACTCATTGTTATTAAATTATTCAACAACCATATATATTAATATAATATCATATATGATCTTCTAATATTTCTTTGTTAATGATATTTTAATAGTATCATCGTTTCGAGTGTTATCTAATTCGATTTTCATTATATGGTTTGTTATAGAAGTAATTTTTTTTGGGATATGATGTATCTTATTCATATTAAGACTGATATTAAGTATATAAAAATTATTTTAACTCATAAAATGAAAATTTATCTTGAATGGATATGATGGGTAATGAATCCTATCGCGTCCGTGGAGATGGTAATCTATACGTACACACGACCGACAACATCATTCTTTTGAAATTAAAATAATATGTAATTTGATGGCATGTCATATATACAAAATCATTATCATACTATATCTATTATTTTCATCAATTACACATCATTATTATATCCTTCCAAGTAATATTTAATTTAATAACAATTACACCACGACTTGGAGACTGTAAGCCGTACGAACGCACGTATGGTGACATTTCATTCAAACGATGGATAGAAAAATGAATATGGTAGTAACCTATTTATAATAACATCACATTATATAGAAAAAAGAAGAGTTATTATTTTATAATGAGAATAAAAATGAAAGAGAATGTGGAAGAAGAAAAGAACTTGAAAGAGGTGATGAAATATTTATCTCTTCTTAGGGTTATTTCTTTTGATTTGATCAAAAAGACTCTTTATGATAGATTTATGACAAACTGAAGGACTCTAGGATGAATAAAGGAATGTTGAGAGGATATTTGGGAAGAGGTTGGATGATCCAAAAGGCTTTGATGGTGTGAATATGAGGAAAGGGATTGTGCCCTTTTATAAGAGGGGTGAGGGGCACCTTAGGAAAAGCATGAAATATTATTTTATAACAAAATAATTTTCGGTTTCAGATGGCCTAAAAATTAATAATTTATAGAATAAGTTAGGTATGGGTCGAAAACCACTCAAAAAATATATTTTATATAGGTTTGGGTCATATATTAACCATATCATTTAGATTTATCTGTTAGATAAATAGTTTGACATTAACCATGTCTCTTTGTATTTTTATATTATATGGTTAATAAACAAAATATATAATTCCAAAAAAAACCCAAGTGGTTCATTAATGATACACTTATCATTATAAACATCTTTTGGACGAACATTATATTTTTATGAAAATATTATCAATTAATAATATAATATTTGTTTTACAAACTCTTTTATGTCAATTTTGACATGATTTGGTATTGTATTTTTTATAAATTCATAACAACATTATTACTTCAAAAACAATTCATCTATACAATAATAACATGATATATTAACCTATATAATAATTATAATTCATTAAAAGTCAAAATTTAAATTTATATGGATGTTTATGATTTCAAATATTTTAATATTTCATTAATTATGTAATTACTACATCAAATTTTTTTCATAAATAAATTAAATTATTTAACGTCTAAAAAATACAGTTATGTAGTAAATAATTTTAGATTTATAATGAATATTTATAGTAGAATTTATCTTAAGTGGAACCCTATATTAAAAATGGTTTAGTTATTAAAAATTGAATTTAACACATTTAAATATTCTTTAAATTAAAAAATAATAAATGTTATAATCTAATCCATGTGGACCTATAGGATCATATTTTATTCCTAAGGATGGTTTTGGACGAATTAAACTTATAGAATAGAATTATGACATGTGTTAGTGTAAGGATAATATCATTATTTCCCTTAATTACCCAATTTACTTGTAACCGTGAAAAATAAAAGTTTAAAATTACTATTCACCAAAAACTATTTTCATCTTATTGATCCACATTTTTTGTACTGGTATCAACCGTTTCTTTTGATTTTTGAAATTACACTCACAGAAGCGGTAAAATTATGTTTTATGTGAATTTGAAAATTCTCCTATGAGGTGGGTAAAAGACGGTGAAATGTTCAATATAATTATATATATATATAATATTATTAAAAAACGACACCAATGAATTAAATTGAACATATATAGGCACTATATATCTATTTTTACCTAAAATAAATTTTAATAAAATAAATAATTATTTAAATGAAATGTCAGTTTAAACCAATAATGTAGTGTTTTTCACTATTCATCAAAAATAGAAAGTGTTCAGAAACATAGAAAAAATTTACCCTAATCTAATTTTGATATTCCGAATTCAAAAATGAAGTCTATTTTACAAAATTAAAATCTTATAAATATGAAATTATTCATTTAAAATCAATTCCCATTTCCAAAACCATAAATCGTATTTTTGAGAAATATTAACTACCATAATATTGACACTTGTTGATGTCCAATTTCGAAATGAAACTACTTTCAATGAAAAAAACTGGATTAAATGGTAAAAATATAATATCATTATACTTCTAAACGACTCATATGTATAGTTGAACAAAATAAATTATTTTGATTAAAAATTTTGTTTTTAGTTAAAATATAATAGTTTTCACTATTCAACAAAATATGAATGTTATCAGAAAAACACAAAAAATTTATTAAAACTGAATTCATAGTTCCAGATTCTTATGAAAATCTTTATTTTGTCAAATTGAATATATAAAAGTTTAAAATATTATATTTAAAAAGGGATCTCCAATAAAATGTGGTAAAATTGCATTTTTTGAAAAATAATTCTTTTATCTGAAAAAATGAATTTTCCTTATATTTTGTCTAAGAAACTCATAATATGGATTCTAAAATAATAAAGATTATATAAAATTTAAAATTCTGTTAATACAATTCATAACTGCTTTTGAACATGTGGTTTGGTACATCGTCGTGCACTTTAACTCAGTTTTGCATGTTGTGCTAGTTATTTAATTACATTAATGAAATAACGTACTATGAAATATTGGGAGGTTACATTCTTCCCACCTTCAATAAATTGCATCCTCACAATTTGAATTTTTTTTGAATATAAAATATTGAAAATTGAAATTACCTTTGTGGAAAAACCCACATCTGAAATTGGGTTAATAAAATTTAGCCTTAATAATAGGAAAAGGGAAATGAAAGGGTCATGACCAAATTATGATCTCAATTAGGAGAACATTACTAGAAATTATAGAAACATAATTAGTGGGAAAAGGTAAATATTTATAAGGAGTGATTGTGGTCATCAATTATAAAAAAGTGTATGATTGATGGCCTCAAATCCATCAATCTATGAGGATTTAAAATACCATCAGTTTAACAAAACATATGGTATTAGGATAAGATGTTTTTGGTTTTAAGATCCCTTCAGTAATGTTTATGAATTAATATACCCATAGAATAAGAGGAAAAAATTATATATATATATAGATATATATATATATACTAGACATGTATAGTTTCATCCTTCAAATAATTTCTACCACAAACTCATCATTCACTTCAAAAGATTTAAAAAAACACTCTATTTATCCTAATTGTATAGGGTTACAAAAATATTGAATTTATTATTCACGTTTCAGACCCTTTACAAAACCTAGATTATTCAATCCATGAACTTTACAGAGTCTAGTGGTAGGAGATAAATCCCAATCAAACTATGGTTGTGGGTTTGATTCCTTCAGCTTTGTCCGAAAAGATGGACTGTCACACAGTCTTTGTGTTATTATTTTTATAACAATCCAACAATAACCTTAACAATAATATCCAATTAAAAAATTAATCCATTCCAACCATTAGACATATCCAAAATACCTCTATCCAATCTCACAATCCAAAATATATAATGAAGATAAACACAATGATGATCTTTTTCTCCACGTAATAACATGTGAACACCTTCATCATGTATTATTTTAAAGCATGGTAACACCTTGAATAACCATAAAACCTTATTGATTACATTCCTACTTCCTTATCATTAATATAATACTGGATATATTCCTTATATCCAAATTTTTTTTAATATTCCAACAATGATGAAATAAACATACTATTAATCAGTTCTATGAAAGTCAACAATATCTAATATATTTTATCCAAATAAACCTTCTATTATTCCAAAATCACTACCTCAATATCAAGTCCATATTAAAAATTAACATTCCTTCAACCACGTATTTTCTAAAAACTGTAGCTTACTATTAATAAGCTTTTCTTAGAACCATATAATATCAAATCATCAATAAAATAGTACTCTAGTATAATATTTATTTATCTCCATAATTCATATAACCAGTATTTTGGTGATACAACACTCAAATGAAATAATTCTATAATAACAACATAAGAAAACAAGTATTATTCATCTGAGGTAGTATGATAACATTATTATAATCTAATAGAATCATTCGTGATATACTCTGATGACAGGGACATTGATTCGTGTAGTGTCCCAATTCCTTGCAGATGAAGCATTTTATATTTGAAACCTTTTTCTTACCCTTGTAATCATGTACACGGTGTCCTTTTTCTCCAAACATATAACAAACTCCCATTCCCGTCAATTATTTTCCAAGGTGATTACTACCACATTTAGCACAAATGGGAAAATCCTTATTTCCCCTATTCCCTTTATCTATATTTATCTCTACCATTGTTTTATTCTCTTTATTCCCTTCAAAGACATAGGAATCAGAGAATTATTTACATATCTTTTTAACACATGATATTGTTTCTTCTTATGGGAGACTATTTACCTTCTAAATGTTGTCTTAATACCATGAAATATATGATCCTCCAAACTCTTTAGATCATGAGAATTTCTGGTGGTCTCATTCCATCAACTGGGCACCATTTCTAAACAATGGCATAAACTAGGTTAGTTAATGAAGCACAATGAAGAATTAAAAAACGTGTAAAATAGATTAAATAAATTGAACAGTTTACATATATAGTCCATAAACATAAAAATATTTTCTTTGAGGAAGTATATCCCCATAAACCCTTTATAGTGGTTTGTAAAGAAAACAAGAATTTTCCTAAGCATATCCCCTGAGAGTGTCGTAACCGAGAGTGCATCAAGGCCTGTTGTTGTGCACCATCTCCTATTTTAGTCTAGCTCAAAGATGTGTTTTTGGGTTTTACCCCTTGATACATCTATGCTAGAGTAGCCTCTACGTGCTTGTATCCAGACATTGATGTATTTTCAGGGAAAAACCACAAAATATCTACATTACCAGAATTCTAAGATGTTCTTATATACTAATACTCAAAGTATATCTTAAGGTAATGTGCTCTAATCAAGTATTATATTAATCTAGTTCAAAGGTTATTTCTAAGCTTCCTCTTGTACCAACTATAACGCCCCGACCCTAGATTCCTAGAGTCAGTGAATTATTTTAATTCATTGGCATGTTTACAAGGAATCAAGTCCCAAAAGACAGACTAGTTTAGCAGTCTTGGAAAATATATTACATACATGAATTCTACATTAAACATTCTAAGATACAACAGAAAAAAATAATCCTTTGAGAATTACATTGTTCCCTTAGCTTAACCCTATACCTCAAACATAAAACACTTCATGGGTTCCTGAAAAAAAAATAAGAAAGTAATGAGCTCAGATTGCTCGGTAAGGGTAAATAATTTAGAGAAAATTTTCCTAAATAAGCATAAAAATTTAAGGAAATGTATAAGACCAAAACATAATTTCTATAAACTTGATCTTTAGCATAATATGGAAAAGATAAATAAAATAATACCATTTACTTATTCACATGAATATTATACTAGTCAAATAATCACATAAAATATCTACAACCAATTTCATAATGATGGAATGTATAATTCCAAACATTCATAACAACATATTCAAGGCCTTGTGCCAAGACTACAAATAAGATTTTTCAAGGACTTGTGCCAAGAAACTATTTTATCTCATGATACGTACCGATTTATCGAGGATCAATAGTGGGCTCCACCTATCAATTACTAAGTCTAATGCATTCCTCATATGAAAATGTTTAAACTTAACATAAACATTCATATTTAAACTAGAATATGAAATGTCAACACTTTATCCATAAACCATTAATTAAATAAAAATAACACATCCATATTCAAACATATCACAAAATGTTCAATAAAATATCGAAGATTTGTATCATAATAAGTCAACTTCAAATAAGATTAAAATACATCAAGGGATGAAGATATAAATCAAAACGATTTGTAAAAATATTTGAGAGAAATATACCCTTTTCATAAAAACACAATTTATAAAAGAATACATTTAAATAAAATTTTTAATCAAAGTTTCACATACCAATTTGAAACTTTTGAATGGAATAAACCTTTAAAAAACCTTCATGTCCAAATAAATATATCCTTATTACCCATTTTCAAAACATGGACATTAATGAGAATAATCTATATGAATAAATATTTAAAACATTTAAAATAATTTTTTTGTAAAAAAATTCCCTTAAAAAAAATCCCTTTGAACTTCTTTTATGAAACATGGACATGGATAATAAATATGTCCCAGTATATACTTATGTAAAAACAAACTTAGATAATATAAGTATTGTGAAATTAAACCTTACTATGTTTTAATCAATTGAGTCGTATGACCAAAAGTTAATAACCACCAAATCATTCACAAAATACCATGAATATAAAGAGAATAATGATAATATATATCAAATGTCAGTACACGATACAACACATACAATACGTGGCGAACAATGGAAATCTCACGGTATTAAAATTATGATAAGAAACCCCTTACCCGGTTCTTTTTCATGGATGAGTGTAGGTTACTGTCCAGTATAATGGTGAAATCATTGTTATTAAATTATACAATACCTATACACATTAATATGATATCATATATGATCTTCTAATATTGCATTGTTAATGATATTTCATTAGTATCATCGTTTAGCGTGTTAACTGATTTATTTACCTTTTCATGATTTGTTACGTAAGTAATGTTTATTGTGGATATTATGTATCTTATTCATATTCAGAATAATATTAATTATTTAATCATTATTTTTAATCATAAAATGAAAATTATTCTTGAGTGGATACGATGGGGAATGAATCTCATCGTGTTCTTGGAAATGGTAATCCATACGTACACATGAGTGACAATATAATTATTTTGATATTAAAATAATATATAATTGGATGGTATATCATATATATACAAAATCATTATCATTTTATATTTATTATTTTCATCAATTACATTTCCTTATTATACCCATCCAAATAATAATGTATTGAATAATAATTACACCACGACATGGAGACGGTAAACTGTACATACGCACGTATGGTAACATGTCATTCAAAGGATGGGTAGAATGTTGAATATGGTTGTAACATATTTATAATGACATCAAATTATATAGAAGATAATGGAGTTATTATTTTATAATGGAAACAACAAAGAAAGAGGAAGTGGAAGAAGAATGGAACTTGAAAGAGGTGATGAAATATTTACCACTTCTTTGGGTCCTTCCTTTTCATTAGAACAAAATGGATCCATTAGTTGGCTTTATGATAATATGATGGAATTTAGGATGAAGGGATGATAATTGAGAGGGTATTTGGGCAAAGTTGGATGATCCAAAAGGCTTTGAATTTGTTAATTTTAGGGAAGAGGGAGTGCCCTTTTATTAGGGGGTGAGGGGAACCATAGAAAAATCTAGAAATATTGTTTTATAATAAAATCATTTTTGGTTTCTAATGGATCAAAAAGATATTATTTAAATACTAAGGTGGTGATGGGTCGAAAAACACTCATCCAATATGTATTATACAGGTTTTTGACACTATATTAACATTATATTTTATAGGTAACTATTAGTTAAATAGTTTTACATTTAACATTTCTATTTGTATTTTTATATTATATGGTTAATAAAATTACTATATGCTTCCAAGTGAACCACAAGTGGTTCATTAATAATATAATATTTGTTTTAAAAACACTATTATGGTAATTTTGACACTATATTGTATTTTGTTTTTTCTATATTTATAACAAAGTTATTAATTCTAACAAAATCCATATTATCCTAGAAAATTAATGGAATTCATAAAAAGTCTTGAATTACATTTATTTCGATATTTATAATAACAAATATTTTAATATTTCAATAATTAAGTAATTAATGTGTCATCGTTGTGTCATATGTAAATTATATTATTTAATGTCTAAAAAATATAAATAAAATACCATTAAGTAGGAAATATTTATAGATATCTAATGAATATTTATAAAAAAAATTATTTTATTTCTAGCCCTATAATAAAAATGGTTTAGTTATTAATAATATAATTTAACACTTTTAAATATTCTTTAAATTAAATAATAATAAATTTCCCAATTGAATTATAATTTTACAATAGAATTAGGACATGTGTTAGGCTAAGAATAATATCATTTGTACCCTTAGTTACCCTATTTACTTTTAACCATGGTAAATAAAAGTAAAAAGTTACTATTCAAAAAATATTATTTTCATCTTATTGAACAAAATTTTACCTACTGATATCAACCATGTCTCTTGGATTTTTTAAATTCCACTCACAGAAGGAGTAAAATTATGTTTTATGCGAATTTGTAAGTTCTCCTAGGAGGTGGGTAAAAGACGGTGAATATTTCAATAAAATTTTATATATCTACTATTATTGAAAAATGAATCTAATGAATTTATTTGAACATATAGAGGTATTATATATCTATTATGACCTAATATATATTTCAATTAAATATATAATTATTTATAAGAGAAATTTGTCTTAACCAATAACGCAGTGTTTTTCAATATTCATAAAAAATTTAATGTTTTCAGAATCATAAAAAAAATTTACCCTAAGATAATTTTGATATTCCTAATTCTAAAATGAAGTCTATATTACCAAATTCAAAACATAAAAATTGAATTTATTAATTTAAAATTAATTCCCATTGTCAAAACCAAAAAGCGTATTTTTATGAAATAATAACTTCCAATAGATTGACACTTGTTTATGTCCAATTTCAATGTGAAATTACTTAAATGAACTAAATTGTATTAAATTGTAAAAATATAATCTAATTATACTTCCAAACCACTAATATTTATAGTTACAAATAATAAATTATTTTGATTAGAAATGTTGTTTTCATTTAAAATATAGTATTTTTCACTATTCACCCAAATATGAATGTTATTAGAAAAATACCAAAAATTTATTGAAACTAAATTTTTATGCCTCAAATCCAATGAAAAATTTTATTTTTTCAAATTGAAAATATATAAAAGTTTCAAATATAGGATTCAAAAAGGGTTCACAACTAAAATGTGCTAAAATTTGATTTTTTTGAAAAATATTTCTTTTATCTAAAAAATTTAATTTTTCCTTACATTATGTCTAAGAAACTCATAATATAGATTCTAAAATTATAAGGATTATATAATGATTAAAATTCTTTTAATACTATTAATATCCGCTTTTGAACAGCTAGTTTGGTAAGTCGTGGTGCGCCTGCACTCGGTGTTACGTGTCGTACATGTTATTGAATTATATTGGATAAATAATGTACGATTAAATATTGGGGTGTTACATGAATGCTAATTAATTTAATTTTGTTTAAAAATAAAAAATCACTTAATGGATAATATATGTGGAATCAGTTTTCACAATGTTTCATCATGGGGTAATAAACCCCAAATATTTGGATGAGAATATTATGAAAATCATTCTTGGGAATGGTTAGTATTACCATACTATACACCTAGTTTAACACTCTCATGGGATATGTTTAGGTTAAAAAAAATTCATTATTTACCATTATGATGGTTTTGATATGATGTTTTCCATGAATGATATATGATAATCCTAAAGTGTTATATATTGAAAATTATGTGCCCTGATTTAGACATCCAATAATTTATTTTTCATAATTATCTGCTTTCCAACAATCATTAATGGGGATGACCCTATGGTTTTTTGTTCTCTCAATGAAGAGAACCTGAATGAATGATGATAACAATGACATTGATGCGCAATTAAATAAATCCCCACTAAAAAAATATTGGTAGATGGAATGAAAAATAATAATTTTATTATAATAAAACATTTTCAATTTATGAATCATAAATATATTTAAATGAGAAAAGAATGAGACAATGTTTTATTATGCCCTTCATGAGTCAGTATTCACTACCATTTAGTGGGTCTTCCAATCTATTAATTACTAATAAATGGATATATATACCTGAAATGATATTTTCAATTATCTAGTGTTAAAAGAAAGAAAAATATATATTTTTCTTTATATAATATTGAATGAGAGGGAGACTATCAGTGGAAACATATCAAGAAAATTATGAATAAAAAAGAAACGTCCTTAATGTAGAGGGATGAATTAAAGATCATATTTTTTAAAAAAGTATATTCGACAAATACAAATTTTGAGAATTGAGTCAAAATTCATTGAATAAAAAAAATAATGATGATAAATATATTAGCACCTATGGGTAATATATAATAATAATTACATGGTACACATCTTGAATTACAATTTAACAAGAATCAAAGATCAATTGATTCTATAGTTTCATAAGATAATGCAATGGAATGGTGTTTGAATTATGAAATATTATTATAAATTAATTTATCATTTTATAGTCTATTAAAGTGGTGATTTATTTGGAGTTACCCATGTATTTTATGGTTTCTAAAATAAAATAATTATATATTTAAAAGAAATTTACATTAATAAAAAAAATAGAGGAAAGAATATTATATTTCTTGTTTGGTTATTGAGAGGAAGAGGACATGGAAAAATCAATCTAAATGGAAATATTAAATATTTTAACCTTCGAAATGAATGTCATCAAGAAAATAAATAATGATCTGATGGGAAGAATATGATTTTTGATTATGGATAAAAATCACCAAAAAATTGACATCATACACTCCAGTATTTAAAATTAGTGGATTATAGGAAAAATAAAAACATGTTATCCAATATGATGGTTATTATAGATGATGAACATGAGAATCATTGTATGTATAGAGACAATGAGATGAAGAAGTTATCTAATGAAGATTATTGATATACGAAATCACTTGAACCCTTTAAAATGATACATATATTTTTTGTGATAATTATTTGATGAAAATTACCCTTACCATCAACTCTAGAACAACTAATTTCTTATTTAATTAAGGAAATAACAAATATTTATATAAACTAGATTTTAAATGGTAATCATAGTACCATATCAATGATTAAATGATGAATTAGTGGTAAATACCACATGTGTTATGATGGTCACATATCAATCCTTGGATTACACTATATTTGATGTTTTTTGGAATGTAATGGCAGAAAATCACACTATTATACCACTAGTTGAATTGTTTGTTAACAAAGGTAGCGATTACAGTTCATTAAATGAACCCAACATCAATTTCTGTTGTAGGAAATCCTTATTTGATATTACAAAAAATCCTTTGATAATTAATTAGTGTGATGGTGAATATAAACTCATCTTGTAATATAAAACTATTTTATGGGTGTCTATTACTATTTAAAATGGAGATAATCACACTTTGTTGAGGAGATACTCAAAATTGATGTAATGATATTTTAAAAAGAGTTTATTAATATTTTTCTACAATGTTTTCTAACTATTTATCCAAATCATGATGTTGAATTTTCAATATAACTAATACAAATTACACCAATTATATTAGGTTTTTTAAAATATAATATAAATAATTTAGTTGGAGGAGAAAATGTTTAAAATATTGGAGATTCAGGAAAAGGGATTCATTTATCCAAGTGAATCACCTTGGTTGTGTGGTTGATATTTTTATTATGAATAATATCATATCAGTGAAAACCTATATTTATATTTGTGAAAATTATTAGGTGAAAATCAATAATAAGTATCGTATTACATTTATTGATGATTTGGGTTATCAATTAAAAGAAACTCAATATTTTTTAATGATTCATCATTGATATTTATATTATATATTTATTTTCAATGTTGAATAGATATTGAAGAAATACTTTGGTCTGAGTTATGGAAGTAATAAATTTATATTTATATTATTTGGTGTTACTAATTATCCAATAATCATTATAAATTTAATCATTAGATTCATCATAGTTTTTAGTGAGTTTTTTATGATATTCATTATAGATTTAATTCTTATATAATCCAATTTTAAGTAATATCTTGATGATCACTTTAAAATTATAATGAAAACACAATTAAACGATAATTTTAATGAAAAAAATACCTTGTATGGGAATTGGACAAAAACCTTCATTTACTTGTAATATAAATGTAAAATGGAGGTATACACATGGATCTATAATTATAGATGTTATAAAAAACTAACACTCGCCAACCAAAATGATTTGGAATCCTCGATTTCATGTTTTTCTCCAGATATTATCAACATGTTTTGGATAATTTCTGATGAATATCTAAGGAAGAAAAACAATGAATGGAGGAACTTATCTTTTTAAAAATATATGTGTAGAGTATTTCCTGGAACTAATGTTAATTTCAATCAATTCACCTATGATTAGACTACCATATAATGTAGATTTATTTTTTATCTAATTTGATATATCGAACAAGGTACTAGGTTTTTTTCTCATGTAGAATGAAATGGTTATATATTTCGACTGAATATAATTGAAATTTGTTGATAATTGTCACCAAACTCATGAGTTGGAGATGTATGTAGTAATTTATTCATTAATGTAATAGAGGAACAATATTTCTAGATTACTATTTTACATATGTCATGATTATAAAATATTAAAGCGTATATTCACATTGAAAGATTTGAATATGAGACAAAGACGGTGGATGTAGAAGATAAAATATTATGTCCTCCCAATACATTACAACTAGGGGAATTTTAACAAGGTCGAAGATTTTTTATTTCAAAATTATATTTCTCGTTTATCTATAATGAGGATAAAAGAGATCCTATATTTAGTTATTTTCAATGTATTGACTATAAAATCATGATATAAGTGGTGAATTACAATCATTCCCAAATGAATTCATTATAATCATTACATGTGATGATTAAGTAGGTGTTGAGGGATGTTTTATAAATAACAAAGAAGGTGAATGTTTCTATTTAGATTGGCCATTATTATGTTGAAATTATATGTGTAAGTAACCATGAATGTGATCCACAGATAAAATATTTGATGGAGCAATTTGATGGTTTTCAAATTTCACCATTATTTATTCATCATAGATATATGAAGATGTCTAGATATATGAATGAATATTATAGCTTGGAAAAATATGTAATGATATATTTTAGAGTATAATCATAGGTATTGCTATGCATGAATGTTGATAATAATATATAGATGTCGACCATGTTTTTTAGGGAATTACCCACACTGGAATGGAAATAAAAAAATATCACCATAGATTCTCTCATCAAACTCCTGAAAATTAATAATGAACATAAAATTATCTAGGATATACTTAAATACGTCACATTTGCATCCCTATACATTGTTATAAAAAAATATTATATACTTTATCATCATTGATGAATGTATATTATGGTTGTTTTATGGTTTCATGCAGCACACCATTTTATTGTTTCTTATTAATATATAAGGATTAATTTTATTTTTTGGAGATGTATTCAATTGTATTTGAATGCATAGTTATGTTCCAATACTACATACCAACCCCAGTTATTTGGCAAGTTTAACAAAACCAATAAAACAATAGAAGATATTTTGATAGCATGTTTTAAGGATTCCTATAGTTGCTTGGATCTATACCTTCAGTGTGACTTATTTTGAATCAAAGATATAATTATATCTATAAATCATATGATACCATATGAATAAATCTATTGAAATAATTGTATGTATTTATTGTGGTGAAATGAAATATAGATAGAATGATATAAGATTGTGGTCAAAATGATGAAATGGAAAATAATGTTGATAAATTCATAAATATATCAAGGTTTCATAAAATCGAAAGAATATTTTTGTAGATAATAATCAATGATTTAATTAATTTTATGTTGATGAGAATGTATTCTTTTGAATTTTTTATAGAACATGGTTATGTGATCAATAAAGTATGTAGTGATTAGTCCAATGTATATGGAATCCTTGAAAACTCTTGATCATGTAGTTATGGTATCTTATCACATGGTGCTTAAAATAAACCTCCCCAAAGTTCATGATGCCATCTATGTTTTAATACAATGGAAATACTCACGCAATCACTAACATGTACTATTTTTATATCTTGGGGTTTTCCCCAATCCCTTCCTTTGTGAAATTGTAGAATTGTGGGGTTCTAGAAGCACTCGATGGCTCACATTGGGTGTTTTCCAAAATTTTAGTTTTTACATCATCATGAATGTGCATTCTCTTGTTATTGCATTGGAATTTCAATTTGATGTCATGTTAGTGTGTCGACATGTCGATTAATTGATATTCCAAGGGAATCAACAACACTGAGTTTGGGGCGTCATCGTCTGTGAATCAGGGGAGTCAGCCTCAGTGATTCAAGAGGTATCGACATCTGTAAGTCAAGGGGAATAAACATTAGTGAGTGAATGGGTGTAAAAATTAGTGTGTTAGGGGAGTCGACGTTGCCAAGATTGGGTGCCAGTAGGTCAAGGATTATGTATCTCAGTGGTGGTATCTCAGATTCTGTATCTCACACATCTGTGACTCGAATATAGTTTTTCGATTTTTCCTAGTTTCACCTCGGAAACTAGTTTTTCATCAAAAAATGTTAGTCTGTCAACTCATTGTCTTCTTATAGTCTATCTCCACCATTTCCAAGAGTAAATATTCAATCTAAGCTGATTTAAACATATGAACCCACCAAGACACTTAGTCAAACCATGATCTAACATTTATGTACTTCAAAATGGCCTCCCTGATTATTGGATTTGGTCATTTCTTATGATTATATCCTTTCTTCTTTCTTACATAGTGTATCTCTTGGTGCAGATAGAGATATCCTTTAATGACAAGTCATGTGTCTGTGCTGGAGCACATACCTCTCAACCATTGAGTTCATTCTATATGTCGCTCCATACTGATTTTATTTCATAGAAAAAGCCATAGATAATTAATCATCCATATCGGTATTTTATCCACACTTTAATTGGGCATCATGTAGGGTGGTTATGTTAATGTTTTTTATTAAGGAAAAATTGTATACACTTCTTGAAGGAATAACTAAACAAGAATTAAATATTATCAAAAGATAGATCGCATTTATAAAATAATTTAAATGGTTTGGTTTGATGTTGGTCTCTTTCTTAATATTTTTATCTTGGATTATTTTATGGCTATTACGGTTGTATGCCTATGGAAAATTTGGATCATTGGTGGCCTTTACCTATACACTGGTGGTGATCTATTTTGTTGTAATGTTTTGTTGTAGAGATTTAACATGATATTTGAATAATAACATACACTTAGTTAAATAAAGGGATTACCAAGTATAAAAATTGTTATGTGATCACCCTGGTTATATTCAGGTGGAAATTAATGAATCCATGTCAGTTAATTTTCAATACCCTTGGTTTGATGGTTATGGTTATGTGTTGTTTATTATGGTCTAGGTTTTGTGGGCTTGGTATGTGGGCAGGAAAATGGGGTTTGTTGGTTTCTCAATTTTAGATGTTAATTTATTGTAAAATGGATGAACATGTAGGCAGTGGAACTGCCATTATGTTGTGTTGTTGTCACTATGTGATGTCACGCAGTGGGACTGCGTTGAGGTTAAATACTCGTTATGCAGTGGGGCTACATTGGGGAATTTTTTTGGATGCTAGGATTTAGGAATGGGTTGTTGGAGGAGGTAGGGGATGTATCAAATTGAAGAATGATAGTTGGTAGGATTATTATAGGGATGTGCTATATGACTGCAAGTATAGTTTTGTCTTGTTGTACAGTGGGACTGCAGTTTGGTTATTTTAGTTGCTTAGTATGGTAAAAGATGTCATTTTCCTAGTAGTGACATAATATTTTAAAATGAACCCCTAAAATAAATTAATGTACAATAATAAAAATGGGGGTTGGTTTTATTCATTTTAGTGGTTGTTGTATGGTTGTGTATATAAGAATAGCTGCAAATGAGGTGCTGGTGTGGGTTTGATGACCATTGGTTTGAAACCAATAGGATGGTCCTGAGTATTTGTTTTACAAAATATATATATTTTATTTAATTGTGATTTTAATATGTACCCCAACCATGTTGATCAACATGTTACGAATGCCTTTATTTTATGGGGGATGGTCCCTTTCCCAATATCATCATGGGAGGATTGATGACAAGTTGCTGACTTTTGTTCCTTACACCCTTTTCTAGATCTTACTGATTTGGAGTATCTGGTATAGTTGTGATGGATCGAGGATTTACATAGTATATGATTTTTGGGAAAGGGTTTCTTCGATGAGGGGCTCAGGTGATTGTGTGCAGCTTATGTTTTTTCAACGTATCTTCATGATGAGGCACAGGTGTCTTCAGGCGTGGTGAATTTTTTAGGGGCCCTAGTGTCTACATGTGTGGTAGTGTGTGGTTTGTGGCCCATGTGTGTGCATTTAGGTTTCCACATAGGGACTATATTTTGGAGGAGTTACAGATCCAATAAGTTAGATTGTTAATAATGAGATGTTAACTAGTGGGAAAGTCGAACGAGGTACCAAAATGTCGATGTGCTTATATTATTAGTTTACCTTAAATGCATTAATTGGGAGATTGTTCCTGGGTGAGGGTGGGCTAGTTAATATTCTGAGGTAGGTATTTTAGGTTCCACTATTTTCTCACAGGTGTATTAGTTTGTTCCCTCACATGTGCATGTGTAGATTTATTTTACTTATCGAGTATACATGTATACTCGCCCAACATATATAAAATGTTTTTAAAGTTTCCATGAGGAAATTGAAGACCATTATAGATATTACTATCTTGGGATTCAAGATAATTTTTGTTTCTATTTATTTTCTTTTCATTGGTACATTATTTGGGAGTTTTGTCTTACTTTGTATGAGTTTCACTTTTCAACATGCATGTTAAAACTAATCCATGGCTTTAATTTTAACTTTATAGATATTTGTTGCTGATATTTACCATCTTATCTCCCTATCATGTTCTACAATATGGGTAACACCTTCCATTTAAGTTAGATTCTACACCCAAGGTGCTAATTGCCACTCCAGGGCCTAATAAAGGTGGGACTCGGAGGCCACTCTCTCTTATTCATCTTAAGAAAGTAAGGTTATTTGACTTTTTCATCTCTTAAACCATCTTGGAGAAGGTGGGTTATCAAACAATGGTATCTGGGGCTGATGGTTGACATATATAATGGAGTTTGGGGTTAGTAACAATTAATATGGAATTGGATGGTCATGAAACATTGTTGGGAAATCATGGTGTGTGATGTAGGCTAGAACATGGTGGATAATACATGGGATTTTACGGCCACCCATGATCTGATAAAACGATTATAGACATACCAAAAATCAAAGTGAGATAATTCCGATTTCATGGTAGAGATCCAAGGAAAGGTACATGCACCATAATGACTTGTTTAATAGTGTATCTTGGGTCTTTTGGAAATTTTAAATAAATAAAGGGATCAAACCAAATTTAAAAATAACTTTTTAAACAACTGAGGAAAAAAAGTTTCTTGTTTTCATTTCTAGATATGTCACTATAATGTCATCCATGAGTGGTAGGAGATATCAAGACCCAACGGGTTGATCTGGTTGGTCTGCAGTGGACTGATCAGTAAGAGGAGGATTAATAGTGAAAGATGACACATTGTGCCTTCCAACGACATACTCTGGGAAAGTACATGGGAAATGTCTCAGACATAGAGAGAGAGAGTAGGCTCGAGGTGTTGGTGATCACTTTCATCTTGATCCGATCCCCGACAGAGTTGTGGGTTCAATTGGTAGGGAGCCAAATTCAAGGAGCGACACATCAATGGTGAACACTTTTCTATAGGGAGGGGAAAGAGACTATTTTCTCATGGGCTGACATTTAAAAGGTGTTCTGAGCAGTATTCCATTCTTCCATGATGAATTCCTAGAAGAGGTAGGCGATGTTCTTCATCTAATAAGGGATTATGTAAGTATGGGAACTGGGGATCACGTTCAATGATCTCATTCATTTTTCTCTAGACCTCTTTCTAGATGAGGAGTTGCATGCACGACACTTGGAAGAGGCACTCTTACACTCTCTTTAGTATGTTGTTACTCCATTTACTCTACTAATGTACATGGATTTTCAGAAGAAGTAAAATGTAGTGGAGAGGATGGAGACAATGAGATTCGTTCTACGGGAGGTGTTCTAGATGAGTTTGTCAAAAGGGAAGGTCATCACTAGAAATACTTCTGTGATAGGGCTATCTAGGTTTTTATTAGTGGGGAGTAAGCCACAACAACTTCATTCTAATATCCAGATCATCTCCATTTCCCAATGGGTCTAGGACCACTATTCATTTTATTTGGTAGGCAGAGAAATATTTTTAATCACCACCCTATCTGAGTGTAGTATAGTGGGTGTGGGAAGGATCATCACCCACCTTAGTAGTAGTAGTCACCAGCTATGCCTCTAAAGTAGTAAGGGCAGTGGGCTCTCACTATATTGAGGGTGGATGGTTCTAGAGGAGGTTGGCCTTTGGGTACTCTTTAGGGACCTTGACCGGGGTGTGGTCATTGAGGCAGTCAGGAGACAAGGGTTTTAGGGGTTGGCAGTGGTCAGTTTCACATTTCATAGGTAGTTTTTATATTGGGGACATATGTTGTTTGATGTACAATCATTCTATTTAATATTCTATCTAGTGTTGTGTTTGATTTTGGATCCTCACACTCATTTGTTTCACCCATTATATCCCATTTCATGGCTCTATATATAGAGATATATTCCATTACCTTATGGTTGAGTACACAAATTGGATGTCATACTAGTCTATTTGTTGTTTGTCAAGGGTGTACATTGATGTTGTGGCCACATCAGTCCTGTAGGGATCTTTTTCTGCTACAAATACAGCCATCTTGTGTCATTTTAGGCATTGAAATGTTGTTTCCTATAAACTATGTTATTGAATGATTCTGGAGAAGGGATGTGTTCTCATATATGGATGGCCATCCTGTAGCTTTCATTAGCGAGTGGAGTTTCCAGGAGGGCTGCCAGCATGTTGTGACCCTTCATTTATTGTTATCTAGGATTTCATTGGAATCAAAATAAAAAGAGGTGGTAGAAGTTACACGGATTTTTAGTGAGTCACTAGACGTCTTCCTTGAAGAGGTTGCGACTCTGCCACCTTGAAGTGATATTGAGTTTGTGATGGTCATAAAACCTAGTTACCGTCCGATTTTGATGGATTAAAATTAGACAGTTCATTATAAGTTGCAAGAGTTGTGCATTTAGTGCGATGAACTGATGAATAATGGTTTTATCAGACCATGCGTGTCACCACAGGGTGATCCAATCCTGTTATCAAATAAGGCAGACAGTGGTCTCAGGATGTACATAGACAACCAAACACTAAACTAGGTGATGGTGAAGAACTGTTACCCCCTCCGAAGGATATGTGACTTTTTTTATCAATTGAATAGAGTATAATGGTTTGAAATGGTTGATTTGTGGTCCGTATATCACTAGTTAAGGGTGATGAATGGTGAAATCCCAGAGATTGCATTCATGAATAGGTATGTTCCCTTTAGGTTTGTGGTCTTCTCATTTGGTGGTACGAACACAGTGGTTGTGTTCATGGATAACATGATATCTGTTTTCTGTGAGTATATAGACCAGTTCATGGTTGTGTACATCGACAAAATTATTCTTTACTAAATATCGTAGGAGGATCACATCGAGCATCTAAGGGAAATTTAGGAGTCCTCTAAGACCTCCAGGTCTATGATAAGTAGTCCAAGTGCATGTTAAAGACCCGAAAGATGCATTTCCTTGAACACGTGGTGTAACAGAATGAAATAGAAGTGGATCCATTGAAGTCATAAGCATTTGTTTATTGGGCATCACCCCAAAATGTTTCAGAGGATCACATTTTCATGGGTCTTCTAGGTTAGTAAATGAGATTCGTACATGACTTTCCTCAAGTTGAAGCTTGGATGATAGCTTTGAAAAGGAGAGACCATGCGTTCATGCGGGCTAACTAGTGTCAGGTTGCTTTCAGCTACCTGAAGGGGATGCTGGTCAGTTCCCCAGTGCTTAGGCTGCTAGGATAGGGGCGATATTCGAAGTGTTCTATGTTTCTTTTGGTCTAGTCATGGGGTGTGTGCTGATGCAACCATATTGAGTGATATTTTATGGTCCAAATAATTTATGTCCTTACTAATGTGATTAAGCCTCCCATGACCTAGAAAACAGAGTTTCCATGTTCTCACCGAAGATAGAATGAATTAACTCATCAATAAATGCATTGTGGTCTTCATGAACAATAAAAGATTTAGGAATATCTTCTCCCAGTTAGTCCTGAACTTTTTGTAGTAGTGGTAGAAAGAGTTTCTTCTAGACTAAAAATTCAAATCATCCTACAACTCATTAACGGGGAATTTGGTTGCTGAATTCTTGAGAAGGGCGTCACATAATTATGTAGTTCAGGAGTCCACAGATGGCTCGAAGGAAATGGAGGAGTTGACGGCTTTACATATGGGCCTCAGAGTAGACGTTGGTAGTAGCTACCTATTTAATATGACAATAAATTTTTCCATGGTATAGTAGGTAGAGGAGTCCTAGTGCGGAGACGCTGAGAATGATGTGATGTGTGGTCACGTTAACTAGGGCGACACACAATAGAGATGGTCAAAGGATTGCTAGAATGAGATACAATTCCATGAAATGATGTTTTTTAAATGGAGATACATCAGGGTGTTCTCATTGAGGTCAATAAATCACATTTTATGGTGCATCCAAGAGTCTCCAAGATGTAACGAGGCATTAAGGGGTACTTTTGGCATCCATGAGTGAAGAGGTCAGTGGACGTGTTTGTGGCAGGGTGCCTTGTGTGTCAGCAGGTAAAGGCTGAGCACCATGTTATTGGATGACTAGTGCACCCCTTGATCATTCCCAAGGAGATGTGGGATAATGTCTTTATGGATTTTTTCACAGGACTACCCATTGTGGGGGGAGGTTTTGATGCCTTCTGTGTAGTGGTGGTTCGATTGATGAAATCCGCTCACTACATTGTGGGGAAGGAATTGAGCACTCTAGATGAATTAGCACAAAGGTATGTATTTGAAGTGGTGAGACTATATGTATTTCCAAGATCCATCATTTCAAATCAGTATACATTCTGTAACTCATAATTCTGGAGGGGATTGCAGTGTGCTTTTGGAACCAACTTACACGTCAACACTGCTTTCCACTGTCAGACGGATAGACTGATAGAGAGGACCATCTAGGCGTTGGAGGATATGCTATGAGAAAGTGTTATGGACTTCAAAGCATCTTGGTTGCAACACCTTCCCATAGTTGATTACTCTTACAATAATAGCTATCACTCTACCATTTACATGGAATATTTTTATTCCTTGTATGAATGTTCTTGTTGTTGACCCATGTGCTGGAAATATGATGGGGAGGTAGGTGTTTCTTGCCTTGAAATGTAGTAGGAAATGACAGATAAGGTACTTCTTATACATCAATGGTTGATGGAAACACAAGACCATCAGAATTAGTATGTTGATCATAGGATCATACCTTGGTAGTTCGTGGTTGGTGACCATGACTTCTAAATATTTTCCCTCGGTGTGAGAAATGGAGGCATTGAATAGGGAGAAATAATTCAATGTGGTTCAACAGACTCTTCTAAGTTTTGGGGAGAGTCTGTGAGATGGAATATTAGCTAGAATATCCATCATTGTTGGGCAGAATTGATGAAGTCATTCATGTATCCAATCTTCGACAGTGTCTACATGATAACTCCCATGTTTTTTGACAGGGGATAGTTGGATGTTGAGGGAGATGCGATGTTTGAGGAGAGGGAAGTGATAATCAAGGATCATATTGAGATGGTGCTTTGTAGATGGAGGAGTCCTTTAGTTCATGTTTTATATAGACATGGTGTCTTTGAGGCGAGTACTTGTGAATGAGAAGCGTAGATGAATGCATAGTACCAAGAATTGTTTTGAGGTTTTCTCTTATGTTATGCTTTTATAGCATCATTTTGATGAATAAATGACCTTTTATTATATGAGATGAGATTCTTCACTAGATCTCTAAATGTTTGTTAATATTCAGGATTTTTGGGAATGGGGAACCTGATCCCATATTAAGATGCAGTAATAGAGATGTGATTAAACCTATGTGGTTGAGTCAGTTCCACCAAAAGAAGATAATATCGTGACATGGAAGATGGATCTCTCTTATCCAAGTTTCTAGACAATGTGAAAATTGGTTATTGTGTGATTTCTTTGAGCAGTAGGTACCTAGAGTCTCCCATGTTGTCATGGATATAGTTTTCATGGAGGTGTTCTTGGATATTTAGTTTCCCCCCTTAGTTTTCAAAATAGGGTTATTTAATCATTAGATTTATCTTAAGGTATGGTTGTTTGGATCATTTTTAATTTGGTTTAGTGTTAAATTCTTTTGGAAAAGAATTGTTTGAGATGTATCTGATGTAATAACTAGGATTTTCACCAAGCCATTATTCTATGAAAATCTTGTATTGAGTTGTTTTTTTTGAGATATCAGTGGATCATTTTGAGAGTTTTCTAAATTTTCTAATCTTTTTATCGACATGGTTGTGCATCTACATGTCAGTGCATCAGCATGCCACTGCATTAGTATGTAAGTGTGTTGGAATTTCAGTTTGTTGGCATGTCAGTGCATCATCATGTCAGGGTAGTTGGCATTAGTGAGCTAGGGTTGTCGTCGTCGGTGATTCAAGGGAGTCCTCACCGGTAAGTCAAGGGGTGTTAGCATCCGTGAGTCAAGATGTGTCGGCATCTATGTGTCATAGGGCATTGGCATCAGTGATTCAATTGCATTTGTGTCAGTAGGTTGGGGAATCGGTAAGTCATGGAATCGGTAGATCTACAAATGTAGCTCAGCCTTAGTAGGTCACTCATCGGTGACTCATCCATCGGTGACTCATTTCTAGTTTTCTGAGTTCTCCCAGTTTCACTCCGATTACATGTTTTTTATCCTCTAAAGTAAATATATTATCTCATAGCCATCTGAATGTCAATCTCCACTATATTTTATGGGAATTATTAAATCTCAATTTATTAAATCATGTGAAACCTATAAGCCTCATGGTCATACCATGATCATACATTTATTTACTTCAAAATGGTCTACCTTATTTAAATATATATCCACTTATTAGGACGATACCCTTTCCAAATTATTTATTTATTTTTCTCTTTGTGTGCCTAGATACCACCTTCTGAGAAGAGCCATGAACCTATACTGGAGCCCTTCCCACTCAGACTTGGAGTTATTGTTTGAAGTCATGCCATATTCTATTCTTGGTGTAAGAAGAAACTTCGATCATTGATTATTCAAATTGAATTTTTATTTTTCTTCTCCTAAATTGTGCAGCATGTTAGATGGATATGTAAATGGGTCCTTGTATGGAATAGCTGGATATTCTTCCAGAAGGGAGAATAAAACCAGAATTTAATATGATCAAAAGATTACTCATGAAAATAAAATCATGGGAAGGTTTTTTTATGTTATTTACCTATATT
The DNA here is from genome assembly GCA_963277665.1 of Viscum album. Lineage (NCBI taxonomy): Eukaryota > Viridiplantae > Streptophyta > Magnoliopsida > Santalales > Viscaceae > Viscum > Viscum album. Next base: position 433,526 of record CAUJRU010000286.1, on the reverse strand, counting down.
ATTTTTTTATCATTTCTTCTTTTATAGTTTTTGTGGGTGTATTACTTCCTTATGTCATGGTCATTGAAGGAATTTTCATGTGAAATGGTGGTGTTATGTTTCGTTGTGATGTTTTGATGTACAAATTAAATATAAATATGATTAATCATATACTCGTGGTTAAATAATGATATTACCTAAGATCAAACTTGTTTTGTGATTACCCTAGTTAAATTCAAGTAGATATTAAAGAACCCTGATCAGTTTAATATTAATACACTAGGTTTGTGGTTTTGGTTTTGTGTAGATTATTCTATTTTAGGTTTTGTAAAATTGGTATGTGGGGAGGTAATGTGGTGTATTTGTGCCCCAATACAAGATATTGATTGATTTTTCAATGGATGAACTTTTATGTAGTAGAAAATCCTTTATGTAGTGTTGTTTTCGCGAAGCATTGTCGAGCAGAGGGACTGCGATGTGGTTATAGACTTTTTTTTTGGAATGGGACTAAAATTTGGATTTTTTTTGGGTAAATGGGATATTGCGATGGGTTTTGAGGGAAATAATGGGTGGTGTTACCTTGATGAATGATAGTTGGTAGTTTTCAAATGAGGATTTGGAGTGGGAATGCATGTCTAGTTTTGTGTTGTAGTGTAGTGGGACTACAATTCGGATTTATTTGATTCCTGGTATAGTTATGGTTGTCAGTTTTTTGGTAGTGAAAGAATAATTTAATGTAAATCCCCTTAAATAAATTAATAAATATTGAACAAAAATGGTGTTGTATTTTTTATTGGTTTTGGGTTTGAATGGTTGTTCATATAAAAGTAGTAGCAAAAGTGGTGTCGGTGCAGGCTTGTTGTCTCTTCATGTGAATCTTGTAGGTTTGGGATGACTATTTTTTACCAATATATATATATATATTAGTTACTTGTTATTTCTATATGAACCTCACAATTATTGATCACCATGTGTCGAAATCCTAAATTTTATGGGGGGAGGGTGAATTTCCCAAAATCCTTCTGGGAGGATGGATGGATGGTTACTGAATTTCATCATAACACCCTCTCTCAGATCATCCCACTTGGGAATATTCGGGCAGGCTCTGATGGCATGATGCTTACCATAGTACAAGATTCATCAATCAATGGTTTGTTTTAGAGGATGGGCTCATGTGTTTGTGGTCCATGTATGTTTATCCAATGTATCTTTGGGATGGGGCCCATGTGTTTTCGGATGTGGTGTGTGGTTGTTAAGGACCAGTTGTCTTTGGACATGGTGTGAGGTTTTTGATGCTGAGGTATCTGGAAAATGGATTTGTGTGGGCTGATGCCCTAGTGTGTTCGGTAATGTTTCAGTAGTGGGATTGTGTATTGGAGGAGTGGCAACATGCTGATGTTAGATCATTATGAATGAGTAGTTATCCAGTTTGAAGTAGTGTGGGTACCCAAATGTTGATGATCTAATATTATTAATTTAATTTTCATATTTTATTTGGGATAGTGTTCCTTGGAGAGGTTGGGATGGTATGTATTCCATGGTAGGTGCCTGAGGATCCATTATTTTCTCATAAGGGAATTAGTATGTTCCATCACTAGTGCGTGTGTAGATGTAGTTTCCCTAATGAGTATACATGTATGCTCACTCTACATATATAAAATAGATTCCAGGATTCCAGGAGGAATATGAGGACCATGTTGGACTTTCCTAGCACAAGAGTCAGGACAGTTTTTGTATCTATTTAGTTTATTTAATTTGATAACTTATTTTGATGTTTTTTCTTACTTTGTATACTTTTTTACTTCTGAACATTCATATGGGATTTTATTCATGGATTTACATTTACCTTTAATTTTTGGTGATTCTTCTATTTACCATATTATCTCTCAATATTTTTCTATAAAAAATGAACAACCTTCCATTTATGTGAGATTATATAACCTTTGGTCTATTTCTCACACTGTGACCTACTGAAGACAGGACTCATGGGTCATTATTTCTCATTCATCATGAGGATGTAAAGGGAAAAGAAATTTTCCATCCTTCCCACGTCATGGAAATGGTGGGTCGTGAAAACTATCTTCAAACGTTTTACAAGTGTAACATTATCCTTCATCTGAGGAGTAAAATGAATAATTCATGGATCACAGATATTAAGTCTTATAAAATAAGACTACTCCCCGGGTTATGGTATTCATTATGCATTTAAAATTTGATGATGCTATAGGGAATATTGATGATATATGATCCTTACCTTTTACAAAGATGTAGCATTCTCATTTTTTGTAAATATTTCTTTCTTATAAGAGTTTATCGTGGATGTTTTTTTGGTATTTTAGGGATAATTTAAATTTTTTTGAAGAAATGGATGTAGATCAAATTTTCTATCCATTTTCCCTACACCATGATTAAAACATAATGAAAAATGTATTAAAAAAGAGAGTGAATTTTCATTATTTGTGCATGGATTACCAAATTGTGTTTGTAGAATCCCTTAACCTATAAATAGATGTGTATGGTTTAGTTTCATGGTATTGAAAATCGTGTTACATAGGATAAGAAACCATTAATATAGGTTTTATCTATACTAAAATATTATTTTACATTTTTGAATACCTCTGCTATTATCTATAAAATCCCAATCTGAGCCTAAAAAAATTTCCAATGATTTCGGATACTCCAGGGTGGATTCCATGACTCCTTGATCCCACACTTGATTAATCTAATATTTTGTGTGGATCATTTATTTGATGGTAAGAAATTTTTCGCAGTGTGTTTTTCTCCATCCAAAATATATCATTCTTCATAAAGAGGGATATGTTTTCACGAAATGGATATGGTTTATGTTACATAATATTATTATTTAGGTATTTATAAACCCAAAAATTTTTATTATTTTTTTGGGTTCTATTTTTGGTTTTTTTGGGTAGCATTTTTAAGAGTTTGGAAAATTATGGCTAGTACATGGTTGGTGAAATTTATTCCCAAACTGTGCACCCACTCAGAGAATACTGGGCAACTAAAGGTAGTTTTATTTTACCTAAGTAGAACGTAGTAAAACTATGATCCCCCTTACTAAAAATTATGAGGCCCATTTAAATTAGTTTCATGGTTAGGCTTCACATGTTGTCTAAATGTGCATCTAATTATAAGAAACCCAAGAATACATGTTTTCAATTAAACAAAATTTTGATTAAAAATTGATGAATCTTGATTTTAGGCCCTCGATAGACCGATACAATCTATAAATGATTTATACCTTCCTTGTATCCCCAAATAAGAATTCTTTCACACTTACATCCCACTAAGAAATAATTCGATGCTTGAGGAATGTCATTCAATTGTATCTCGATTATTTTCTTCTTTATAAACTTTATACACTATTATCTATCATCTCATATATAGGGTTCTATGGATCCCCAAGAATTTTATTGATTAAATACCCACTTTATGAATATAATCCTACATTTTATTTACATATCCTTGTTTTTTGTCACTGTTGGAGTTTTTTTTAGAATGTGATTTGATGTTTTTTTATCATGAGGTAGATAGTTCCGACCTGATGAACAATTTCTGTTAATTATAAATATATTTTTTAATTTCATTGGTATTAATTGAATGAAACATATTATTTTGTTTAAATGCAAATCAATTGTTTTGATGAAAAACACCAATTACATTATATTTGGGTTTTTTATAATAGTTTTGTTTGAAAAAAATTGGAAAATACCAAATTCCATTTAATCAGAGAATGTTTATAGAAATTCGTGACTTTTAAATACTTTGAATTTTAATTTTTGATTTTTTTCCATTAAAATATTTAATTTAATTGTCGAAATTGGATGTGATGAAAAATTGTGATAAACCCAAATTACATTAAATTGAAGTTTTGTTATGGAATTGATTAAATTTAGTAAAAAATTAAATTGTGGAAATTAATTGTGAAGTTGTATTATGAAATTAAATAGTTAACGGATTTAAAATCTCAATTTATGAAAATGTATTAAAATGGTTTTAATAGAAACCATATGATTTTAACATATTTAAAAGGAATTTTTTGGATATTACCTTGTTTTGTGTTTTAATTGAAAAATTATCATGTTGAAAATGTTGAAATGGATGAATTATATTTTTATAATTTTTGAAATAAATATCCAATAACTTATTTTTATTATAGAATAGGCAAGCCTTTGGTAGTTAAAGTGTAAATTGTGTATTATTTACTATAAAAAATGTTCTAAAACATAATATTAGCACATCAAATAACACAGAAAATGGTGAAGAGTCATCATTTACCATATTTTAATGTTATTATGTATATAATATTGTATCACCATCAGTGTGGGGTCTCTATATCTTGGAACAATCGTACTGTCTTAGGTATATGACCATATTTCACTCTTTTTCGAATTTCAAATGAATATTTTCCATTGTAATAAACATGTTTAAATGAATTTTGAATTTATATGAACTATTTGATATAAATGTTATTATATATTCTATTTTCTAAAAGACAAATTTGTGTAAATCACCATTTCTAAAAGTATTTCCATAGATTCAAATGTGGTGATTTGGATTAAATGTATTTCCATCTTTTTAAATACAAAGAATTATTTTTTCAAATGTGTTATTTATATGCCAATTTTTATAAAAATAATTAAAAAAAATTATGAGGTTAATTTGATATTGGAATCTATTTTGGAATGTCTGGTGATACTATTTTGAGCTCTTATATCACACCCTTATTTTGTCATTGGGTGATAGTAGACTACCTCCTTCTAGGTTTGAGTAGGGATAATGAAACCCTTGGATGTGGTTCTAGATATGGACCCTTGTACATGGAAACTTGCCTTAGAATGGAGACTTTTCCTCTTTCTTCCCTTATATCTTCTACTATCATCGAGAAAATTGTAATGATTAAGATAGTTAGATTTTTGGTACATAACTCCCAATAGAGCTTTTGTTGTATGCATAATGTCAGGTTTCTTTTTCGTTCACAATTTTTATGGAGAAATCATTTTCAAAATCATTTTATATGATTTTGGGTGATATTCTATGACCATTGGGGATTAGAGACACCTTTAGGGATATGTTAGGAATGTATTGGTTATCTTGCCACTAGGTTACCTATGCTGGTTCGTGACAAAGTTTATCAAATGTTTTGGTTGAACTTCTTTTATTTAACATAGTATACACTATGAAATATTTTTGGGGCATATGAGGTTTTTATGATTGAGTTCCTAGACATCTCTCACCACAATTATCCTTAAGTAACTATGGGTAGTTAAGGAAATTCAACTTGATGATTAGTCATAGTCATTTCACTATTTTGATTTTCATTTATTGAAATTAAAATCATGTTTGATCTATATATTGGGATCACATTCACTTTTTTCTCAGTTTGATTGAGAATATGATGTATTATCTATTTTTTGATGTTTTTTATAACATTATTCCATTAAGAAGACCTATAAATTTTATCTACGACGAATCTAGTGTTGAAACTCAGTGATCAAAACCCAAGGTGGATCCAAATCCGGATGTGGTGGCTAAGTGCACTCTCAAAAAACTTGGACATACACCACCTCCAGTTCTCATTCAGTTTAAACCTATGAAACTTCATCGGGGTGACTGTAAGAATTGTTTTAATTATTTTCTTATATAGATTCTAGAACAATTCAAAATATCAAAATGTTCCTAATTATACTAAGGGTTGTTCTATCCCAATGGAGCATTTGATTGGGTTATTTAGCGCACCTGATGAAATAATATTTATGTGTTAGACCTTCATACTAGACAGGACAAGTAAGAGATGGTGGGACACTGAGGTAACATTGGAGAATAATGAGATATTATTGTGGAATGACCTCATTTTGATTTCACTAACTAGTTTTTTCTATTGCTAATGTTGTTGGACATGGCTACGAAGGTTTTCAAACTTGATTAGGCTGACATGATTGAACACGTTTATAATATCCATTTTTCTAATTTGATTATTTCACAAATGTTATTCTATAAAATGAGAAGATTAAGGCTCAAAGGTTGTAGTTGTGACATCTTCCAGGGTATTCTTTCTGATATTTTATTGTTAAAGGATCTATCTGTTTTTGATGTGTTTGATAGAGTGATAATGGATTGAAATGGGACTGGCTAGCATGTTAGGGTTATGAAGAGTTTCATTCTCTCCCAGTGGCGGCATGAGTTCCATCATGGGAAAATGAATGTGTGATGGTTCTTGAAATATTTCTTTAAGAATATGTTCATTCATTACATAATGAAATATATGGTATAATTCTATTAATTTGATACAATTCTGGAATTCCAGGAAATTAAAATAGGTTTTCTATTGAAGAAAAAATGATTTTTAGTTCTTTTGGATGTGCAGGAAACATAAAATGATTCTGACATGTTTATTCTACATGACAAAGTGGGACATGATCCTCAAATCCAACTAAATTATATGGAAATTAGTTTCCTTGATTGAAAAAGGGTTCTAACCACAAGCATACATAATGTGGCCTCTTCATGTAGTGGAAGAGTCTCCGGAGGAAGTGAATATAGGGCTAGTGAACATGAGAGGTACCATTACAATATCATCATAATTAGTTAAATCTCTATTTGATATTGATGAATCTCAATCATTTATTTCAACTTTTATTTTTAATATTCATTGTTTTCATATTATTTTTATCTCTTATGTTGTGTATATTAATTCTCCACTTTTTAGGAAGAGAGAGTAGTGTATCCATTTTTCAGCTTGTGTGTCCACCCCATCAGATGTATTTATTTCGAAGAGACTTCACGTTCACATCATGAAACAAATTAATTTAATATTAATGACAAATTTATTCATTTTTAATAAATAACATATTAATTTTTTTCATGAAAAAATTTACATCACTATAACTAGTGGTGTGTGCCATGTCATTCATGAAAAATGCGACCCAAGGATAAGCATGGTCGAACCCTTTTTTGGGTATATGGATAATGTAATATCATTTTTTTCTTCTTACTTGGAGTGAAAATATTTTAATGAAGATCCCCCACAAGTTTTCATCGAGTTCCAGATTACTTTTCTTCTAAATTCTCTAGTTTTTCATCAGCATGGGAGGTAGATTTTTCTATAGACATAGTTCCTAGTCCTAAAACAATCTCTACTCCACTTACTATATGGAACTAGATGAAGTGAATGAGATAAGGACCTAGTTGTATGATCATCTTGAGAAAGGCCACATATGACCAAGCATGTCTCCTTCGGCGGCACCAAAGATATTTACTAATAAAGATGATAGTTCAATACACCTATGTGTTGATTAACAAAATCTCAATCGACTAATAGTAAAGAACAAGTATTCGTCGAAATTGATTGATGATCTATTTGATCATTTTATTGGGGAGACGTGGTTCTCAAATATTGATAATAACTCTTCTTATCATCAGTTGAGGAAAAATAATCTGGCATTTGGTCAACTAATATTCATAGAACGTACCTATACTATGAATACCTTGTTACACCCTTTGGTCTAACGAATGATCTTTTAGTCATTGGATAATTAATGGAATGATTTTCATTATCTTCTTGATACCTTCTTGGTTGTATATTTTATAGACGTAACTATTTACAGTCTTTATAATGAGGATTATGTGCATCATCAGATAATAAATCTCAGTTTTCTATAAAGTCACCAATATTATTCTAGTATTTTAATTTGTGACTTCTGTATTAGAGGAGTAAAATTAATGGGGCATTTAATTTTTAAAGATGGTATATCATTTGATCGTGATAAGTGAAATATTCTAATGACATGGTAATAACAATATTTTTTTTAGATTTATGTGTTCTTGGGTCTAGCTAGGTATTACCACATGTTCATCAATAAATTCTAATGGTTTCTTTATTAGATGACTACATTAACATAGAAGGTTTAACCTTGAATTAGAATGTTAAATTTTAGAGTTAATCTATTGAGTTGAATTTTTGTTTAACAACTGCTCTGGTGATGATTGTTCCTAATGACGAGCATGGCCATGTGCTCTTCGGTGATGCATCTGATTCATATTTTAGATGCATTGTAATACAAGGCGATGATGTCATTTTCTATTTCCATCTTATAAATAGATCACATGAGAAGAATAATCAAACCCATTAAAATTAAATTAAATTTGTGATGCACTCACATAAGAGTGGGATGCATTATGTTTACAAAGTATTAACATGTATTTAGGCAACAAGATCCGAAGTTTAGTCTTCACTCAAAATAATCTGAATATATTCTATAGTTGTTGGGTGGTGTTCATGTGGACTTTTTATTTCCATATATCTTATACCCCATTATAATGGAATTTCTTTTCATATAATTTTAGTTGTAAAATTCCAACCCATGAAGTGAGAGGATCATCAGAATAGGACATTCAATACATTTGGAAAAAATTTGTTGTACTGTCTTCAGTAATGAATGATGTATTGATAGATTTCCATAGTTTTTATTGGGTTGTGATCCTAGGGTCCATGATTATATTCTATGCCATGTAGAAAATTTTTTTGTGGCTCGATATGAGTTGGGACATCACTAAATTTATCTCTATTTGATGTATGTGCTAGAAGGTGATTGAAGCAACACAAAAAATAAGGTTTATATATGTGAATTACATTACATTATTATATGTTAGATGATATTTCTACACAAATTTAGGTTGGGTATCTATGTACCTAGATAAAGATGAATGTGATATAGGTTTTGATAGATAGTCTGACCAAGTTATCTCACTTTGTACCCATTTGTGATACATATAATTTCCAAGAGCAAGGAAATATATATGTGATTAAGGTTATTCGATTACACAACGTTCCATCTTCTATAATATCTAATAGGGAGCCTAGGTCAACTAGTTCTTCAATGAGAGGAAATTAGGAGATTTTGGGGTATCACATCTACTTGAGTACGACAAACAATCCACATTCGAGTGGCCAAACAATAAAAGGTGAACAAATTTATGATGATATACTTATCTCATGTGTTCCCAAAATGACTAATCGAGTTCTCTATTATGAGAAACTATGTTTCACATTTTATATTGGTTCTTGGTTACTCTTCATGGATTCTCTAACCGTGCGGCTCAACCTAGTAAACCATTCATAAAAGGTTTTAATTAATAAGTCATTTCTTAAAAATATACAAACCCTCTTTTTAAGCCCCTAAAATACTTTTATGACCAAATAACTATTTATCCCATTCATTGAGATCCCATTAAGTGTTCTTGGACCATAGTAGCTCTCCAAGATGTGATTCAAATGTTGAGGAACACCCTTTTATAATCTATTTTTTAGCTTCCTCATCCCTATCTATGTCTACAATGATCTCTCTTATCCTCTATAAGGTTTCTTGGGTCCCTATATTGATTTATGTATATAATAACCAATATTTTCAATCAAAACAAAGGTTTGATTCACATGTACTTGTTTGAATTTTCATATATTGAAGTTTTACATTTATATTATTGTGATTCGTGATCCTTTGATCCTAAGGTAGGTTGTTCTGCCATGATGCCCAATTCATGGGAAACTTGAATGTCATTTGTTAATTTATGTTTTTGAAATTAAATGAAATTATATGGTTTTTATTTAATGGAATAATTTTTTTTTTTGGAAAAATCACATTTCAATAAATGGCGGTTTTTATAGAAAAATTTGTTTTTCCAAGAAATTAGAAAACCTCTAATTACATTATATTACGGTGAGATTATGAACATTGGTGGGAACAAAGTTCTTGTATATAAACATTGAATTATCTTAAATAAATTGTTTAAAATGATTTTGGAAACATGATTTCATATAAAATTGCGAAATCCCCCAATTCCATTAATTTGGAGGCTTGAAATTGAATTGCTGGATTTTTTTTTGAAAATTAATTTGTGGAATTTAATTGTGAAATTTGATTATGAAAATAAATGGAGGCTTAATTTCAAATCTATATATATGAAAACATCCTAAAATGGTATTGATATAATCATTAGGGTTTAATGTTGGTTAAAAAATATTGTTTTTAAAAAACCATATTGGGTTTGAAAAAAATAGGAATATATGAAATAGGGAGTGAGACGAATTGTATATTATTAATTGATTAGATAATTTTTTAAATAATTTATTATAAAATATTAGATGGAACCTATAGGTATTTAGTTAGTAATTTAATAACACAATATTATTTACATCATTCTCAATCATAATATCAACAAACCACATCCCTTTGGCGATGGTAATGAGTAATATTAGTACTCAGTTCATGGGGACTTATGTACATACTGTCAAAATATCTTCAGTGTGGGGTCCCAATAGCCTGGATCTACCATAACATATTAGAAATATGACCATATAGATTCCTTTTTTGTATTTTAAATGAATATTTTCCATTTTTATAAACTTTTTTAAATGCATTCATAATTTATATAAACGATTTTATATAAAAGTGTATATTTATACCATTTGTGAAAAAAAAATCTTTATGTAATGAACATTTTGTGAATGTATTTATATCAATTTAAATGTGAATATTATCTTCAAAATTGTTTCCATTATTTTAAATTTAAATCATGTTTTCTTAAAATGTTCCCTCAATATTCCAAACCTGTTTGTTTCAAAACTATAACACATGTTTGGTAAATTTGATATTGGTATCTATTTCAGAATCCTTGGTGAGACTATACTGGGATTTTATCTCACATCTTATTTATGTATTCATGTGTTTACTACCTCAATTTAGGTTAAAAAAGGAAATATGAATCTATTAGATGTAGTTCTTGATATTGACCCTTGTTCATGCTGAGTTGCTTCTATGTTGTTAATTTGAATGTTTTCCATAATATATTTCTAGTAATTTTTTATTGTTATTGGGAATGTTTTTTATTGTTTGATTTGTAGTACATTACCATTTGTTAAACTTATTTTGTATTTATAATTTATTGTTTCTTTTTATTCTACAATTTCTTGATGGAAGGTCCTACTCATCGACCAGTGGGGATCCAAAAATTACTTTAGGCTATGTCTAGTATGGATTGATTATTATGTTATAATGAAAGTCGATCTTTTTTATGATAGTTTATTTCTAGGTCATAATTCATGTTAATATATTTGACCATAGTCATATGTTTTGGTCATAGATATTCAAAATCATTTTGATCTAGATCATTTTATTTAAAATTGTAGATTTCCTATTTTTAGAATGTTCATTAGTGAAATTTAGGTAGGAAGTCTAATTAATAATTCCAATCATCATAATTTTTATTATGTTTATGTAATTATATAATCTATATGGATTTTTTAACACTCACAACTTGATTTTTTTAATTAATTGTTTAATTAATTAATTAATAGATCAGATAATTCTTGGAATAATGTGGATATATAATTGATGAGATTTTGGAATTTTGAAATTGATTGTTCAATGAGATTATAAAACTGGTCTACTAATGTGATTATGAATTCAGATATAATGAGAATTAATATATTTTCGGAATAACCCTGAAGCGTTAGTGGTTTTTATGAATAAATGTTGATAAATTGTTTAATGGTGAATTGTTAATATTATTCAATATGATTAAAGTGATGAACCATTAATTAGATGAGAAAATAGGTAATGATGGTAAATCTCAATAATTTTTTAATTTGACTTTTGTTAATATTCTTTCGTAATGTTTATTATTCTTATCCTTTGTTTCTATATTTTTATATATATTATAATGTGTCTGGTAAAAATTATGATGCTCCAAATACTAATATAAGACAACAAACATGTTGATTGGAATGATTATCCTAATACAAAAATGTCATAACAATGAGGTGTGGGACATGGAATGATGTTCCCAAGGACCACTACTTTCTAGAAATGATGTTCTACGAAAAAGGCATTAACAATGGATCGTATCTATAAGTAGACTAGATATAAAATATGAATTAAATGGTTAATAAATTCCCATGATTGAATGAATTTTGATTCCCTTTGTATATGGTTCAGAATCAATTATGGGACAAAGAAGGTAATGATTGTTTAGGATTCATTATTAACACTTGTAATTATGTAGTTTATTAATGAATAATTAATTGGGAAAACTACTTAAATGATTTGTTAAAAATTTTGGTTTATAAAATTACATATAAATTTATGATTGGAAACATTTTTAGACACCATTGGTGGTGTCTTGCAGATTAGTACTAAATCCCTATTTTGGTTGCATGATCGACACCAAAATATACTTTATTTTTACAGGAAATTATTATGTAAAGATCCTAATGTTATATAGCTGATTTGGGATCGAACATATATGAGGGATATATACATGATTTCAGAAACAGCATGGGGAGTCGTTAGTGTTTCTTTATTTAGGGTTTTCATAATGACACATGGAATATATATACAATGCCTTATCTACTTCATTGGGTTGATTTGTTTTCCAATTATAAATTATCATTAGATATTGTCATGTATGAGATATAGTATTATTTTCATCATTTGATATTTATTTTATAATTTTTACATTTATTATTATTATTATGATGCTTTTATAATTATAGTATAGTATCACAATTATATATATTTGACCCTCATATCTAGTTGGAAACCTCTGGTGTATGAGTAGGTGTTCTTAAGGTCTTGTGACCAGTTTGCCTACTGCATCACTATGTGGTGACTCAGATGGGTTATCATAAAGGTTTTTCAAAATAGTATTATCTTCGTTTTATTTTTTCATACATGTTTGGAATTGTAGATAAGATTCTATAAAGAATTTGGCATTTTTTAAGAACATGTTCATTAGAGTAATCAACCCACGGATGGGGGTAAAATCATTGTACCAAGATTGAGATTATTGTTTTTAATGTTTGTTTCAGACCTTGGATGTTAAATTGCCTAGGGTGATGCACTTTTTCGGTGATGTTATTAATGTTTTTTTAAATTTTTCTTTGTGGTAATGTAATGATTGAGAGTTTTTGGTAGTCATATATTGTGGTGATGTGCATCATTTTAGGATAACACCAACAATATTGTTTTAGGTATGTTGTTAAAAATAAAATTGTTTTATATATTTCTCTAATTTAATTGAAATTTTACCTCATTTTAAATTAATAATCCTAAATGATGGTAAATTTTGAAAAAAAACTAGACACAAATTTGTTAAAAATGGGAATCATGATATATGAATTCTTTTTAACTTATGAGTCATTACATTTTATGGATTTATGTAAATCCATATTAAATAAATGCTTTAATATTCTGTTACCTGATTTATGATGTTTTTTGCCTTATTGAGATATTTTTCCATTATTAATCAAGTTGATAGGAAGACAAAAGGACATGATAGTAACTTTTACTCTTGAAGTTGAAGTAAAAGAATAAATTGTTATTCTTTAGGAAGCTAGAGATATGTTACTTGATAAAACTACTTGATTTATAAATTTTACTGAAATAAACACAGTGCAGCTGAAGAATATTTTGTTTGAATTGATTTGGGTGATCTAGTTGCAACACCATCCAACCATTACTATAGAGGGTGGTATAAAATAATATGAGTTATGAATTGAGTCAATCCATATGATCCCTGAATACATCATGACTCTTGTCGGGGAAAGAGTCAAAATAGAGACACATATAATACTTGGTCATGTGAAGCACTGGCTGGACATCCAAAATGGTGATGGATTACTATAAAATATGATGTAGGAGGACATTTAGATGAATTTATTGGATAGAATTTTATATGATATGCTCAGGTATAAGTTGGAATCAAAGATTATGATTCTGAACAAGGAGGGTATGTGTGTGATCAATAATGGTAGTTAGTTTTCTACGTTTAATAAATTTTTTCTAGAATTGGAATGGGTTGAGGCTACTATAGAAAAGTATTTTTAGGAATGGAATAAATCTGATATTAATTTGTAGTTAAACATATTTAGGTTGATGAATATTATTAATAATTTGAATAAGGCTCCCATATTTTTGGGGAACTTGATTGATTCTTCTGGTTTACGTCATGTGGAATCTATTAGAGAAATATGAGTTATGTCTTCTGATATTAGGAAGAGTAATTTCAATAATAACAACCAAATATATTTAATGTAGAGTGTATATGTGGAATGATATGTTACGTAGTAAATTACTCATGTGATATCCCACTAGTGTAGCATGCCTGGTTAGTTTGGTAGACATTTCCCCTACTACTTATAGATATCAATGTTTTGGTTGCAATGGGGAAAATAAAAAGGTTGTGTAGGAAACCACATTGGGTGGCTAATAACAGTGGAACTATGCATAATAAGAGTGATGCAAGGAAATCATCAACCCCATATTATTTTGGATGTTGTTATTCTATCGGCTATGGTGTTCAGGGTCATAGATGGGGTGCATTAGGGTTCTATCATGCATACAAAAAAGGTGTTTTAGGTGAGTGGGATTTGACTGCATCACATGGAACATAGGTCGAGGTGGTTTATTCTTTTCTCCGTACACATGTGGATTGTGTTGCTGGACCATCAGTATTTCTATGTAATATAATTTTATATTCTATGAATTATAGCTCCCTATTTAATAATGGGACCTCTCAATATTTTATATACCATCATATTCATGAATTATTTTAGTCTAGAAGTATAGTTTTTAACTAGAGCTATGATGATTAATAATCATTTTTACTATGTTTGAGGGACATATATTATATTCTTGGGGTGTTCACTCGAGGTTGGGGTGTGTCAACATATATGGGATCTCAACATAGATTATATTTCATTATTTGAAATTATTTTTCATATGTAATGGATTGGATCATAATGACACCCAATAGATTGTTACCATAATAGAGTTACTGTTACTTATCCTTAGTGTAATAGTTTCATTCATCATAGAGTGTGGGATTTGAAGTAAGGAAGTGCATGTCTTGTTAATCTGAAATAATGGGTTACTAGAGCACAAGATTCTAGTATTTTATGTGTGTAATGGAGGTGTGACATGGTATGTATATCCACAAATAGTAGACATGTTCATTGGCATGTTTTCTAAGGATATTTAGATCTTACTCTGGAGAGGGTAGTTGATTTCACTATTGAGATCATTCCTATATATGCGATAGTTTCTATTACATAGTTACAATTGAATCCAATATAGATTTTAGGGCATATAAATCACCCATATGAGTTAATAGATATGGCTTTTATCCATCCATGAATGTCTTAATAGGGTTATCCAAACATTTTATCTAATAATGATGCAGGGAATTTGTGATTTTTTTCATTACTAGATATTGATTCCTATGATATAAAAGAATACATGTCCTCTTCAATTAATATATTATATCTATGAACTGTTAAGTGGAGATTTCATTTTCTCCATGAAATACTTGAGGTCAGGGGTATAATATTTTTTTTGTGGGGACTTTTGATATATCATAGAAATCATTCGTAAGATGTTATGGAATTTTTGAGTTCATTATAATGTCATTTAGGATGATCATAGCTCTTGATATTTTTATGGACATTTTTAACATAATATTCATCCCTTACGAAGATCAATTTTTGTTTTTTGTGTAATATGTCTTAGTGTACTCCCTGAAAAATAATGATCAATCCCATTGTCCTGAAATTTTCTCGAGTTCATTGAGAGAGAATCGATGATACATAAATTTCTCTATTTATCAATTATAGATCAACTGTGTAAATATAATTGGTCAAATTATCTCAATGGAAGGTCTATTAGAAGACCCAAATAAAGTGTGGGAAATAATTAATTGGGAGTATCCAAATAAGGATTTACATCTGTCAATTTCTTGGGTTAGCAGGTTATTATTAGTGGTTTAATTTGGAATTGTATCCCATGAAATGAATTATTTTAGGATTGACCAAAAGTGTATTCTATTTTAATCGTATTGAAAATATGATAATTCATTACTTGTGTTTATGATTTATTTGATTACTTCTCCAATTTTGATCCTAATCTATCTGGGTGATGAAAATATGGTCTTTTTTGATTCATCTTGAATAGGACATGGAGGTGTGTGGATATAGAGGGGTCGAGTTGATGTGTATGTGTTATAGATATTATAGAAACATTATTATAAATAAACTATTAATTTCATCAATTATTTTGCAGTGGTTTAATCGTTGAAGTGTTAGAATAATTATCTTTTAGGAAAAATGATTACAATGTATAATAAACATAAGAGATTAATGTGGGTGTATATAAACATATATTTTTTATCTAACTATGGATGAAGATTCTCAATATGTAGTCATTTGATATTGACTAGTAATTTGGACAGAAAAAGTGAAACAATGTTTATGTTTGTTTATATATGAGTATAAGACACAGTTATTTCAGGTGTCTACATTAGAGTAGAATATGATTAATTTTCAGTCTGTGTTTCTTGTTATGGTTCGGGATAACCAGGTGCATGTTACACTAATATTTTCTTCAGAGGAGTCCATATATTTGAATCAAATTACGGAGATTCAGTATGAGGATATAGAGTGACTGGACTTTATTGAAACCCATAAATATTATTATCCACTATCATATTTGAATATAGATTTGGAAATTAACAACTATGTTAGTAATCAGGTGGTTTTCCCCATATTTTTTCATGAGGAGCTGATGTGTGAATTTTATTCCTCAACGTGGGTGGCACATCTGAGTTGGACTAAAATGTATCATGAACCATGTAGAAATAAATTGTATAAGGGAAAGAAATTTGATATTGTAGGTTTTATTACATGATCCAAAAGTTATCAAAAGATGATGGAAGATCATCAATGACCGGGTGGTTTACTATAGCCATTTTCCAATCAAGAATTTTTGTGGGGAAAATTAAGCATGTAAATCATATTTGGAATTAAAAATACACATAATAAGAATAATTACATTTAGGTGATAGTAGATGATATAGAATAAGTATAATATTTCAATCCTATTCAAGATTATTTCATAGAGGATTAGATGGGAGACTTGTATGTTCTTGAAATAGGCCATCTACAAGGGGTTTCATGGAGTATTGTTTTAGATCACGACTCCAGTTTCAATTAAATATTGTTTAAAGGATTGCATAATATTTTAGGTATGTATTTATTTATAAGAATGAAATTTTACCCATAGACTAAAGGGTTGTCAAAATGTACTAAACATGATTTGGAGGATTTGATATTTCACTATTATTTATATTTTGGTGGGTCCTGGGTGAAACACCTTTAAATTTTTTCACTCTCATATATACACATATATCATGATAATCTTATTGTTGAACCGTATTATTCCATTTGTATAAGCCCATACAAATCAAATCTATGATATATTGAGGTCAGTGAGTCAGATTTGTTGCAACCAAATCTCACGTAGGTGATGTTGGAGTAGGATAAACTATCCTAGAAATGTATGTCATCATTTCAAGGTTTGATGAAATAATATTCGGATGAATTCAATGAAAAATTATGTTTATAGTGGGTGATAATTTATTCCTTCCAATTTTTCCAAGACTGTCTAACAATAGGTGAAAATGGATGGCCAAGTTGGAACAAATGTTTATTGAACCTTTTGAGGTTGTGGAGATAATCAGGCCAATGGAACACCAATATGAATTTCAATAGACTTATAGTTCTTTTAAATTTATCTTTCCTTTGTTACACATTAAGTGGTATCACCTAGAACCTACACAATTTGATGATGTTGATGATGTTGATCATGAGGCTGATGCATACATTGAAGAGAATCTGATTCACGTTGTGGATCATAGTGAGATTATGCTGTAAAGAAATATATTTCTTATATTTTGACTATTGTGGAAGAATGTATTAGGTTAAGAGGAATCATGAGAGATATGTTGATATTCTTGATTAGTGGTCTAATTATTTTACATTAGAATCATATAGATTCTTAGAAGTATAGATAAAAATGATCCGTTATAATGTCAGGATGTTATAAGATCGACCCCTTTTTTTAGGGATGAAACATTGAAATTTCAAGGTTTTATTTATTCCTTCATTATAGTACTTTTTGATAGGTATTTCATGAGGTTTATTAGGATGAATTTGAATGAGTTTTGAATAAAAATGCGATGTGCGTAGTTGGCACACGGTATTCCCAAACTCCATTCCTACTCCCACTAAACATTACATTAAAAATAGAAGGTAATTGCTAGTTTGGTGCATGTATTTTCAAATTGTTAACCCTCTTAGTTGATTTTGTGCATCTATAAGTTGAAGGTTCATGGTTAATTATCATAGTTTGGAAATCCATGCACCCCATATGAGGAAAACATGCATGCATGTTTTATTTCTCTTGAAATATTATTTGAATATCTAGAACCCCTCGTTATTATCCAAATAACCCTTATTTTATCCTAACATAGTTTCATGCTATTTTGGAATTCCCATTTTGGATTCTAATCCTCTATAAACGTCAATCTTGATCTATTGAAGATCCATTTGAAGGATCGTATCTTTACAAGAAAGTTGTTTATTCCATGTGAAGATTTCTCTCTCTATCTCTCTATTTCTATTATATATTTCTTGATCAGGAGGGATATGTTTTCCACCATTGGATATGGTTTAGAATCATGGATTGGATGGATTCTAATACATTTTATCATGATATGAGTTTTGGGTCCTAGATCTTCTGCACCATTGTGATTATTTTCATTATGTTTCAAATTGGGGATTTCCTGTTTGATGAACGCCCATCCACAACATTGAAATAAGTGGATTAATTATAAATTGTAATTATAATGAATTTAATTTCATGTATTTAATTGTGAAATTATCATTGCGCATTTGGAAATCACATATTGAATTGTTCTAATTAATTTTCTATTCAAATAATTAATGGGTAATGGAATTTGTGGAATAATGTGTATATCAAATTGATGGGATATTATATATTTTAATTTGATTTATTATCATGTTATTAGAATTTATTAATTAATGATATTAATATTTGACTAAAGAATATAATTAATCGAGATTTTTCATAACCATGAAAAATTTATGGTTTATATGAATAAATTTTGATAAATTTATTAATGGTGAATTCATCATATTTCACCATGAAATTATATTGAAGAACCATAATTGTGGTTTTTAGAAGGTTAACAATGATTAAAATTAGTAAATGTGATTTATGTTACATATATTAATTTCCATTATGATGTGTAAAGTTGTTTATCCTTGGTTTATATTTAGTGATATTTGTGATAATGAGTGTGGGACACATACTGATTCTACAAATACCCATATGTGAAAATGTATATAGGACATGGACTGATGCTTCAAATACAATATGTGATTACAGTCAGAAGTCAAAGAGGAAAGGTTCTCCAAATACCCATATGGTTCTAGAAATGGCATTCTTGGACCATGAAATTGGCTTAAGACTATAGATCCATGTAATATTAATTTGAAATTGGATGAAAATATATAATTAAAACCCATAGTTTAAGGATTTATAATTCCCGTTCATATATGTTTCAAACTATGGAAGGGGTAAAAGTTGGTATTGAGGGTTTTAGTTTCATCATGAACCTAGGTAATTATGTTGTTAATTATAGAATAATTTATTTGTAAAGTATATACCTCGGTTAATTGTACATTATTATTTAAAAAAATGGTTACAGAGTTATAGATTGGATATTTTTTAGTAGAAATTAGTAGTGGGACACTAAGTTATAATCACACTATACTCTAGTTGGATTATTGGTAATTGAGTATAATTCATGATTTGATGAATGGATATGGGTCATAGACCTGGGGTAGATGGATACAATGGGATAGAACATGGATAAGGTATCAATTTATGATGTTAGGAATTTCTGGATCATTTTTAGTGTGTCTTCAATTATTTTTTTCTTATTTAAAAACGACATAAATATGACATTAAATATCTACTTCTTTGGTTTTTTATTTTATTCCTATTTTGATTCATTATAAGATATTGGTCTATATAGGTTATGGTATTATTATTATTATTTATAATGACATTTGATAGTTTTTGGTTTATTTTTTTAGGTGAAATAGATTGATAGAGAGAGTATAATATAACTATGTTATATAAATTACACAAACCTCTAGTTAGCATCCTCTAGCTTATAGGGAGTTGTGCTAGAGGTCATGTGGCCAACCGAACGATGAACTGGTAGGTGGATCCTAGGTCAGGACCTTTTAGGGGATATGTTGAAATAGATATTTCATAATGTTTTATATTATAAAAAAACATTTCATGGGTTTTACTCATATTAATGTGGATATAATATAACACCCCATATTTATTGCTATTTTTCACTCAAAATAATATTAATATATATGATATCATTATATACACGCAACCCCATCTCAAAATAAACCATAATATTGTATAACATTATATCCAAGCTATTAAATTTCCTATATGAATAGGAATAACAATCACTATAATAAAATATGAATAATGATTTTACATAAATCCAATATAATTTCAAATAATACTCAATTATTACGAAATTAACCATATACTTTAAAAATAATTATATTTCAAAAATCTATATTATTATTTTTAGATAATATTAAAATTAATTATTTTAACTTTTAATAAAATTATTTCGATAAATTAAATATAATTTTTGAAATCATCATGATGAAATTATCTTAGATAGTATTTCATCGAAATTTATAAAATGATCTATAAATCATTTAAATTTGAAAAGTATTTATTTTTATATAATAAAATATTTTCATACGAGGAATTTATGTCTTCTATTTTAATTTAAAATGTTTTTTAATATAAATTTTGTTCAGTTTATTATTTATTAATATAATTATATTAATTAGAATAAATTTAAAGATGTAATTTTTTTAAAATATCATTTTAATTAATGATTTTTTATCAAAATTGATTTTCATCATGATTTATGGGTTTAATATTAATTTTAATTTTTCAGAATTCTATGAATTTATTTTGATAAAATTGATTCCTTATTATTATTATTATTTTCCATTTATATAAAGGAGGATGGTTAAACTTTTAGTCATAATGGATGTAAATAGTTCCAATTTTAAAGATAGTTTAAGGATCAAATTATATTTATAGGAATGGTGGTGTTAAACTATGAGATAATGGTATGTATTATAATTAATTATTTTCATATCATATTTAATGGAGATATTTTGACTAAATATTATCACAAAATCATGCATCTACCTCTTATTATGTGTATCATGCATCTAATATAATCCATTATTACCATAATTGGGCTTTTGAGAAAACCACTTTGTATGTTTTCATTCCCTTGGTAATGAAGATTAGTTTTATGTATGATATGTCCAAGAAGAGATATAGTCATGAAGAATAAAATGGGATATTATGTACATCTCTTATGAAATAGTAATTCATGTATCCAAATTACATTTAAAAATATAAATATATGAATCTTTCAATGATCATAATCTTATGTATTGAATAGTTATATAATAAGATGTAATATTTATATATTAAAATAATGGTTCTCTATATACTGATTTATTTTAAAATATATTTTATGAAGCTATATAATATTTATATTCTCTTTCTTAATATGTTTAGATGATGTTGGAATTATATTAAAAATATTATTGATAAAAACTCATAGTCATTTTATGAAAAATTGAGAATACCATGAATCAAGTAACAATATAAATAAAATTTTGCATACTATTGAACATGAAAATTTTATACCACCATAATGATATGACGACCTATATCCTCACATTTATAGATCATTTAAAAAAATGAAAAAAAATTCAATTGAATGTTATGTTTTTCTCAACGAATATTTTTATATATGGAATGTAAAACCACTAAGGAACAATAATAGTGGATTATAGTTAAATATGGATAATTTATAATGAATTTTTTTAAAATATATAATAAAAATTTTTATTCTATTGTATTGTATTTAATTAAAATATTAAATTCAAATAATCCTATATTTATAAGAGCTTCCATTGATGTTCGATTCAATGTTTGTGTACAAAATCCAAACTAACACTCTCTCTATAATTTTATGCTCACTCACTAACAGTTATACACCCTTTAATATTATATATTCAATATTGTAACCTTCATAAAGATATTTATTTATATTTTCTGATATTTATTCTTGGTGTATTCATATTCTAATTCATTCATTAGATTTAATTTTTTACCACTCACAATTTAATACTCTAATATAATCATTTTAATATCATTTTGTTAATTATTTATCCATATATAATGAATCATTACCTATTATATGATCTAATGAAAATCATCTTTAAATATTTATTATAATTATTTATTGGTTTTGTGGAAAATAATATTCCATAATATTAATTAAACGATGTTTTACCCATGTCATTAAATTTTGATAATGTTGTTATATAGATAATATCTATTTATTTAATGTATTTAATTTATATAATCTATCTTCTTTTATATATATTTTATCAATTATTTTGAACATATAAATTTTTTTATCCAATCAAATTTTATTACTTTTATGTTTAAAAGACATAGTTACTAATATTTCATTCATTATTATTTTGTATATGGAAATAATCACTGGACGAAAAATAATTTCATTTTGGGATTATATATATATATATATCATATATTTATCTATATTGAAAATCAAAATGTTTGAAAAAACGATTAAATATTATGTTATAATATTTTATTTTTTATAAAATTGATTCATTATTATCTGTTAAATTTTTTTGGAAGATTAAGATATATACAAAGAAAAATATATTTTTATACTATTAGTTTTTATATCTTACATATGTAAATCTCAATTTTATCCATGATTGAAAAGACTTATTAATTTTAAAAAAAATTGTATGAGGTTTTCTAAATATTATAAGTGTTTACATAATTTAAAATACATTTTTACCCTTTCCATTATTTTTATTAATGGAATAAATTCTCAATGTCTTTATTATAACATTTTGTGTGTGTGAAAACGGACAATCCACATATAAAAATGGTTAAAACTATTTTGTATCATCACATGAACTATTTTTTTAAAATTTCATTTATTTATGTTTAAAATATAAATTATCTAACTTATAAAAATAATTGATTCGAACTGAATACACTGGGATATTGGAAATTGAAACACAAAATTTTATTTTATGATTTTTTTTTCAATAATCTTCTACCTCTTATAATTAGTTATATATATAATATACAACATTCATTGATCGTACACAATATAAATTTACCATTAATCATTTGTATTCACCTATCAAATATTTAGTCAATTTTTTGGACTCTTTCATACTGTATATTACTGTGAAAAATATTAAATCAATGAATCCAATATTTATGATAAATATTTATGCTAAATCATTTTGATGTATCCCTATCCATCTACTTTAGTTTCATTTATTATTCTATTACATTATTTTTTTAATCCATTATTGAAAATACAAATCTTAATTTTCAAAAAAACATTATTCCTAAACATATTATTAATTTTTCACACCATACGATAATGATATAAAACCTATTCAATATTTAATCGAATATAATGATTTTGAGTCATCCATTATTTAGTTATATGTGAAACACATAATCAGTTATTTTTTATAATGAGATAAGTATATGAAAAGTTATATATTCTTCCAATGAATTATACAGCACATATATTTCATCGGATTTTATAATTTGGAAATGATATAATAAGCTTTGTGAACGATTTTATGCTTGAAAATGAAGTATTTTTATTTTTCAACTAAGTTGTGATATATTAATATTTAGTTTACACATATGTTTATAATGATTTTTTTTTATGATTTTGACACAATCATAAACATCTGTATATTATGTTTCATAATTATGATTCCATATTCATCTATATTAGGACTTGATGCATTGTTTTGGTAATATCCTGATATTATAAATCCTTATTATATGTTCATTATTCCGGAAACATATTTACATAATAATGTAAAATATTTTTATAGTAAAATTTATATTTCCATTTTTGGATTTTATCAAAATTGTGTTTCATTATTTTAATCTACTATATATGATTTTAAACTCACACTATACTTGATATAATTTCCCTAAGTGAATGTGAATTCTATATAGATTGTGATTGGTTTAAGGTTTATTTTATATGAAGAGTTTTATTAATTTTTATATTTTACATTTGGAATATAAACTATTATGATCTTATTCTTTGAATGCATAAAAAAATTTATATATAGTATTGGTTCAATTTCATGGTTTCTATTAAAGGTATGTGTCTGCCACAATATATCAAATTCCTTAGGATATTTATTATCTTATAAATAAAAGATATCAATTAGGTAAAATAATCCATGTGACTGAATGAAGAAACACCACCCCATCCACATATACCCTTTCCAATGAATCTATTGCACTGATATACATAAATACAATAAAATGTAATGGTTTTGATTATTTATCCAAAATCACCAAGATTATGGATAATACCCCCTAATGTAATTGAAATCTAGTAATGAAAACCATCGATATATCATTATATTCACATTAGGGTCAGTCTAATGGCTACAATAGAATAACAAGATCATGATACTACAACTTCACCCACTAATATACCAATAACCATTACACACTCAATTTCAGTGACCTTTTCATCCTTTTACACTCAAAATGGACCCATAGTGAATGTAACTTATTATAAAAAAACATAAATCAATGTTAAATTAAAATCATGATACTCATGGTGAACTACCCCTCACATAAAAAAAACAAATAAATTTGATAGTTCCTGGTCATATCAAATGTAATGGGTCCATTCCCAGTAATTCATAATTAAGGATTATTCAAAAAAATCCTAGAAAATGACATGATTATAAAATTAATACTAATTGAGAGTTTCATTTTAGATATAATTTATAATTAAATAAAAATAGAATTTACGTCATCTTGATAATTTTTGTATAGTGGTTGAATTTAGTTTTAAATGATATATTCACTTCATAGTGGTGATGACTACGATATGGAATTAATGTAGTAATACACAAACATTATACACTAATCATGTAATATCATAGTTGTTACCGTGGACTCTTTTGCATTGGTACCCAATATGGCAGATCATTTATTGATGATTATAATAACATTTCTCTTTGTAAGCATGAATTATTCTGCATTTAAATTATTCTTGAAAGGGAAGATGAAAATTATCTCTTATTTATTGATAATCTTATTTTAACTATATCTCTATAAAGTTGATAGAATTATATATAAAATTCATTATGAAATAAATTCCCACAATAAATATAAATTCTGAAAATTCTGAAATATCATAAGGGTTAATAAATTAATTACTACAAAAGAAAATTTAAAAATTTATCATAATAGAATCAATATTTATATGTTTTATGAAATGGTCTAATAAATATTAATTTAAAAATAATTTATATAAATTAATTAAATATATTTTTTTGAACTATTTTTAAGTAGAATAAAGAATATTCACTTGGCCCTTTACTAGTCCCATAAATCAACTGTTGTATTAATCAAAAAATGACTAATGAATATTAATTTATTTAAACTAGAATAATTATATTAGTCATTAAATAAATAAATATTATATTCACTCAATTCATAATTATTATTTATCTAAAATTGATCTAATGAATGTTCAAAAATGAATAACTAATGATTAAACTAATGAGATGAATTTATATATAATAACTATTTCTCTATAAAGCATGAACAATAATTTTCTTAATAGATAATATAAAAATAAAATTTAACTAAAATTATAGATAACCATTTTTTTTTGACCCTCAATGACACTTTTTAGTGCAGTTAGAAAAAATATACAACACTCCCTAATTTTCATTGAGAAATTTGACATGAATGACAATAAAACTGATTGCAGTGTCTTAATGACAATAACATCATATAGATTCATTATGTGTAATATAATTTTTTTTATCATGATATCTCATCAATATGGTAACATAATTATTTTATTAATCAATTTGTATGTCAAAAACATTTATTTTAAGAAATAATCTCATCATGACACCAACATTAATTTTCACACAATTTGAAATTTCTATTTCAAAAATATGATAAATAATATGAACATACATCAACTCGAAAAGGATAAATCCATTGATGATTTATTCAATTAGTATAATATGATGTATGAGGTTTCCATAATATCATTCCTCCATATAGATATATGTTTTCATAGTTTTTCATAATACATTGTATTATGAGATTCATATTATACATTAGTAATATTTTCATGTCTAATGACCGGCATAGAAATCCATATATATGAATACACAATAGATCAAATTACATGTGTAATTTTTATTTGTATGTTTTTTTCATATAATCTTCCTTTTAAGATATTACTATGTGAGAAAACACATGTGATGAAACCTTATTATATAATGAGAATATAACACCACATAATGAAACAATTTTTTATTATTATATTATTTCATATATACAATATTAATATGTTTTTTTAATATTATTATATCTTTATGATTTTCAAATTATTAAATGTAATATCTATATAAATTTTATAAAATATATAATATAATAATAATATCACATTAATTTTGTATCGAATAACATTCTCTATGTGATAAGTGGATAGTTATTATTAATATTCTACTAATAGAATTTACTATGTTACTTTTCTAAATATAACTAACTCCAATAGACACCCTCATGCTCTTGAGATAATGTCAATAAACATTTATTCTTCCAGCTATAACATTAAATAAATAATTTACTATGAAAAGAAATTTTTATATTTTTTTCTGGTGTACTCTTTTATTTAATCTATATTTATTGAGACCTTTCCCATATGTAAAAACTCCCTCATGAGGTGATACTTTTTATGAATATTATTAATGAATTAATGAGACCAATTCTCCATGAAGAGGTCCCCCAATTCCATTCAATAATAGTAAAATGTTATAACATTTTTCAGGGAACTATACCAATATACCATAAGAAGATTAATACTGAAATTTATTAATGTTATAAGTAATAATAACTAATATAATATGAATGTATTGTATAATCGATTAACAAAACTACGTCAACGTATTTTAGATTATACCTCCATAATTACATCATAAAAAATATCTACACATTAATTTCATATCATTTTGGTATGTGTAGAGAGTACAATATTTGTATCCCTTTATAACTAGGTCCTCATATCCTCATAAAAGTATAAAAACATCTATGTTATTCCATCAAGAGTTTAATTATTTATTCATTGTTATCCAAGACATATCTGATAAGGAGCTGACCATACACATTACATAATCCTGAATTAAATGATTAATTAACATTGAGGATATATTCAGGTTTAGAGTTTTAGAGAATTTGGAATAACAATTATATTAAATATCAAAAATTACAAAGTAGTATATTCTACCCAATTTCCATTTTTTTCATAAAATAAAAACTCTTGAATAAATGAGACATGTCTTGTTCCATGTTTTAGACAACATGAATTTTCCTTGATTCCATCCTTGACACTATTACACTTTATGTCCCGTGAAATACATTTCTAAAAATTGGGATGGGCTTCAAAATATCAGTAAGGGATACCCAAAGAAGGAAAAATGTTTGTTTTTCCAAAAAAAAAGTAAAACATGAATACTTTATCATATGTAATACTTTTCACCTTTAAGAATTAGTAAATACTATTTCTTGAATAAAAGAAAAAAACTTACCATTTTGTAACAAAGAAATTACCATAAAACCCATTTAAAGAACACATAACAGATAAAGTTAACATGGGACATAAAAATTATTATGTGGAATAACTGTATGGTCGAATTCCACACACATCACTAAATTGAATATCCATACGGCATACTTCTATACCCAATTCATTTAGGGATATAACATAATCACCCATCCTGGTTTGTCACAGCACCACCCGTCATTTGGTTTATCATGTTACCACCCATAAAATTCCCATGAAATATCATATAACATAAAATATTTCAAACATAAATAATTCAGTAATAACATTTCATTTTCAAACACAAGAAGTAATTTCAAGATATTGAAATAATCAATATATTTTTATAAACCATTTAAAATTATATTTTCGAATCAAAGTGTCCCATACCACTTTGATTATTTTAATGGAATTATAATTTTAAAACATTAATGTCCATATAAATAATTACTCCAACCCATTTTTAAAACATGTACATTAAGGATAAATATTTAGAATAGTTAATCTTTAAAACATTTAAAACGATATTTTAGTTAAATAGGTTTTCACAAAATGGGAGACTCTTGAATACAAATAATTAATGAATAACATTTAAGAAAAACATTATAATATCATGATAATAATGGGATTCTTGATATAATATGACAAAGGATAGTATATACATTATATAAGATTGAATTGGTTCATAACAAGAATGAAGTCTCAATGGAAATGTAAATTGAGATGAAATCCATTATGAAGATGGAATCCTTAAATTAAGGATAAATCAATCACATAATTATGTGTGAAAAATATAAATACACCCAATATAAGTGGATACTAAGTGTAAAACAATCATAGGTCATTCACACATTTTCATAGGATGAAAAATTAAAGAATTACATGTTTAACCCAAAGAATTTAAATTGGGCTAAGAAGTTCCCTTGCAAAAATTTGAAACCCTTACGATGTCACTTTAAAATAAATAAAATGTGTTCATGAGATAAAAAGTGTATCCCATAACTTTTAAATAAAATTTACATCAATAAGGATATATAATAACATATCCCAATATAATAAGATTTAAATTAAAAGACATAACAAAAATAAGCCTTCTAAAAAGAGGAGGGTGAATGGTTCCCTTATCAATTTGGAAACATAAAAAACATACACCACATAAAATAAGGATCATAAAATGAAAATGTAAATACTTGTAAATGAATTTATATTATAAAAAGAGTAAAATCATGGGCAGTACAAACACCACACAAATGGAAATAGTGGTATATATAACATTAATCTCCTTGGAATAAAAAGTGATATGAAACCCTTTACCACATTGTAATCAATTAAATCATATGAAAAAAAGTAAATAAACACCAAATGAATCGCAACATACCATGAATATAATGATAATTAGGATTTTATATATCAAATTTCAGTACAAAATACACCACTTGCAATGAATATGTGGTGAACAATGGAAATCTCAAGGAAATAAAAGTAGATAAGAAATCTCCTTACCTCTTGTCTTACGTGACTTGTTTGTTCCTTTTTATTCCTGAATAGTAAACCTATGTTAATTAATTTTTGATTAGGAACACTTTTTCAATATTATTAATCCTTTTATATTACTTATTACCACGTTATATACAATATGTAATCATTTAAGTTAATAGTGTTCGTTTTGTCGATATTTGGTACGTGAGTAAATTTCAACACCTTATAATTACAAGTTATCCATGTGGTCATGAGTCCATTATATCCAGAATTATATTAATGATCTAGATATCATATATATCTTATATATCCAGTATATATATGTATTTATAACATTACATTACATTTGGAGATAAGAATTGAAATGAACCGTTCTTGGAGACGGTAAGCCGTACGTACGCACAAACGCCACTTTCATTTCTATTTTTTACCTTAATTTAATGAAAAAATAATTATATATAGTTATATTATAATTCTAGTATAATATTATATATAATTTCAATAACTCCAACCTTTATATGTTCCCCGTATTGTATGAACGAGTCATATCACATTGAGGGGTCGGTGGTCTGCACTACCTAAAATGAAATTATCGTGTTTAACCAAAATGGAAACCATAAAGTTAGGATATAAATGTAAAATATAGAACCATAAAGAAAATATAAATGTAATATATATCATATAAATATACAGTTCCATCTTAATGTCCACCATGAGATGTGGTGGGAGATAATCAAACACTCATCGTTTCGTGAGGGGTTAGTTTTCCATCCACAGAAAACAAATGTTCGCCACCCATTAGAATGGGGTGTGTGGAAGTGTAGTCAAAATTTTTCTCATAAAAAATCCTAGTATATTTATTATACAGTTTTTTATAAAAAAATTGAATAAAATTATATTATGTGTTGGGGATGTAAAATAATGGAAAATAAGTTAAGAGGAACTATTTCTTTTAATTTGGGTAACTTCCTTTGGTTTGAACAAAATGAATTTTTAAAGTGCCTTCTGCCTAAGGTAAGACATATAGGAAGAGGATAGGGATGCATGTAGATTATGTGGTCATATTTCAGATGAGACAAATGTCTTGGGAGGTGTGTGGAATTGGTTAGAAGTTGTTTCATTGAATGAGGGGGAGGAGGGGCTCTTTAGGAATGTTTGAAAATATTATTTTATAATAAACCTATCTTTGGTTTTTAAAGATCTAAAACTCATTAATGATTAATATAATTTGACTCATGGTATAAATGAAATCATCCAATATAAATTTGATAGTGTTTGTATTTAATTTCAATATTTATAATCTTATTTATTTAAATCATTTACTAATGAGGTAAATATTGAATCATTATTGTGTCATATATACTATAATATATTTGTCATTTAAAAATTATAAAAAAAATACCATGATGTATTAAATCCTTTTATATTTCCAATGAATATTTATAGATGAAAATATAACATATATAACACCTTGTGAAAATTAGATTACTAAAAGATATTTGTTTGTCTCATTATTCCCTTTACATTAAATTAATTAAACTAAAGTGTCATTATCACTTTTAAGCGGATCCACGGTGTCCCAAAATCGATCCAAAGATTCCCAGGGATGGCCATTACTCATCTAATAAATTTAGGAAATATTTTAAGGTATTTTCGTATTATTATGATATTCTTTTTACATTGAATTACCCTATTTACTATTAACCGCAATAAATAAAAGTCAAAAGTTACTATTCAAAAAAATTATTTTCATCTTATTGAACAACATTTTACTTATTAATATCAAACATGTATGTTTTATTTTCGGAATTCAATTCACAACATTGGTAAAATTTCATTTTAATGAAAAAGTCATTTTTAACTACTACTAAGTGGTTTCACTATTCATCAAAAATTGATGTCTTTTTGAAAACAAATTGCCTAATCTATATTTGATATTTAGAATTCAAAAATGATATCTATTTTACCAAATTCAAATCATATAAGTCACATTAATTAATTTTAAATTAATTCCCGTTGTCAAAACAAATAGAGTGTTTTTGTGAAACAATAACTATAGAAGATTGATACTTGTTTATGCCCAATTTGAAACAGAAATTAATTTCATTGACCAAAATTGGATTAAATGTTAATAATATATTCTAATTACACTTTAAAACCAATTAAAAAGATAATATATCCATATAAATAAATTATATTAAGAGGCACTTTTGTATTAAAATACAGTTTTTTTAAATATTAATCAAAGAAAATGAATTATATCAGAAAAATTCCAAAATTTTACCCATAGTAAATTTTTATGTCTCGATTCTAATGAATAATTTTATTTTGTCAAATACAACATATAAAAATGGCCAAAACTATATTTAATGAGGTTTCTCCTTCAAAAGGTGGTAAATCGACCATTTAATGAATATTAGTGTATTCATGCTTAAAATTATATTCACTCATATTTTAAGAACCAAAATTTTATTGGATAAATGTAAACACATTTAACAAACATGTATAATAATTTTGTAGATAGTTCTGCTCATCCCCACTATTACAACGACTATGAGTTATCTACCATTTAAAATAATAATATTATATTATTATTGTTCTATATAACTTAATGTTGTGTGCAACGTAAGATTTCAAAGAAACATACTGTGGTGTATCGTGTACGCCATAAAACATAGCATCACCTTTAAAGTAAAATTAATATTTAATTCACAAATATTAATAAATATGAAAATGTCTTACTCATTATTCACCTAAGATGTTACATCCTTCCCCCCTTTTAGAAATTGTGTCCTCACAATTTTAATACTGGTCATGGAAACATAATTGAATGTACCACATTGGAAAAAGAGTTAATAAATTTATCACATTAATTGAACTAAAGAGAAACACAAAGGTCACCCGAGATAACAGATACTATGATTCCATGATAACATGGATACAGAAGAGACAAAAAACCATCATGTTCTGATGGAGGGTGATAAAAATCACGATTAGGAGAATGTTATCCACCGGAAAATCACAAACTTGTGTTGGGTTAAAAGTCATTGATTTCCCAATAGGAAATGTTAATAGAATTTTTTTCAGTTACTTTTCATTGAGGAATATATTTATGAGCTTATCTAAAAACATAAGGAAACAAAATTACTTTTCATGTAGACTTTCATCATTTACTAGATTCCTAAAAAAACTCATATTTCCTCCAAATGACGAGTATTTAGGATGAATTTTTCACATTAAAAGTGCTATAATCAACTTTGAGAGAATAACACAATCCACAAATGATGAACTATATATTTCTCTTGTCTTTATATATTTACTAAAACCAAATTTTTATGTACGAGATCATATAATCCCCCAAAATGATAATCCGTTATAAAATGAAATACTACTATTAATCTCAAAAATTCAACAAAAAGTACCTAAAGTTCTAGAAAGAGCATTCAGTACATAATTATCCTTAGAATTAATCAAAATAATCATTTCTAAAATTGAAACCCAAAACTCAGAAGGATTTAAATCACACCATCTTCTACAGTAAATCTTAATATCTATCCCCAAAAATATCAAATACTCTTAAAGTCTCATACCGAAGTAGAATTAAGCTAATCACATATTCAATATGATAGGTTTAACATTTCCACAAATAAACCAAATTAAATTATTCCTACAATAAAATAATATATTCTACCAAAATAATATTTCAACCATTACTCCAAAATTTAAATCTCAAGGTATTTTATTTTCTTTAAGAATTTAGTGTACCCATAAGAGATAATGTCTTCCAAAATAACCTTTATCACATAATCACCAAATCATTTTAATATTACAAAATTATCCATGTGATAAAACAAAAGTTCTAAAAATCATCATATTCTTGTTCCATAAAATCATTTTACTAAAATAATAAGTCATATTAACCAAAGAATTCATGTAGTCTAGTGGTAGGCGATGGGCCCTAGTCTCCATTCAGTTGTGGGTTCGATTCCTTCAGCCGTGTCGGATGTGACGGGTTGTCACCCATCCAATGGGTTGCCCTTTTTATAAAACTCAAAAGTAACCGTATCATGTTTTAACCTCAATAGTTTCCATATACCTATCATTTTCATCCAAATTCATTATGATCTCAACATCTTAATTCTTGAAGTCTTATTTCACCCCTATATGATTAAATAAAACAGTCCCCAAAATGAAGAACACCATACCTTGATCATGTCGTCCATTTTGTTTCATCGTCATCTTGTTCACGTAGGTAGAAGTTCCATGTATTGCAATAATATTTTAGAGATCCTTCAAAATAATTTGCTTCCTCTATCCAAACACTCCTTGTACAACATGGGTCATATGGGTGTTCACATAAAAACATTTATGGAAAATAATCATGTATGACATATAATTTGAAAACATCTAATATAATATGATTTCTATAAAATAGTCAGACCAAATTTGAGTTGAAACATTCAATTAATAGTCCTTTTAAAATACCATAGCTATGTGCTGAGAGACTATATTGTAAAAGAAAATATAAATAGGTTGTGTAAGGGTCTCCTTCTTCAGCACCTCTTTCAGAATCAGAATATGCTTCAAAATATTGTGATAAGGTAAAATATTTAAAAATTCCTTGATAATATTTACCTCTATTGAAAAAAATGAGAATATTAAGAAAATATGATTTCTCTATATACAACCCATGATCCACGATGATAATGAGGTATAGTGGATTGGTTTGATATCTCAAACAACTGCTTGCATGTGAGTTTTATGCATGAAAAGGTTTTACAATCATCCGAACATGACTTTGAAATAATTATTGAAAGAATGTCATTATGAAGAGATAGGAATGTCATTGTAGATCCTCCTCCATCCATTCGTAACTTATTTTCCTTGATATGAAAAAGATATAAAATATGGATTTAACTGAGATAATAGATATAGGGACTAACCATGTGTCTAACAAAAACTCTTAATACCTAAATTTTTCTAAACCGACCTCTGATACAAAATAAAAGGACACAACCTTATACATTACATAATCTTTAATTAAATGAGTAATTAACATTGAGGATATGTACATGTTTAGAGTTTTAGAGAATTTGGAATAAAAATAATATTACATCTTAAAAATTACAAAGTAGACACTTCTACCCAGTTTGTATTTTTCATAAAATAATAACTCCTGAATAAATGAGACATGTGTAGTTACATGTTTTAGACATCATGAATTTTCCTTCATCGAATTGTTGACATTATTCCACTTTATGAACCATATAAAACATTTAAAAACATGGGATAATCATAAAAAAAATATTAAAGGATACACAAAGAAGGAAATTGTTTGTTTTTTAAAACTACTAGTAAACCATGAATATTATATCATAATTAATACTTATAACCTTTAAGAAGTTGTAAATACTCTTCACTGAATAAAAGATCATTACTTAACCTCATGTAACCAATAGATTACCATAAAACCCATATAAATAAAACATAGCATATTAAGGTAATGTGGGATATATAAATTCTTAAGTTGAATAAATGTATGGTCGACTTCCACACACATCACAAAATGGAATAGCCATATGACCAACTTCAATACCCATTACATTGGAGGTTATAACGCAACCACCTGTCCTGGTTTATCACGGCACAACCTGTCATTTGGTTTATCACGTAACCACCTGTCAAATTACCATGTACCATCATAACACAAAAATTATAGAAAATATAAACATTTCACTAATAACATTTCATTTTCAATCACAAGATATAATTTCAAGATATTGAAATAATCGATCTATTTTCGAAACCATTTCAAAATAGTGTTTTGAATAAAAGTACCCCATACCACTTTGAAGATTTTAATGGAATTATAATTTTATAACATTAATTTCCATATAAAAAAAATACTCAAAACCATTTTTAAAACATGGTCATTAAAGATAATGATTTAGAATAATAAATCTTTAACCCAATAAAAACGATATTTTAGTTAAACTGTTTTTAACAAAATGGGAGACTCTTGAATAAAAATAATAGTAGAATAACATTTAATAAAAACATTATAATATCATGATAATAGAGGGATTCATGATATAAGATGAAAAATGATAGTATATACACTATATAAGAGTGAATTGGTGCATAGCAACAATGAAGTCTTAATGGAAATGTAAATTGAGATGAAATCACTTATAAAGATAGTATCAATAAATTAAGGATAAATATATTACATAATTATGTGTGAAAAATATAAAATCACCCAATATAAGTGGATATTAAGTGTAAAACAATCCGAGTTCATTCCCACATATTCATAGGATGACATATTCAACAAGTACAAGTTTAACCCGAAGAATTGAAATTGGGTAATGGAGTTCCCCTGAAAAAATTTGAAAGCCTAACGATTTCTCGTTAAAATTTCGAAAATGTGTTGATGAGATAAAAATGGTATCACATCACTTGGAAATAAAATTTACATCAATAATAATATATAATAACATATCCCAATATAATAAGATGTAAATTAGAAGACATAACAAAACGAAGTCTAATAAAAAGAGGAGGGTGAACGGTTCCCTTACCGATTTGGTAACATAAAAAACATATGCCACATGAATGAAGGATCAAAAAATAAAGATGTAAATACTCATAAATGAATGTATATTACACAAAGAGTAAAATAATGGGCAATAAATACACCACAAAAAAATGAAATAGTGGCATATATAGCATGAATCTCGCGGGAATAAAAAGTGAGATGAAACCTGTTACCCCATTGTAATAAATTGATTTATATGAACAAAAGTAAATAACCACAAAATTAATAACAAAATAAAATGAATATAATGATAATAATGATAATATATATCAAATATAAGTACACTATACACCACATGAAATGAATAAGTGGCAAACAATGGAAATCTCACGTAATTGAAAATGAGATTAGAAATCTCCTTACCTTGTGTCTCACATGACTTGTTTGTTTCTTGTTATTCTATAATAATAAACATAATTTAATTTATCCTTGATGAAGAAACCTTTTTAAATTTTATTATTCCTTTTATATCACTTATTACCTTTTTATAAACAATATGTAATCATTTAAGTTAATAATGGTCATTTTGTCGATATTTGGTACTTGAGTAAAAAATGAACACTTTATAATTACAAGTTTTCCATGTGACCAAGAGTACATTATCTCCATAATTATATTAATTATTTAGATATCATATATATCTTACATATCCTGTATATATACAGATATATATATATATATTTATAACATTACATAACATTTCAAGATAAGAAATGAAATGCACCGTTCATGGAGACGATAAGTCGTACGTACGCATAAACGCTACTTTCATTTCTATTTTTTACATTAATTGAATTAAAACATAATGATACATAGTTATATTATAATTCTAGTATAATATAAAATATAATTTTAATAACTCCGTCCTTTATATGTCCCATGTATTGTATGAATGAGTCATATCACTTTGAGGGGGCGGTTGTCCGCACTTCCTCTAATGAAATTATCGCATTTACCGAAAATGGAAACCCTAAAGGTAGTATATAATTGTAAAATACAAAATCATAAAGAAAATATAAACATAATATATATCATATTTAAATAAAGTTCCATCTTAATGGGACCCATTAGATGTCGTAGGAGATAATCAAACAATCATCGTTTCGTGAGGTGTTAGTTTTCCATCCTGAGAAACAGTATGTTCTTCCCCCATTAGATGGAGGATTGAGTAATTGTAGTTAAATTAATTTCTCATAAAAACATCCAAGTATATTGAGGATACTGTTTTTGTTATAATGGAATGCAATTAAAATATTTTCAGGGTTGGAGAAGTAAAATAAAATAAAATAAATTAAGAGGAATTGTTACCTTTAATTTAGGTAACTTCCTTTGGCATGAACCAAAAAGACTTCTTGAAGTGCCTTATGCCTAAATTAATGCTTCTAGGAAAATTAGAGGAATGTATAGAGATTAATTAGGAAAAGGTTGGACTATATAAAAGGCTTGAGAGGTGTATGGAATTGGTTAGAAGTTGTGTCATTTTATAAGGGGTGTAGGGGCTCTTTAAGAAAGTCTGAAAATATTATTTTATTACAAACATATCTTCGGTTTATAAAGATCCAAAACTCATTCAATATTACGATAATATGACACATGGTCGGAATAAAATCATACAATAAGAATTATATGGGTTTTGGATTTTATTTTAATATTTATAATCGTATTTTTTTAAATCATTTATTAATGAAGTTAATACTACATCATTATTGTGTCCTGTATAATTTAATTTATTTTTGCCTAAAAATTATAAAAAAAATACCATGACGTGGGAAATTGTATTAGAATTCCAATTAATATTTATAGTTGAATATATAACCTATATAACCCCATGTAAAAATTAATTTACTAAAAAATAATTGTTGCTGTGATTTTTTCCTTTACATTAAATTAATTATTCTAAAATGTCATTATCACACTTATGTGGATATATTGGGACCAAAAATCATCCCAATGATTCCCATGTACCTCCATGACTCACCCAATAATGTTTGGAAAAATGATAAGGTAATTGGGTATTATTATGATATTTTTTTTACATCGAATTACCCAATTTACCTTTAACCGCGCTAAATAACAGTCAAAAGTTACTATTGAACTGAAATTATTTTCGACCTATTGAACAAAACATTACATAAAAATAATAACCATTTATGTCGGATTTCCAAAATTCAATTCACAGATGTGGTAAAATTTCATTTAAATGAAAAATTCAGTTTTTTTACTATTACAAAGTGGTTTTACTATTCATCAAAAATTTATGTTTATCGGAAAAATATAAAAAATTCAGCCTAAGATATATTTAATACTCCGAATTTAGAAATGATTTATATTTTAAAAAATTAAAGTAATAGATGTCTCATTAATTAATTTAAAATTAATTCCTGTTGTCGAAACAAATATTGTGCTTTTAAGAAACAAAAACTATCAAAAGATTGATACTTGTTTATGTCCAATTTAAAACTAAAATTAATTACAACATCCAACATCGTATTAAATGGTAAAAATATATTATAATTAATCTTTAAATCTAATTAAAAAAATAATATAACCATATAAATTAATTAAATTAAAAGGCAATTTTTATTTAAAATACATTATTTTACACTATACATCAAATAAATGATCTTTATCAGAAAAATAACAAAAATTTATCCAAAGTAAATTTTAATTTCCCAAATCTAAATAATGATTATATTTTTTCAAATAGAACATATAAAAATGACCAATACTATATTTAAAGAGGGTTCTCCTTCAAAAGGCGGTAGATCGACCATTTACTGAATATTAGAGTATTAATGTTTAAAATTATATTCATTCATATTTTAATCAGAAAAATTGTATTGGATAAATTTAAAAAAATTTAACAAACATGTATAATCATTTTGTAGTTATTTATGTTCATTCCTGCCATTACAATGACTAGGCGTTAACTACCATTAAAAATAATAATATTATATTATTATTTTTTAGTATAACTCAATATTGTGCGAAACATAAGATTTCAAAGTAACACGTTGTTGTGTATCTGGTACGCCATAGAACATAACATCACCTTTAAAGTAATATTAATATTTAATTCAAAAATATTAATAAATATGAAAATGTCTAACTCACTATTTATATGAAATGTTACATATTCTTTATGTTTGGTTGATATCATCCTACGATATTGAAGGTATATTCCACATAAATCCTAGTATATAAAATGTTATATAGTAGATTCTATCAAATAATAATAATGTATTCAACTTATTCTCCTTGTTTATAACTTTTTATGTCCTCACATTTTTTTTGTAATATCAATTTAGTAGGATATTGGATGAAAACCCCCTTTTAGACTACATTATATTAAAATTATCTAGTACCTTTTCAATGTAGGTTTCTTAATATAGGAAATGATACTTCAAAGAACTATCATAAATGATATTAATCCCTAGTTTGATGAACCTAAACCGAATATCCACTCAAAATTATACCTGATCCGATTTTTTTGTAAACATGAATGGTGTTATTGAACCCCATAGGATAGATGCTAGAACCTAGGAATCATAAAATCATGTTGAAATATTTTTCTCAACCTGATGAAACATGATGACATATATAAACATGTAATAGATAAAAATAGTGGAATATAACTTATATACCATCACATAAACAAAAATGTATAAGTCAAATAAATGAATATAAATAATGATATTCACTACTTGTCTTTCCACAATGGACTAAAATTATAAGAAACCAAACCACTCCATATGAAACCATGGAATGACTCGGTCCATCTCATCACCAACTTATCAAATCATCTAAAATAATGACACACTATCTTATTTGGACACCATGACTTTCCTTACATCAAAATTCATTACAACGTATACACATTGTTAAATGGGTATGCAGTCTATGTACTAACTTGATCAGTATGTTATGACATTTTCATTTCATATCATATCTCTCAACAATAAATCAAAAAATATCTTCTGAAATAAAACAATTAACAATATGAGTTTATATGTTTTCTTGAAAAATCATAGAAAAACTATCTAATTTTCACTTTTCTACATTTCCAAATAATGTAGGTTAATCGGGTTAAATTATATCATATCTATATTTCATAGAAAATATATAATTTCAAAACAATGAAATGAATACATCAAATGTCATTTCAGGTCAATGAAAGTAAAA
Organism: Viscum album; assembly: GCA_963277665.1. Classification (NCBI taxonomy): domain Eukaryota; kingdom Viridiplantae; phylum Streptophyta; class Magnoliopsida; order Santalales; family Viscaceae; genus Viscum; species Viscum album. Next base: position 393,544 of record CAUJRU010000286.1, on the reverse strand, counting down.
TAACAATATAAGTGAATAGAAGAAGAACATGAAACTTCACATTTGGAAATACACTAGTTTTTGATAAACTATTTCATACGCATAAACCACTAGACATATGAATAATGTATTGAGATAAAATAATAACCATTATAATTGAACCACCATATAGGTATAACAAGTCCCAATAAAAATATTCATATGTTGAATTGGAATGCCCTATGATCAAACCACCCATCCATGGATGTGACATATTGGATAATAAACCACCTAAGTACACAAGGATTTTGAGGTTCTCTATTTCCAAAACTATTTAATCAATCCATACTCAGACAAAAAATTTTAAACACATTTCACACAACAATTTCAAAATTCATTGAAATCATATTTCCATTTACCAAAATATGAAAAATCAAATTATATAAATACCTCATTCAACAAAAAAGAATTTATATCGTGACACTAAATCCCCATAAATGACAAATTCTCCCAATTTTCATGATAATATAAACCATGTCACCATATCCCCATAGCCAATCAAATAGGAATATCACACAATAAATTCACTTCTAGGTCAATTATGTCAACTGACAATTCTATAAATGAAACATCTAGCTCTAACTCAATATATTACACACTCAAAAAGTGAAAAAAATCATTATTCTTTTTTAGGATATTTTATACATGATTTCATTATTAATGTATATCAACATGGCTACAAGTGTCATCTAATAAGAAACATCACTATGATTCTCAAAGACATCAAATGGGACATCATATCTCAAAACCAACATTCATAGTTTTCCAAGAAGACAATGACCCATTATATGAGAAAATTTCATGAAAACCAAGACACCTTTGGAATAAATCAATGGATTATGTTATTGATAAACATTTTACTTTTTATGGCTCTATTCTATAAGAAAACCATGATGTATATCACAAATACTCATGGGCAGCTCCAAAACCATACTTTGTACAAACTAATGAAGATTCACCAACCTATTTCCAAAATGTAGTTTACCAACTAGGTTGACCATGAAATTAAATGAATGTTTCCATTGTAATTGATGAATGATAAGTGTTGTTATAATAAAAATAATGTGGTCTTAGATTTCTATCCCTTGATCAACAAAAATCCAAGTCCTTTGAGCATATCTTATCATCGGGGATTGGAATAAGATTCTCTATCTGACCAGTTGTATGTGGATGATAATTTTTACCAAACATGACCTGAGGCCTCAAAACATATTGGTGAATTTTATATAAAATCAATATCATCATTTTATCCATATATAAAACAATAGTATTAGGATCCAAATGTATCCTGACAATTTTTTTCACATAAAACATACCCAAATCTTTAACTTTTGTGTTTTCATTATTTATAATTAATCATGCTCAATTTTACAAATTATTTATCACCATCAATATAGAACTCTTCTATTAGAGAGTCCATAGTATTAAAATTATAAAATTAATGTATACCCAACAAAATTTCCAAAACATCACTGGAAGTGGATGGATAAAACCAAATAATTTTAAATTATTTACATTAATTTATTATAAGGTGTAGTACTGGGACACATAAATAGAAATGTCACGCTTCATATCCAGACAACAGAATAGACATAACATGTCATAATTAATCATAATAGTTATTGGAGGAAAATTTGATGATTTACTTTGACAATCAACAAAATACAGCTCCATAATAAGTTAGGGATAAGAAACGGATCCCAAAACTGAGAATACCACCTGAAGAGAGAGACTATCATGAAACAACATCCATATCATATATTGTTTCTCAAGGTACACTAAACACATTATACTAATGTTGAATCTATATAATAGGATTCTAGTGAGATAAAGAAAATTAGATTGTGTTCAAAACTATCCATTGAGAATATTATCAATCATCGAGATGATATGGAAAAAAATCCCTAGAAGTATACAATCTTCATTAGATTGCGAAATATCTTATGATAGCATTTTCCAACAAAAAGTTTTTTCAACAACATCCCCCATCCCAATTATATAGGTTATACTTAATTAAAACATATAAATGTATTCTTCTCACCACCATTATATAAAATTCATTTTATTATTATAAAAAATACAACTCAAACAATTTTTTTATTAAATACTATGATATGTTGCCGAAAAAGTTATTTCTACAAAAACATGAGCTCATGCATAAATGTTGAATGCTCTAAATACTTAGTGGGTTATTTCTTCCCATGATGTAAATGTTGAGAAGCATCGTAAATAAACACACGATCATCCTACTTGATAACAAATTCCAAACCAATGCTATAAGAATTACATAAAAACACACATCACATAACAGTCTGAGGTATGATTTGAATAGGAACTGATGTCAGATTTACTTTCAGAATATTGAAATAATACATACACATTAAATACAATATGAATTTATCCCCATTGATTTTAATAATAGTCAATGTTGACTACAACACTAAGAAAACATTTACTAACCATTGATAATATCAAGAAATACCTTGCATTCTATAAATATAAAATACATTTAATGGATCTCATATGAAAACACTAAATTTTAATTAACATTGAAAAATGATGATCCATGTTAAAAAAATAACATGTTGTAATGATATTACTACAAGAATTAAGAAGTGTCATTTGAAAATATTTTAATAAAAATGATGACTCTTCAGGATTTCTAAAATCAAAATCATATGGAGCTTTTTCCAATTGTATAATCTAGAATAAACCAAAATTTCATTTATGAACACTACCATAATAGTGTATATATATTGATATAATATTTTATTCATAAAAAATATGAAATAGATATGAGGATTATTTAGAAAAAACCACATCACAAGATATTTATAATGGCCATACTAAATCCTGAATTTTATTTTCAGTATATCACACTCTTGAACTATGAGCTGATTATATGTAAGAACCCGGTTGTTATTTTTGAGGTATGGGCTTCTTCTTTTCCTTTTACTTAACTATTTTTGAGAAAATTTGGAAAATGGGGGAAAATCCTAAATTTTGGAACTACACGCCGTGTACTTTTCCACATTACGTGTACTTATGGATGTGTTGGGATGAGTACACGGGGCATGTAGCCATGTCGGTGGCGAAGGGTGTAGCAACCGACTACACGCCATGTAGTGGTACCTTACACGCCGTGTAGTCAGTTGGCCGGCTTCAACAGTAAGGTGGTGGAGTCACCGCCAACTGGGTGACATTACACGCCGTGTACTCAAGAGTACATGTCGTGTACTCAGGTCGATGGATGAACAGTGTGGTGGTGCCTCCAAATTAATAGTTAAATGAAAGGAGTACACGCCATGTACTCAGAAGTACACACAGTGTACTTTTATTTTTTGGCTTAAAACAGGCCGTAGCCTCCTCATTTGGCAGAGGAGGCGTTTGAGGCATTTTGGAGCCAAGGAGGACGGCTGACCCTTTGATGATTCGCCGGGTGTTCGTCTGTAATTTGATTCGGCTTCGGACGATATCGTTGGAACCACACGGGTATTCCCTCTCCTCTCATGGTAGTGTTCCTACCAATAATTTACCTAAAAAAAGTTATTTACATTAGAAAGGGCTTTTTTCTTCATCAGATCTACGTCGTTCTTGGGTGTTTCTGGAGTCGTTGTTCGGGTATAATGTTCATTGGTGTATAAGGTAGGTGGCTTTGTGTTTATTTTCTAACTGTCGTTCATTTTTGTGTGGTTTCGTGCCACAAACCCATGTTGGGGTGTCTTGTGGCTAAGGCCATTGCTAATTTATCTACTTAGATCTGTAAAGGTAATTAAATAAAGTGGTAAAAATGTTGTTTGGGATCGCTGCTTGGATCCAGGACCATCCCGAGGGGTGCGTTCCTCTGTTTAGTTGTTTGGCCAGGATACCGAAGGGTATTCCATGTTTAATTATGCATTAATTTTTCCTTGAGAGGAAATTTATTTACATTTCATTTTTACCTATTGGGCAGGGCCCGGTTACCTGTTAGCATGATGGCGTTGTTGTATTTGTCCTGAGGGCGTTGTTGTGATTAGCCTGAGGGCACTGCACTATTTAGCCCAATGGTTGTAGTATTTTACCTGAGGGAAACCTTTCGTGCCTGAGGACTTGACTTCTGTGCCTAAGGGTAACACTTCCTACGCTTGAGGGAAACTTCTGATACGCCTGAGGGCTATACCTGCGGGTTGGATTCTGCTTACCTGAGGGTAAGGTTTTGTTGTCTGAGGACGTGGATAGTTTTCTTAGAAATTTAGTGTGGTGATTTCTAATATTTAATGAATTAAATGAATAACTAAATGACAATTTTACTGTTGAATTAGTTACTTTTGAGAACTGCTTACACTATTCCATTTTACTACTGCACACTATTGTTGCATATTTGCCCGCAGTTGGGCACGAGCCTTTAGTGGGTGCCTACTGAGATATATTTCTCACACTCTATTTGGGTCACGTTTTTCAGCCCAAACAGATTACATTGTTGCAGGATTAGATAGGGGAAAGAGTCCCTATACAGGTACATGACTGTTGCTGAGGAGTAGGAGGGCGTGGGACCGAGCCTAGGCTCAAGATGCCTCTGCCATATGTTTGTTTGTTTTGTTGTACTTTGTGTTTTGTTGTACTGTATTGATGTATAACATGTTCTGGCTATTTTCTTAGAACTTGAAACATGTAGAATCATCATATATATATAGTTGGTCTAATTCACTGCTGTAGTTTATTTCAGTTGTGTATGGTTTACTGCTTTCGCTGTCGTTGTATGATTTATTTAAATTCTGTTGTGCTACACTTTGACAAATGAGGGCATAGATTCCCCACTATCAGACCTGGGCCCTCGCTGCTAGTGTAACACCCCTAGATTTTATGAAAAATATTCTTTTAATTTCATTAATGTCTTGTGTTGTATTCTACACCAAGATTACCTAGCGCTATACGCAACACTGTATTAGCTTGTAGTATACGCAAAACTATTCTTGGAACGTGTTACACACAATTTTGATAATAGTTATTCTTCCAACATTGAGTATATATATATATATATTCAATTTATAAATGAAATATGGTTGGATTCTGTTATACGAAACAACGAAGGATTCTTTCACAACACGCAACCCTGACTTGGCTTGCATTACACGCAATCACGACCTTCCTTGATAGCGTGTGTTGTACGCAATACTAGGTTTAAATAAACAATGATATATTATTATAATATTGTCATGAACTAGATTTTATTAATAGTGTTAACTAAATTTTGAATTTTATAACATTATTATTCATCTTACACATTTTCTAGAACATGGTATAAGAATAAAATAAATTTTTAGGGTAAAATAAGTATTTTTCAAAAAATGCAGTTTTGCCGCCTTTTGATGGCGCACCCACTTTAAATCTAGTTTTTGATATATTTATAAGTTCAATTTGAAAAAATAAAATTCTTCTTTTCAATCAGGATATAAAAATTTACATTAGATAAAGTTTTGATATTTTTCCGTTAACTTTCATATTTTAATGAATAGTAAAAACACACTATATTTTAATTAAAACAAACTTTTTTCATCGTAATATCTTATGTGGTTAAATTATAATATTTAATGGTTTTAAAGTATAAATAGAATATATTTTTACTATTTAATATAATGTATGTCATTAGAATTAATTTTACCTTGAATTCGTAGGTTAAATCAGTTCAATCTTTTGCAATGTTTTAAACAAAAACCCGTTTTTATTCGACAACGGGATTAATTTTAATTTAATTTCTGCAACTTCTGTGTATTGAATTTTAAGAAATGGATTCCATATTTGGAATTAGTGGGTCCAAATTATGTTAATAGGCTACTTTTTATTTTTGGAAATTATGAATAGTAACTACAGTAAATTTTATTTACCACAGTTAAAGGTAAATCAGGTAATTAAGAGTAAATATAATATTATAAAATTTCCCTAACACATGCCAAAATTTTATTTTATGGATAAAAGTAAACCCATATCAACTAAGGGTCGGATTAGATTCATTTTATGGACTTTTGACTATGAAAATAATTTAATTATTATTAAAACCAAAGAAAGTGACAACATGTCACTTTCTTAAATCTTATTAGTATAATAATTTTAACTTAGTGATAAACATCATAAAACTTCAAACATGAATAGTATCCAGAAAGCTAACAAAATTATCTACATCATGAGAATTTATTTAGAATTTTTTGGGATTAAATATGTTTCATTAATTGTGACACAATAGTGATGCAGAAATTATTTATCTAGTGAAAAATCAAGAATCTAGTTTTATTAAACTAATAGTGACCATAAAAGGCACAAAACCCTGACCAAAACTTATTGGTCATGTAAATTGAAACTATAATCATCCAATGGTCGAATATGTGACCATTTGGAGTCTTATACAAGCAATTATGTACTTATATTATTTTATTTTAAATGATGCCAAAGTTGTCACCTTCATAATTTAATAAATATAATAATTTAAATATTGTGATTTTAAGATTATAAATTCGAGTAAAAGTATTATTCTGAAAGTTAATATATTTATCTTCATCATAGGATTTTATTTTAAATTTTTATGCAACAAATAAGTATATCATATAATTATACACAAATGATGTAGTAATTATTTTATTAAGAGATAAACGAAATAAATAGTTTTAAAAATAATAAAATAAATATTATATGAACTATTTAATGTGATCCACTACTTTTATAGATACATATGACCTTTTATTAATATATTAAAGCGTTTAGTTTGAACATATCTTCTGTATATATTTTATTTAAATTCAAATAAATGAATAGTGTCAAAATTGACACTATTGTTATTTTATAAAAATAACATACTATAAAATTATTTAAAAATCACAAAAATATTTAAATATTATAAATTTAAATTTATATGGTCTATAATGTTATAAAGTAAACAATTATGGAAAATTCACAACAAATAAGTAATTATTTGTTCTAATTTAAAATTCAGAATTTTATTACGACAAATAAACTTAAATAGATTAAATAAGGATAAATCAAAATTATAAGGTTTTAATTAAGATAAAAACATGTCTAAATTTGATTGGTTGATGAGATTACAACCTTATCTAATCTAAACATCGAATATGAGTAATTTTTGGAGGTTTTTAAGTGGGATTAGATTTATTATAAATTAATATTTTTAATAATTCCAAAGGTGACCCTCTCCTCCCTTATAAAAAGGCACCTCCTCCCTCTCTTCCTCACACAACTTTGAGACTTGAAGCTCGGCCAACCCCTGCCAAATTCTCTTCTAAACTTCCCTAGAAACATCCTATAAGTTCTGAGCTTCCTCAAAGACCAATTTTAGTTCCCTAAGAGGAGGTCTCAAAAAGGCGCTTCAAAGAAGTGGTAATTTCAGTTACCGATTCTTTCACCATTATTTCTTCTTCCACTTCTGCTTCTTAGGTTGTTTCATTATGAATTAATAACATCAGTATCACTCATATAATGATATGTTATTATAAGAATGAAACAGTCCTAATTCACCATCTATCCATCCTACAGAAAACGAAATCACCGCGCGTGCGTACGTACGTAATACCGTCTCCACGCCGTGGTGTAATCTGTTTTTCCACCAACACCTTACATGGATGGGTATTATGGTGTAAAGAATAACTATAAATAGTTTTTATATCATCATAATGATTCTGATAGATTGTATCATCTACTCCAATTCAATTCAATAATTATGGAAATGATATCATCCTCGTGCGTACGTACGGACTACCGTCTCCACGACGCGATGAGATTCATTCTCCATGTTAACCATTTAAGAATGATTATAAAGTATATATAAGAAATAATAATGAAATATATGAAATTATAAATCTAATGGATTTATGTGTATATATATGTATGTCATCTACTTAATTCCACTCAATTCAATAAGGAAACGAAAACAACGTTCATGCGTACGTACGACCTACCATCTCCATGAATTGTGTATTTCCTTCCATTTATCGATCCATTATATATATGTATATTCTGAATATATATTATATATAAATAATGTTTTATATTCAATAATTATGTAATAATGATATAAGTAACCATATGAATAATTAGAAGTTAAAACACGAACGATAAATGAAACGATTTTACCCAAAACGCTTCTTTAACATGGAATTTACAAAAAAACGGGTAATATAAAGTCATAAGTGAACTATATATGATATCATAAAAATGAATATGATTCTGTAATAAGTCAATGACATTATTTAAATCATTATACAGGAGGTTCGGACACTTACAAAGCAAATCGGACATAAGGTAAGGGAAATATCACAATCTGATTTTTATCCGAGATTGTTTATACTATGGTATTTACTGGGGTGTATTTTATCATCCACATCCATGTTTAATCAATATGTAATATTATTTCCATCCACCTACAATTTTTTAAATCCAATTTTACCCTTCGGTGAGTTTTTACTAAAAGATATGAAATGAATCTTTTGTCGTTTTTCGTACGAGGTACTTTTTGACTTTTCCGACAAAAGTACGAGAAGAATGTTTTTTAACTTATACGGCATGAATGGATTTTTAAAACATTATTTCCAAGAAGCTTCCTTTACAAGTTTTCAATTTTATCTTTAATCAACTTTTTTTATTTTAAAGTTGTATTACATGTTAAGAAAGGAAAAATGTTTTTGAAGAAAAAAGGATATTTTCCTCAAGAATGGAGTTCAAGTGTTTTATCAAAATTATTTTCCATCTAAGATAATAAAGGGTTCTGTTTTTATCCCTATTATTACATTGATTTGATTATGTTGTGATGGAATTATTTTTATGAATTCTTTTATTTTATATGAATTGTTTTATGATGTCATGATGTTTAAGATTCCCATTTGTATTACGTGGGTTATGAAATGATGTATGATTTTTGATTTTGTGGCACACATAAGAATAGTATCATTATGAGATGGGTGGGACCTATATCTCCCTCCAATGCATTGGGTAATGATTTTATATCTCATGAGATAGACATGGCTGGAATGGTAGGTTATACCGGTTCAGTGAAACATGACTGAAATGAGGGTGACTCGGTTCAGAAAGGGACTTTGTCCACTAAGATAGTCTTGGAAATAAGTCTTGACTAATAAGATATGATTCTCTATGATTATGTGTGTATTCCATAAAGTTTCATGTTTTATGTTATGATTATTGGGATCTCATTTCACTACTATGATTTATCCCATGTTATGAAATTATGCTCTCTTTTGCAGGTTAAGATTTCCAAAATGTTATGTTCTTATGAAAATGTTGTGATTGATATTTCTTTTGTTTAACTTTACTGAGCATTTTAGCTCACCCTTTAATGTTTTCTTTTCCCCAGGATATAAAGAAAGGTTTTTGGTAGAAAAAAGTAAGATCTTTATTGGATATGTTGATGATCTTTCACCACGATTAGAAGATTATATTCCGAGTTTCCAAAGACACTAAACTATTACGATCCTTGTGATTGTGTTTTTGTTATGTACTAAGTATTCCACAAAAGTAATTTAATTTCAATGTACGTTAAGTTTCGGGTCTCTAAAGTTGGTATCAGAGGCAAAGGAGGGAGGAATGTATCTTATCCTTGGGAAATCTCACATGTGAGCGTTGGACGAAGCATGGCTCTCCGCCCAAGGGCTTCATGAGGAAATGGCTGCCACTGGGGATGGTGGTGTGTCCCGCCAAGGGGGTGTAGCCGCCCATGGATTGCCCTGATAGGTATCAATTATAGTCCACTGGAAGTAATTCCAGACTGCTACAGTTGGTATCAGAGGAAAGGTTTATTCAACCTTTGGAAACTAAGATGCGAAAACGTTAGTGAGATCCCTAGAGACATTTCTAAGGTATGTCTAAGTCTAGGGATGTCCCTAAGGTTAAGGATACGTATAGGTTATAGTACTAGAATTACGCTAACGATCATAGAATTAAACTTAAGATGTTAGATATTGAAGGTACTCCCCCTTTATTATGTTGTTTTCCCTAGCATGATTTTTGCCTCTCACACTATTTTTTTGGGTTTTAGAAAATGGCTGAAAACAAGATGATTCACGATAATGGAGGATATGATGGACAATGGAATGATATTATTCATGAGAAACCAAATTAAATAGGATTTCGAAGTCCAAAAATCATTATTATGCCGAATCAGCAATCTCATAATATGATCAATAAAGTAAAATTTGGTAAGATTCATGAGTTGGCTAATGAGAGAAAGATGGAGTTTCATGATGATCATAGAGGAATGAAAGTTCAATTTCACCTATGTAAATCATGTGGGAAGAGGTATCAAGGAGAATGTTTCAAAGGAACTGGAAGATGGTTTGGGTGTGGACAAGAAGGACACAAAGCCAGTAAGTGAAAAGGAAAAGGTTCAGTTAACACCAGGGATGAGGATAATGGTATTGCTACGACATCAAAAATGGTTAAATTTTTTAAATGTGGAATGTACGGGAATTATGCAAACCAATTCCCTAAGGGAAAGTCTCATGAAGAGAATCAGTATTGTCGTATGGGGAGTATTTATGTGGATGATGATGAAGAGACTACAAATGATATGTGAGATGAAAGAATTGTTGAAGCTTGGTCAATGGTTTAAGAATTTGGTGGAATGATTACATGTTTATCATGTGTAACGTTGTATAAGTAATCTCATGGTACTATGGAATAAAGAGACATCTAAGGATTGTTACACTGTTGCCTTTCCTTGAGTTTTGAAAGTGTATGATTAATGGTACCGGTATCCATGGAAGGTTATTTAGATATTTTTGGAATGTAGATGATATGCACATAATGAAGGGATAAGGAGAAAATGAAATTTTTGACAGTATTCATGAGCTCATGATTGATATAAGGACTATGTGATATCATAGTTTGAGTATATAGAATTTTGAGGATTTTGGTATGTGGAAGGTGTTAACTTTTAACTGCATTCAGGTTTTCACTAAGGTTCAGTGGGTATTCAAGAGAATACTTGATTAAGGCCTTCGAATGATTGGAATGTAACCAATAAGATAGGAATGCAGTATTACGATATATGGGGATCAACGATGGTATTAAATCTCTGGTAATCATTTTCACTATGTTATGATAGTGGACCGAAGTATTTTAGATAAGCCTAAAGATTGGAATGGATTATGTTGGACATAAGTTAGTATTGTTTAAGGATAGAACTTTTTTTGATATTATTGATGGGATGTTATAGTAATGTAGTTTTAGAAAAAGGACAACCTACAGGACGGGCGAGAGCCCATCGCGTCGGACAAGGCTGTGGGAATCGAACCCACAACCGAAGTGCGACTGGCCTTTATCGCCTACCACTGGCCTACAGGAAGTCCCTATTTAGTAGAAACTAGTTTTATTATATTAAGCAGTATGATATATGAAGTATAAGTCCATTTTAGGAACCATATATGATTAATCTCACTATAGAATGACTTATGTATATTTAATAACTTTTGATAACCTTCTGTTTGAGACAGATGGAATGACCCGTCATTCTATCACATGATCTGCTAACACTTCACGAATAACAAATTCAACTTTATTTATTTAAGAGACGAAGTGGAAATTGTTCAAGGCACGAACAACAGTGAGATTTTACCAAAATAAAGTAAGTATTTATTCTGATTTAAATTCTTCAACTTTAGTGAAACGATCTTAAAAACCAAAAATGTTGTCCTAGTGCTCTTATATCTGATTAATCAGATGGTACCTTAGATCATCACAAATTTATGGATTTGTGATTGTTGGATTTTGCATAGCCATGTTCTCTACCACTCTCCATCAGAACATGATGGTTAGATTTTTCTTCCATATCCATATTTTCACCTATGTGGAAACCTAGTGATTAGTTTATTTGGGTAACCGTTACGTTTCATACTTTTGTTTTTAAAGATTGGTTTTGGTATTTCTTTTTACGATGTGGGTTTCTATTAAAGAAACTTTCGAGTAGTAAACCATTTATAACCCCGACGAATTTCGAGGGCGAAATTCATTTTAAGGGGGTAGAATGTAACACCCCTAGATTATATAAAAAATATTCTTTTAATTTCATTAATGTCTTGTGTTGTATTCTACACCAATATTACCTTGCGCTATACGCAACACCGTAGTAGCTTGCAGTATATGCAACACTATTCTTGGATCGTGTAACACACAATTTTGATAATAGTTATTCTACGCAACATTGAGTATATATATATATTCAATGTATAAATGAAATATGGTTGGATTCTTTTATACGAAACAACGAAGGATTTTTTCACAACACGAAACCCTGACTTGGCTTGCACTACACGCAATCACAACCTTCCTTGATAGCGTGTGTTGTACGCAATACTGGGTTTTAATAAACAACGATATATTATTATAATATTGTCATGAACTAGCCGTTATTAATAGTGTTATATAAATTTTGAATTTTATAACATTATTATTCATCTTACACATTTTCTAGAACATGGTATAAGAATAAAATAAATTTTTTTGGGTAAAATATGTATTTTTTTAAAAAATGCAGTTTTGCCGCCTTTTAATGGCGCACCCACTTTAAATCTAGTTTTTGACATGTTTATAAGTTCAATTTGAAAAAATAAAATTCTTCTTTTGAATCAGGATAAATTTTTTTTACATTAGATAAAGTTTTGATATTTTTCCGATAACTTTCATATTTTAATGAATAGTAAAAACACGCTCTATTTTAATTAAAAAAACATTTTTCATCGTAATATCTTATGTAGTTAAATTATAATATTGAATGGTTTCAATGTATAAATAGAATATATTTATACCATTTAATATAATATATGTCATTAGCAATAATTTTACCTTAAATTCGTAGGTTAAATCAATTCAATCTTTTGCAATGTTTTAAACAAAAACCCGTTTTTATTTGACAATGGGATTAATTTTAATTTAATTTCTGCAACTTATGTGTATTGAATTTTAAAAAATGGATTCCATATTTTGAATCAGTGGGTCCAAATTATGTTTATAGGCTACTTTTTATTTTTGGGAATTATGAATAGTAACTACGGTAAATTTTATTTACCGTAGTTAAAGGTAAATCGGGTAATTAAGGGTAAATATAATATTATAAAATTACACTAACACATTCCAAAATTCTATTTGATGGCTAAAAGTAAATCCATATCAACTTAGGGTCGGATTAGATTAATTTTATGGACTTTTGACCATGAAAATAATTTAATTATTATTAAAACCAATGAAAGTGACAACATGTCACTTTCTTAAATCTTATAAGTATAATAATTTTAACGTAGTGATAAATATCATAAAACTTAGAACATGAATAGTATTCAGAAAGATAACAATATTATCTACATCATGAGAATTTATTTAGAATTTTTTGGGATTAAATAGTTATCATTATTTGTGACACAATAGTGATGCAGAAATTATTTATCTAGTGAAAAATCAAGAATATAGTTTTTATTAAACTAATAGTGACCATAAAAGGCACAAAACCCTGACCAAAACTTATTTTTCATGTACATTGAACTATAATCATCCAATGGTCGAATATTTGACCATTTGGAGTCTTATAAAAGCAATTATGACACTTATATTATTTTATTTTAAATGATGCCAAAGTTGTCACCTTCATAATTTAATAAATATAAAAATTTAAATATTGTGATTTTAAGATGATAAATTCGAGTAAAAGTATTATTGTGAAAGGTAATATATTTATCTTCATCATAGGATTTTATTTTAAATTTATATGCAACAAATAAGTACATTGAATAATTATACACAAATGATGTAGTAATAATTTTATTAAGAGATAAACCAAATAAATGGTTTTAAAAATAATAAAATAAATAGTATATGAACTATTTAATGTGATCCACTACTTTTATAGATACATATGACCTTTTATTAATATATTAAAGCTTTTAGTTGGAACATATCTTTTGTATATATTTTATTTAAATTCAAATAAATGAATAGTGTCAAAATTGACACTATTGTTATTTTATAAAAATAACATATTATAAAATTGTTTAAAAATCACAAAAATATTTAAAAATTATAAATTTAAATTTATATGGTCTATAATTTTATAAAGTAAACAATTATGGATAATTCACAACAAATAAGTAATTATTTGTTATAATTTATAATTTACAATTTTATTACCACAAATAAACTTAAATAGATTAAATAAGGATAAATCAAAATGATAAGGTTTAAAATAAGATCCAAACATGTCTAAATTTGATTGGATGATGATATTACAACCTTATAGCATCTAATATTCTAATATGAGTCATTTTTGGAGGTTTTTAAGTGGTATTAGATTTATTATAAATTAATATTTTTAAGAATTCCAAAGGTGCCCCTCTACTCCCTTATAAAAAGGCACCTCCTCCCTCTCTTCCTCACACAACATTGAGCCTTCAAGATCAGAAAAACCCTGCCAAATTCTCTTCTCCACTTCCCTAGAAACATTTTATATGTTCTGGTATTCCTCAAAGACTAAATTTAGTGCCCTAAGAGGAGGTCTCAAAAAGGCGCTTCAAAGAAGAGGTAATTTCTGTTACCGATTCATTCACCTTTATTTCTTCTTCCACTTCTGCTTATTAGGTTGTTTCATTATGAAGTAATAACATCAGTATAACTCATATACTTATATGTTATTATAAGTATTAAACAATCCTAATTCACCATCTATCCATCCTACGGAAAATGAAATCACCGCGCGTGCGTACGTACGGAATACCGTCTCCACGCCGTGGTGTAATCTTTTTTTCCACCAACACCTTACATGGATGGGTATTATGGTGTAAAGAATAACTATACATAGTTATTATAACATCATAATGATTCTGATATATTGTATCATCCATTCCAATTCAATTCAATAATTATGGAAATGATATCATCGCTCGTGCGTACGTACGGACTACCGTCTCCACGACGCGATGAGATTCATTCTCCATGTTAACCATTTAAGAATGATTATAAAGTATATATAAGAAATAATAATGAAATATATGACATTATAAAGCTACTGGATTTATGTGTATATATATTTATTTCATCTACTTAATTCCACTCAATTCAATAAGGAAACGAAAACAGCGTTCATGCGTACGTACGGCCTATCTTCTCCATGAACGGTGTATTTCTTTCCATTTATCGATCCATTATATATATGTATATTCTGAATATATATTATATATAAATCATGTTTTATATTCTATAATTAATTAATAATGATCTAAGTAATCATATGAATAATTACAAGTTAAAACACAAACGATAAATGAAACGATTTTACCCAAAACTCTTCTTTAACATGGAATTTACAAAAGAATGGGTAATATAAAGTCCTAAGTGAACCATATATGATATCATAAAAATGAATATGATTCTGTAATAAGTCAATGACATTATTTAAATCATTATACAGGAGGTTCAGACACTTACGAAGCAAATCGAACCTAAGGTAAGGGAAATATCACAATCTCATTTTTATCCGAGATTTTTTATACTTTGGTATTTACTGGGGTGTATTTTATCATCCACATCAATGTTTCATTAATATGTAATATTATTTCCATCCACCTACAATTGTTTAAATCCAATTTTACCATTTGGTGAGTTTTTAGTAAAAGATATGAATGGAATCTTTTGTCATTTTTTGTACTTGGTACTTTTTGACTTTTCCGAAAAAAGTACGAGAAGAATGTTTTTTTTAACTCATACGACATGAATGGATTTTTTAAAAATTATTTTCAAGAAGTTTCCTTTACAAGTTTTCAAGTTTATCTTTAATCAACTTCTTTTAGTTTAAAGTTGTATGACATGTTAAGAAAGGAAAAATGTTTTTGAAGAAGAAACGATATTTTCCTCAAGAATGGAGTTCAAGGGTTTTATCAAAATTATTTTCCATCTAAGATAATAAAGGGTTCTGCTTTTATCCCTATTATTACATTGATTTGATTATGTTGTGATGGAATTATTTTTATTAATTCCTTTATTTTATATGAATTGTTTTATGATGTCATGATGTTTAAGATTCCCATTTGCATTAAAAGGGTTATGAAATGATGTCTGATTTATGATTTTGTGGCACACATAAGAATGGTATCATTATGAGATGGGTGGGAACTATATCTCCCTCCAATGAATTGGGTAATGATTTTATATCTCATGAGATAGACAAGGCTGGAATGATCGGTTATATCGGTTCAGTGAAACAGGACTGAAACGAGGGTGAATCGGTTCAGAAAGGGACTTTGTCCACTAAGATAGTCTTGGAAATAAGTCTTGACTAATAAGATATGATTCTCTATGATTATGTGTGTATTCCAGAAAGTTTCATGTTTTAAGTTATGATTATTGGGATCTCATTTCACTACTATGATTTATTCCATGTTATGAAATTATGCTCTCTTTTGCAGGTTATGATTTCCAAAATGTTATGTTCATATGAAAATGTTGTGTTTGATATTTCTTTGGTTTACCCTTACTGAGGATTTGATCTCACCCTTTTATGTTTTCTTTTCCCCAGGATATAAAGAAAGGTTTTAGGTAAAAAAAAGGAAGATCTTTATGGGAGATTCTGAAGATCTTTCACCATGATTAGAAGATTATATTCCGAGTTTCCAAAGACACTAAACTATTACGATCATTGTGTGTGTGTTTTTGTTATGTACTAAGTATTCCGTAAAAGTAATGTAATGTCCATGTACGTTAATCTTCGAGTCTCTACAGCTAGTCGGCAACCTCTGGCGTTTGGGGAGATGTGCTTGAGGTCTTGTGGTGAACCAGCTTCGGGTCACCCGTTGAGTGGCACCCGGGACCGAGATGTTACAAAGTTTTATCAAAGGGGTTTCTTTTATTTGACTTACTATTTGGATCCATAGTCAGGGATAGGATGGAACGGTAGTTGGTAATAAGTTGTGCCCAGGCGTTGCTAACCCATGTAAAGGGAAAATCTAGTCTAGCTCGAATTTTTCATTCTTTTTATTTTGCAATTTATGGTTTATATGTTTTCACCATTGGGTGACGCACCTGAGATTGTGCTGTTTATAATTTATCTATGGGTTCTATTTAGTTGCAACCTGACGAGATGAGGGTATGCCATCTCATTCATCATATAGTCACATGCTAGATATCACATGCCCCACATAGTTCCACGCCATGTAGGTGCATTAGAAATTGAATGTTGTTGTGATAGTTTTTGTGCTAATAAAGAATGCTATTGTGATAGCTGCTTAAAAAATACATGCCTTGAGATATGGTATTTTTTTTGAACTTGTTTATAGAATGGACGCCAAACATTGGTTTTTGGGGAGTATGGGCCCCCATTGACCGGAATTTGGTGGATCATTGACTGTTTGTTTGTTATAACACATATGTGATGTCAAACATTGGTTCGTGGGGAGTGTGGGCCCCCAGGGGTTGGAATTTGACACTTAGGTGTTGTTTTGCGGTATTTTCTGGGTTCCGGGGAGGTTTCTGAGGCATTCTATCCAGAAACCCAGTGTACATGCCATGTAGTATTTTTATACACGCCGTGTATGTTCTTCTGTTCGGGAAGAAAAGTGAACTTTTTGAGTACACACCGTTTACCCTAAGTACATGTCGTGTAGTCTCTTCCCATGTCACAAACCGTGAGGGCGGCGACACGGGGTAGGGAAAGGATTGGGTAAAACATGGCGTGTACCGAATGGACACGTTGTGTAGTTTGACCCGAAGTCCGGTCGTGTCACTAACAATACGGGTTGGTGAAATATTATACAGAACACGCCGTGGAAATGATGAACACACCGTGTATTATGGCCTGGGGACTCGGAAGTGTAACTAACAACACGGGCCGGTGTCACCTCTCCCTGAACACGCCGTGTACTGTTGAGACACACTGTGTAGTCTTGTCCACGGACAGACCATGTGGTGTTAGCCGTGTGGCTGGGGAAATGAGGTGTTGTACACGCCGTGTACGAGTGTACCACACCGTGTAGTTGTAAGCCGAGTAGTCAGCCGTGTCACAGATGACACGGGCAGATGGAAAATAACACGGTACATGCCATGTTGATATTATACACGCCTTGTAGTTTTTGTTCAATGGAAGCCGTGTGGCTTAGCCATGTGTAAGGACCTGGGCAAGGGAAGGGCAGTCAAGTACACGCTGTGTAGTCAGTGTACAAGCCGTGTAGTCATGTTTTTCAAATTTTGAAATTCCTTCTTCCTCTTGTACCTTTTGTGGTTCATTTACTTTCAGTCTCGTTAATCTTGAATCTGAGGTGTGTTTTTGACCTTGTAGTGTCTATCCGATTAGACGACCTCGCGTTGTTCGTCAGGAGAGAGGAAACAAGAATACTCCAGAGATGGTGGGCCATGGGCTACCAGTTGATCCTCCAACAGAGCAAGGTGTGGCACCAACCGTTATACCTGACACAGGCGTAGAGGCGCAGTTCTGTGAAGGCTTTATGCAATTCATGCAGACCTCTTAGGGAGCACCGCAGGCTGCCACTTCTATGGCTGACCTGACACATATCTTCCAACAGTAGCATCCGCCTACATTTTCGGGGGATGGCGGACCACAGGCTGCAGAGTATTGGTTGGGGTCGATGCAGACTATTTTCGAGCATCTTGAGATGCCTCAAGGGCGGAGGGTGAATCTCACGATGTATATGTTGCGTGATTCCACCAAGAGGTGGTGGGATGTAACCACCTAGTCAGAGCATCACATGGACATGGTGTGGGAAGATTTCCAGGTAGTCTTCTATTACTTCTTTTTCCCGAAGACGCTGAGAGAAGATAGAGCTTGAGAGTTCATGAATCTGCAGCAGGGCACTATGTCAGGGATGGACTATTCTACTCGTTTCACAGAGCTTAAGCATTTTACACCTGTGCTAGTGGGTGATGAGATTTTGAGAGCCAGAAGTTTTGAGGATGGTCTTCGTTATGACAACTGAGCACTGTTGAATGTTTTTAGGCTGCCTACTATACACACTATTGTGAACCAGGCACAGATTACAAAGAGGAACCTGCGAGAATCTAGTGGTGTGGTCCAGGGTTGTTCAATAGCAGTTGCTAGTACTATTTATGCTGGCAATAGAAAGAGACAGGTGAACTTATCTCAGGGAAGCAGTAATGGCCAGACATCTTCTTCAGGTAGACCGGTCAGGTGCTACCAGTGTGGTAGAGACTGGCACAAGAGGTCGTAGTGTCCACACGATCTAGTGGAGTGCCGAGATAGCGGCAAGATGGGTCATCTACAACGCTTTTTCAGGGCGTTTCTACTAGTGGATAGTGAGAGAGGTTCTGTGCAGACTCTGCGTGCGGGAGCAGGACCAGTTGCTTCTTACTAGTCAGGGAACATGAATGCGTCAGGGTGTGCAGGCAGAGATGGCGGTCATGGACATGGTATCCAGATACCAAGATCTCAGTGGCAGCAGAGCATGACAACTCAGGATAGCTAGGTTGTGTCGTAGGGCCGCGACACTGGGATGGCATATGCAGTGCAATAGACCCAGTAGGAGCAGGATCCCGGACCATCAACAGTCAAGGGTATTATTCTATTAGCTTCTGTTTTATCTTCACTGCTTTTCGATATGGGTGCCAAACATAGTTTCATATCTGTGCCTGTTGTGGAGATCCTTGGGTTCAGTGTTTCTACTTCTCCTGATATCATGACGCTAGACACTCCATTGGGGACTAGGACTGCTGGTGTGCGTCAGTGCACGGAGTTCCCCCTTGAGGTTGGTGGGTTCCATTTTCTTCAGGACCTTTATGTCTTAGAGATGTCAAGCTATGAAGTCATTCTTAGGATGGACTAGTTGGTTCCCTATCGATCCATTGTAGACTTCTATCGTCATAGGGTGAGTTTCACGTCACCAGAGGGCGGAGAGTTTCTATACAAGGGTGAATGGGATGTTCAGGCAAGTCGAGCTGGACCATAGCATCATAGGCGAGGTGGATTCACAACCCAGATGGCGAGCTTATATCTGGATGATCAGGGGACTTGTCAGATGGATTTCCCTCCAGTTGTTGATCATTTTAGGGATGTCCAACCGGATGACTTTTCAGGTCTACCTCCGGTGTGTGAGGAGTATTTCTCTATCGAGCTTGTGCCAGGAGCGGCACTGGTGTCCATTCCTCCTTATAGGATGGCCACGACTGAGTTGCAGGAGCTCAAGAGGTAGTTAGTGGAGTTACAGTCAAAAGGTTTTATCCGACCCAGTACTTCTCCTTGGGGTTCACCGGTCCTTTTTGCGAAGAAGGCGAATGGTACACTAAGACTTTGCGTGGATACTCGAATGCTGAACCAGTTGATGGTTAAGAACTAATATCCCTTACCTAGGATTGATGATCTATTTGATCAGCTTCATGGAGTACAAGTGTTCTCAAAAATGGAAATGAGATCTAGATATCATCAGATGTGCGTGAGACCATCTGATATACCTCTCACGGCTTTCAGGAGCAGGTATGGTCTATACGAGTATAAGGTTATGTCGTTCGGACTCACGATCGCGCCCATAGTTTTCATGGCTCTGTTGAATCGTGTGTTCCATCAGTATCTTGATTTTTTTGTCATAGTATTGATGGAAGACATCCTGTTGTACTCTCACACTCGACACGACCATGCCACCCATCTTGAGATCGTATTGAGTACACTGAGGGAGCATCAGCTATATGCTAAGCTCTCAAAGTGACACTTTTAGATGGACCCGATTCACTTCCTTGGTCACATTATATCAGATGTAGGAGTTGTAGTAGACCTAGAGAAGGTGAGATCAGTAGTTTCCTGAGAGCATCCTAAGAACGTGTTTGAGATACAGAGTTTCTTAGGGCTGGCTGGTTACTACAGACGCTTCATATAGGACTTCTCCCGCCTAGCAGCACCGTTGATAGGCCTGATTAAGAAGGGTGTGAAGTTCGTTTGGTCGGAAGAATGCGAGAGAGATTTCAAGGACCTGATGGGAAGGTTGACATCAGCATTGATTCTGATACTCCCCGAGTAGGGGGAGAGCTATACAGTTTACTCTGATGCATCAGGTATTGGGATGGGAGCCGTTCTGATGCAGGGGGGTTGAGTTGTTGTGTATGGGTCTCGGAAGTTGAGGCCACATGAGCAGAATTACCCGACACATGATCTCGAGTTGGCTGCAGTTGTTCATGTGTTGCGTTGTTGGAGGGATTATCTAATGGGAGAGAATTTTGTGGTTTTCACTGACCACAAAAGCCTCAAGATTATCTGTACTCAGCGTGACCTAAACCTGAGGCGGAGGAGGTGGGTCGAGTACCTACAGTCCTTCGATTTTGAGCTTTCCTATACACCTGGTAAAGGTAATGCAGTAGCTGATGCACTGAGTAGGAAGACTAAGATACAGGCAGTGCAGGAGGCCAGTGGTGAGTGGCAGCTCATGACCTTGTTCTCTGGGATGCATCTGGAGGTGCACGATAGTCAGGGGCAAACTTATCTTTCATCTTTTGTCGTGACTTCTACCCTCTTGGATAGAGTGAGGATGAGGAAGCTATTTGTTTTATAAATCTTAGTTCTTTGGGAGTTGGTGGCAAGTGAGGACCCTCCTCTCGGGAGGACGACAAACGATGATGAGGTTTTGCGTTTCCATGGACGAGTATGGGTTCTATGGGATATACGTGAGGAGCTGATGCGGGAGTTCCATGCTTCATCTTAGGAAGTTCATCACGGGGTTACCAAGATGTACTGAGACCTGAGGTGTCAATACTAGTGGTCGGGTATGAAGAGAGAGATAGCTGGTTTTGTTACGAGGTGTTGCACCTGTCAGAAGGTGAAGGAAGAGCACCAAAGGCCAGCTGGGATGTTACAGAAGTTACCTATTCTAGAGTGTAAATGGGATGATGTCGCGATGGATTTCGTGATGGGATTGCAGAGGTCACCTCGAGGCAATGACACCGTGTGGGTTGTTGTGGACAGACTCATGAAGGTAGCTCAATTATTGCTGATCATGGAGACCTTCGGTGTTGACGAGATCAGAAGGCTGTATATCCAAGAGATCGTAGGTCTTAATGGGGTCCCTCAGTCTATCATTTCTGATAGGGATTCCCTCTTTACGTCTTGTTTCGGGCAGAGTTTTCAGAGGGCACTGGGTACTCAGGTGCTTCTATGCATAACATACCACCCTCAGACAGATGGTCAGTCAGAGCGGACGATACAGGTGCTTGAGGACATGCTGCATGCATGCATCCTAGACTTTGTGGGCTCTTGGGAGAAGCATATACCCTTAGTTGATTTTGCCTATAACAATAGTTTTTAGGAAACTATTGAGATGGCACCATTCGAGGCTTTATATGGTAGGCCATGCCGATCCCCTTTGTGCTGGTTAGAGGCAGGTGAGGGAGCTTTACTGGGTCCACAGCTCGTGCAAGAGACATCTGAGCAGGTCCAGTTGATTCAGAAGTGGATGGATACTACTCAGTCTCGTCAGAAGTCTTATGCAGATCACCGAAGATGACCTTTGGAGTTTGTGGTTGGGGATCATGTTTTCTTGCATGTTTCTCCGAGGCTGGGATACAAATGGATCAAGTGATAGGGTAAGCTTTCACCGATGTATGTGGGGCCATTTGAGATTCTGGAGTGAGTCGGGATGGTTTCCTACACACCATGTACTTTTCCACACGCTGTGTACTTCTGGCCATGTTGGGATGAGTACACGGGGCATGTAGCCATGTCGGCGGCGAGGGGTGTAGGAACCAAATACACTCCGTGTAGTGGTACATTACACGCCGTGTAGTTAGTCGCCAGGCTTCAACAGTAACACGGTGGAGTCACTGCCAGCTGGGTGACAGTACACGCCATGTACTCAGGATTACATGTCGTGTACTCAGGTCGACAGATGAACAGTGTGGTGGTGCCACCAAATGAACAGTTAAATGATATGAGTACATGTCGTGTACTCAGAAGTACATGCCGTGTAATTTCTTTATCTGATTAAAACAAATAGTATCCTCCTCATATGGAAGAGGATTCGTTTGAGCCATGTTGGAGCCAAGGAGGATGATTGACATTTTGATGATCCGCTGGGTGTTTGTCTGGAATCCGATTCGGCTTAAGATGATCTCGTTGGAACCGCACGAGTAAGCACTCTCCTCTCCTGGTACCGTTCTTACCTATTCTTTACCTAACATATGTTATTTATGTTTGAACGGGTTTTGTTCTTCGTCAGATCTACACCGTTCTTGGGCGTTTCTAGAGTTGGTGTTCGGGTATAACATTCATTGGAATATAAGGTAGGTGGGGTTGTGTTTATTTTCCAACTGTCATGTGTTTTTTATGTTTTCATTCCACGAACCAATGTTGGGGTGTCTTGTGGCTGAGTCCATTGGTAATTTAACTGCCTAGAACTGTAAAGGAAATTAAATAAAGTGGTAAAAATGTTTTTTGGGATCGCTGCTTGGATCCAGGACCATCCCGAGTGGTGCGTTCCTCTATTTAGTCGTTTGGCCAGGATACCCGAGGGTATGCCATGTTTAATTATGCATTAGTTTTTCCTTGAGTGTAATTGTATTTACATTGCATGTTTACCTTTTGGGGATAGCCCGATTACCTGTTAGCCTGAGGGTGTTGTTGTATTTGTCCTGAGGGCGTGGTTGTGATTAGCCTGAGGGCACTACACTATTTAGCCCGAGGGCTGTAGTATTTCTCCTGAGGGAAACCTTTCGTGCCTGAGGGCTTGACTTCTGTGCCTGAGGGAGACACTTCCTATGCCTGAGGGAAACTTTTTTTACACCTGAGGGATATACCTGCGGGTTGGATTCTACTTACCTGAGGGTAAGGTTTTGTTGTCTGAGGACGTGGACTGTTTACTTAGAAATACACTGTGGTGATTTCTAATATTTAATGAATTAAATGAATAATGAAATGAAAATTTGACTGTTGAGTTAGTTAATTTTGAGTACTTCTTACTTTATTTCATTTTACTATGGCACACTATTGTTTCATGTTTGCACGTAGTTGGGAACGAGTATTTGGTGGGTGCCTACTGAGATATATTTCTCACACCCTGTTTGGGTCACGTTTTTCGTCCCAAATAGATTACATTGATGTAGGAGTAGATATGGGAAAGAGTCCATATACAAGTACTTGACTGTTGCTGAGGAGAAGGAGGGCATGGGACTGAGCCTACGTTTGCGATGCCACTGCCAGTTGTATGCTTTGTTTTGCTGTACTTTGTGTTTTGTTGTACTGTATTGATGTATAAAATGTTCTGGCTGTTTTCATAGAACATGAAACATGTAGCATCATCATATATATATTCTTTGTCTTATTCAATGTTGTAGTTTATTTCAGTTGTGTATGGATTACTACTTCCGATGTGGTTTTATGATTTATTTAAATTCTGATGCGCTACACTTTAACAAATGAAGGCATAGTTTTTCCACTATCATACCTGCTCCCTCGCTGATAGTCGGCTGCCTCTGGCATTTGGGGAGATGCGCGTGAGGTCTTGTGGCGAACCGGATTCGGGGCACCCATTGAGTGGCACCCGGGACCAGGACATTACATTATATACTGGCCAAATATCCATATTTGAATACCAATTTACCCCATGTAACTGATCATACAAATAATACAAATGTAGAAGTAGATACATGTTCCTAACTATTACTACGTTCCACTTTTTATAATCCACACAAATTTATAGTGAACATTCTACCTTCACGGAAATGTTTAATTGGGCATCCCAGGATGAAAACCTACTGTGAAACCCCATTTTCACCATATTTTCCTATGAAATCATGAGATATTTAGTATTATCTGGTTCTATATGATTATATGATATCTATATTGAACACATAACTAGATCTAGGAGAATAATAAACTCTACCCTTATATCTAGAGTAATATCAAATAAATTGTAATTGAAAATGTCGAGAATACCTCTAATAATGGCTAGAATATCAACAATAGAAGAATCCCCCTCATGGTCAACCACAATTGTAGAAAAAAAAACTCATGATATATTATAGGATCATCCTCTATTACTAGACATAAGATACCACTAACCCAAAAACTCCCTTGATATGAAATCATCCACATGAAACAATACATGATGAGGTTAAAAATATATTTTATCAGGATTAAAAATAAGAATATCCATAATTTTGATGAGGTTGAATAGATCCAGATTGAGAATACTAAATTCCCAAACCAACTCTACATTATATATCAATAGATAATAAGTATGACATGGAAACCCATTCCTTTTCATCTTTCCAAGAGGTGTTACTAAATCTACACAAATGGAAATGAGTATAACAAGAATATTAATAAAATCAACAACCTTGAATAATTTAAATGATATAGAATAACTAATATAAAATAATCAAATATCTACCTATGATTAAATAATAATTGTACCTCTTTCAATCATTGTACCCCTGTATATCTCTATTAAAAATTCATATAAGCATGATGGTTTATCACTCATTTGGCCTATAGCAGAAGGCCATTGATCATTGGAGAAAATAAATGCACATTAATAACCTTTGGAGACAATAGTCATTGACTATATAGATGAGTATACATGTATCAATATAAATGTTTTATATGATCATAATTTACCAAAAATGATACATATATGTTAATGTAATGTGAAATGATGTCATCCAAATACCACCATTCGACACTGATAGTATATTAGAGGCATGCCACTAGGTGAAACTAGTGGTGACTAAGTGGATTTATGTAGGGAAAACCTCCACCACACAATATATGATTCAGGTTCATCATAATTTTCCCTAAAAAAGCACAAATGATTTCACTAGATGGAAGATAATCCGTGAAATATAAATTCATTACTATAATATTTATATCTCACACTATATCCATGTCCACTATTTGGACATAAGTCAATGTCTTCATCATAGATACCTTAAAATAATATATCGAGTCAGGAACACTACATGTACTTATGAGAATTCATTTTTTCAGTCTAAATTACCTACGGTGAAAAAAATACCATCTTAGAAAACATATTGGTGTACACCAACACTAAAATCTATTACAAATTCTACGATAGAAACTATAGTGTCGTTAGCTACATTAGTGAATCTGAAAAAATTAAATAAGGTATTCTTAAAACCCATCAAGTCAAAAATCACACGCTTATCATCTAGAAATATATAATCATAACAACATTTTCTAGGATCCTAAAATATTAACCCAATGAACATAACATTGATATTATCTAGTTTATCTAGGATGATAGAGAACTAATTGATATTTTCAAGATACTCCACCACCTCTTGTGGACCATTTTTAGATATAAACGTCGATTTTTCTCACACATGAACCCCCATGATCAATCCATTTCCCCTATAGTTCATGGATATACATGGGAAACTATTTTATGTTATTCAAAAACATTCTGTTATACAATATGGGTTTCCCTCATGATAAAATTTATAATTTTATTATCTATCAAGTGGTTCCCTTAGTTATCATAAGATTAACCCTCATGAAGAATGCATAGAATGTGCCTTAGTGGAATACTTCTACATAGTGAAACAAAATAAAATATCATACAATAGAATAATATCAATTTTAAATAGAAACCCCATTAAAAGTAAGTAATATTAAATTAAAGAACTAAAATCAGGAGACACACTTCCCAACATCGAATGTAACATGATTCTCATCAAGAATAGAGGTAGACTAAAATATACTTTAATATAACAATCCTGTCCTAAAAATACAATATCTATCCTACCAAACCTACTAATAAAAACAATAATTATGATAGTCCACCTATGACACCAAATTTTGATTCATCCAACATGAATACACTCTAAAATGAGAAACTAATATTAAATTATTATATACTGGAGGATCATTCCTCATTCACATGGGCTGGTGACTAGTACTCGACAATCAAACGACATATAGAGTGAATAATTTCAAAAATCCTGAAGTAACAACATGAAAATTATTTAAATGTTATAGAGGAAAATAGAAGATGATAACAATATATGGTAGAACTGAAATCAAAGAGCTAAAACCAAAAATTTGTGATAAGAATGAAAACTCTAAGTATTATTCAGGGAATCTATAAATAAGAAACACACTACTTAATGGTATTGTTTGTGAAGACTCCCACCATCTCACTAGCAGCTAATCAACATTTCTGATCGAATATATTGTATCCTAATTGTGGTTCCATGCCATTCCACATAGTTAATGAAAAACCAAAGTCTATACACTTCCTAAGAGGAACACATGGTGTGAGATACTAGGATAAGTAGTGCCTCAACTAGGATTTCCACATGTATAATCTAAATGAAAATCAATCCTCCAAAAAAATTAATGAAAATAAGTCATGATAACTGTATAATTGTTTTATATAAAAATCATTGAAAATGTGATTAATTTTACAAATTTATAAATCATCAAATAATGTAGGCATACAGGTCTAAAATAATTTCATATTTATACATTAAAATATAAATATCACAGAAAAACAATGTAATGAATATAGAAAATCTAATACAAACTAGGGCATGATACCTTTGACACTCATACATAATATATAAAATTATATATTCATCAACCATTATACATATACATAGATTCTACAGACCAGAGGAACCCCCCATAGGTGAACCTGTAAATAGTTATAAAAAGACTCTAGAACAATGACCATATATAGTAGACAAATGAAGCATTAGAAAACTCCAAAAAAGTTGATGAGTCCTATTAATATAACTTACACTGATGTGCCTAATTCATACCATGTCCTACATTTTACAGACCAATTCATCCAACCATTTTCATCGAACATTAATTTAAATTCCATTCTAGAATACCATTTCACAATGTCTGGAAATCCATATTTCATTTACCTAATAATGATGAAATACATATTTTATAAAAACTTAGATACACATATATAAAATAAATATATAAAATTACTATATTTTTTTTAATAAAAAAAATTATAAAAAACAAGAGAAATGTAGTTCACAATCACATGCTAGAGATGAAAACAAAAACCTCAAAAGTTAGAGTATCTCATTCTAAAAAGTATTATCCCACATGGTTATAAAAAAATGAATGTGTATTCTCTATAAAAAATCACCTCATTTATAATTAATTAAATTAAAATTAAATAATTATACAAGTTGAAAAAACATGTCCCTTAATAATTAAAACCTATCGCACCATGACCAACAAAGAAAGCACCCCAATGAACAAGATTACACAATAGAGGATGAATGAAATAAGAAGAAACATCAAATTTGTTCAGATGAAATGATAATTCAATGTGATGATGGTATCTCAAAAAAATAAATAATTAACAAGAGTTTATTATTAAACTATAAGGATAAAAACTAGCCATTATGGTGATCAATCACTGAACAAATAAAAATTTATTGATCAAGGATTCTCAAACTCAGTGGAGAAGGGATATTGGTCGAGATATAAATGGGATTTGGATGAATTAATGAAAAAAATCATCTTAGTATCACCCTAAAAGTCAATATTGCAACATTTATAAGCCATATAATCATTTTACACGTTTTGGAATCTTAACATATGAAATAAACTGAAGTAGATGAATAATTTTTATTAAAAATGACTTTTATAAATTACACAACTTTAATTTATAAATGACATATACTCCCTTCATTATATGTACACGGCTCATTACATCTTCCTCACAGGAAAAACATATTATGTCATTATATTACACATAATTTATTTTTTTGATATTCTATACAAATATAAAATTATTTCAAAAATCCCCAAACCAAATTGGGTTTCCTCTAAAAAAGAGGAGGACCCAAAGAATTCATTAAATGAAAATTCAAAAAAACATACAAACATGAATATATGATTCTATTCCCAAAAACATCTCTCCATCCCTGAAGTACCAAGAAACATCTAATTAATATGGAAAACATGTAAATATAAGGGCATTACTTGAAAGCGGGTAACTGTGTGTTACACGAAGAATATATGATATTCAGTATTTTAAATTAATGTAAATTTACTGGGTAATAAAAATATTCATACAAATAAGATTCATATTTTTTTCCATTACTAATATATTAAAAAATAAATCAACCAAAATATCAACAACACCCCCACTAAAGCTATTAGAGATACAAGGTCTAAAATGTTTTATTATAAATAATAATTACCTTATGGATTCATCTAAATGAATGCTTCATGATCATGACAATTTATCTATCCCAAAAATGGTTCAATGTAATAATCAGTATGTATTGTCATTGTTCCGAGTCCATTACACATTTAAATTTTTTATATACTAATGTTCAATGAATATCATGTTATGGAATCCTATTTTATAATCTATGTAATGAATATAATAAAATTTATATGTCTATTGAATGTAAAATTTTAATGTATTTCAATAGAGAGATAGTTGGAAAGGATTAATCACATTGCATTCCCTGAAAATAATTAAAACATTTAGAAAAAATAATTTCCTTTTATATAATAACAACACCATCACTTTAGGAATACTTCATAAACCCCAATTTCACCAAATATTCTATAAATCCACACTATGATATTTTTAAAAACCATATAGGTTTTTGGTAAATAAAAATCATTTTATATATTATAAGTTAATTAAAAATTTTATCCTTTGAGTTAGATAATACTTTATTTTTTGATGTAGTTTTATTATTATCACCATTTAATGTTTCCCTGGACTCAGTTACTTGAAGACCATATCTCTCAAAATCTCGGACTATTTCAATGCTCTAAGATAGTGCTTATGTCTTACAAAAATAATTATCCCTGGGTATTTGTTTCATTTTTCCTATGAGAACAATTATATAACATGATTCTTGAAATCTAAAATGTTGATTTAGCTCTAGTAATCACAATTAAAAATGGTTTCCCTTCCATTGAAATTAGGTAATTTTGCTAATGAAAACATTTTTATGCTGGTGTATATAAATAATATCTCATTAATTCATTGGTATTACTTATAAAAAGACAAATAGGGACTTAATTTGTATATTTTTTATAGATGGAACTTCTATATTATTTTGATCCCCACATTTCTAAATTTGTATAAATAAATTTCCTCTCATTACATATATGATTTCATATTATGTTTATAAATATATGTTAAATTGGTTTATGTTGTTTTTATAGTTTTAAATTTGTGTCCCAATATTGATAACTGGTTAATCTTATGAATCATAATCTATTTCACCATTTAGAAGAAGGAGAGGTATTTACCTTAACAGAAAACATTCCATAATTGTGAATATGGTTCCTTTATTTGAGATAGTATCCCATACATAAATAGATAAATTAGGAACCATTGGGTGTGAAAATATTTAAATTTACTATAGGAGAGATGCTTTACCTTCATTTTGGGGATGATTATCTCTATCCGTATTTTATTTCATACTATTAGGAATATAAAAATTATAATATTTCATTATGTAAACATATAAATATCAACTACATTTATCTATTCTTCTTATGAAGTAAGAGAATTCAACCATTACATTTTCAAATCTAGTATATAATGAACAATTTAAAAACAATTATTCCCTTTAAAACATTCAATAAATGGTATCATTGGTCCCTTATTCTAATATAAAATCATTAATTATATCATTATATTATATTTTTAAAGAATCAAAAATTAATTATAGATAAAACATATTCAATTGTTTTCCACATATACAACAAATCTATATATTTCCTTGTTGAGGGTCATATGAGTCACATGAACATCGTTTATTATCAACTACATACACTTTACATTCACATTATACTAAGTAGATAAATTTATTGAAATATAAAATTGAGATACAATTTTATTTATATAAATATTATCTCTCACATTCTACCTTGAAAATAACCCCCCCTATTATTAATAATGAAAAAAAATTATTGGGTAAAAATTATTTCAGAATAATGCAATATTAATCATCTAATAAATCTCATTAACAATGTTATTTGGAAGCCTCCAATAACCAATTTATGGAGTCTTCCTAAATTATTAGTACATTTAGTATCCTAAAATTTATATTCATGATTAATCTATATAGTTTTTAAAATTATAAATTAATTTGGTAACTAAGAGTTGAATATAATACAAAATTTTTAAAAATAGAGATTTTCATTCAATAAAAGATTCAACCAAATCATTACCTTTAATTTTCTATAATATTTATATCCTATTCTATTTCTATTTAATTACATGTATAAAATAAATTGAACCCTACCCAAAATTATTCTTCTTGATCTTCAGCCTATTTGTAGATGAGTTCTCTTGTTATCTATATTGATAATATGAATTTGGGCCACTCACCTAACCTTGACACATATTAAATATAAGGACCAATGAAATTTCATACATCATGTTCTCACATTGATGTAATAACTATATCTAGAGATGAGTGTGTGACATTAAAATACTTATTATGAACAAAATCATATCCAAAAAAGAAAATATTTTTGAAAGATTGTTTGATATTTTTCTTATAAACAATTTTGTTTGTAGCTTCAATCTCATAAATATCAAACTATCAAAATATAAAATAATCACGATTTTTGTGTTCTATTATGTGATCCTTCTCTAATATTTCAGGTTATGTTTCTCTTCGAGATCACATATTCCTTTTGTATCACTTTCACCTAATATGGATTTTGGGATATGTAACACAATATAGAAAAATATATTTTCATGAGCCATCATGGATTAACCCTCATGGATGGTACCATGATTCGATGACTATATAATGGATGATTATTGTTTTTTTCGGTATCATAAGTCCTATACTAACCATCCTTCATAGGATGAATTAATGGAACACGAGATTCCAACATATAAAATATCCACTCCTCTGATGTATGGTTTCAAAAGATATGTACAACTACTAGAAGTAAGTGATGACCATGTGATTTTGATTCCCAATATATATCATAAGGTTAATTTTAGGGTCCAATGATTTTAAAGGATCTATGAAAATAAATAAATTTTTTATACATCATCATTATTATCAATTTTTGGATAATAAATTTTATTTTCTTTATTCTATTAATATTTTATCAATCCCCAATAGCCATCATCATTGGATATTTAATATTTTTTCATATTGAACATATATGAAAATTTATCAATATTCATTTTAATATAACCTTTGTGGAGACCCTACTAATTACACTAAATGTTTTTTTATATAGGATATCATTCTAATTATATTCACTCAATGTTACATAATCAAATGAGTCAGTTCCCAAATTCTAAAATCACTAACAATAATATCCAAAAAACTCATTTTAATGATTAAAAAAGTCTTGTGAGGGAGATTATTATTAATTATAAGTGGGTTATTATAACACAAAACATATATTAAAAATCCAATATAAATTTTGGTGTTAATAAATAATCCTGATCAATGAATTTTTTATGGTTTCTTTATAAAAAAGTAATGGAATGCATTCCTCATCATTAAATTTTCATTATGTGTTTTTTATAATTTATTTATATTTACTTGTAAAACATTTTTTATGATTGTTAATATTATATGGATTTTATGTCAAAAAATAAAATGTTTGATTTAAAAATAAACGCATATTCAATAAATTTTTATTTATCTAATCATTATTGTTTTGTTATTAATTTTATGTGGTCTTTTTAAAACATAAAATATTTAATATTTAATATAAATAGATAAATAGAAATGAACAAGATAAAATAATTAAAACAGGTCATCTGATTATGATGTTTTTATTAATGGCTAACTTATCAATAAGGAGATAAATTAGTCTTTGATACTAAATGAATAACCCTTTTAGATAAATAATTCGTTTGAGTTATATCATACCAACATGACCCTCTCTTTATCCATGGTTGGATTCACCATAGCTCTATCATAAACCATCTCTTTATATTGTGAGCTACCTCCATTGCATATTTTTACTCAATCATATGTGTGGAGAACATAATGTTTAAGATTATATAAAATAAATCATAGGAAATTATGACGGTATAGAATAAGATAGAATGGATAATAAAAAATAATCTTATATATTTTATTATAAATGTAATCTAAAAACACATTCATTTTTAATTAAAGTGAATAGTAAACCATCTGATAAATTTTTTTATAAAGATAATGATGAACCACAAATATAAATGAATACTCATTTAAAATGGAATGAAATATTTTAAATATAATAATTAATAATATAATTTCTCCAATAAATAAATTTATCATTATATTAATTAAGTAATTATTTGTATTAATTACTAATCTTAATAGTATTGTAGATGCAAATCGACCTTATTTTTAAATATTTAAAATATATTATTTACAATTTAAAATTTTTTAGTTTATAGTATGTCCTAATATAGAACATAACATTCACCCTGATATATATATATATAATACATTCTTTATAATTTAATATTAACTACATGTCAATGATGAATAATAATATATTCAATTATTGAAATCCCCATTTCTCTATATTAATTGATACATGTCATTCCATATACCCTAAAACATAATTTAAAATTGACTATTCATTGTAATTCTCAAATAAAATGTACTTACACTACCTGAAATCCCTTACAACATATTGCGGCTTACATAATGTGTCATCATATGGGGTAATGTTTTATATTTTATTCTGTATTTAGGAATACATGACATATCATGAATATACCTGAAAAGTTTCAATGTAAATAATCATAATGTACAAATATTTTATGACAACCATTGATGTTGGGTATTCATAAAATAACATGTAAAAAATTAATTAAATAATTTAATTGGACATGAATAGTTTAAATCAGTCAACGTATAATTGATTTTGTAAACTACAGAACTTACGATGTACAACAAATACATGAAGAACATAATTTTTTATTAATTAATTATTTTTTAGTTTTTTAATAATCACCCATAATTTCAATCCCTATATATTCCATTAATGAGTTGGCATTAATTAAAAAATACACAGTACATACTACATACCATTTCATCTCCATTGTAACACCCATACTGCATGCCTTGGGAATGAATATGTATTTCATATGTGATATATTATGGTAAATGTCATGAAAATATGAATAAATCTTAATAATAACATTTTGACCATGTTTTATAGTAGGTAGTTAGTAAAAATAATGTTTATTAATTACATGCTTTGTACTATGACAACAATTCTTCCAGGATTTTCTAAAGTCACACTTTCGAGGGTAAAAGACATGAACTCCAACTATTCATCATGTAACTATTTTTATATAAGTGAAATTAGGTGTTTAGTAAAAGACATGTAATTAATAATATCATGTACTTTGACACAATTGTTGTTATATGATTTTTGAGTATTTCACTTTTATAGATTACCATGGGTACATGTTGTGAAATTTTCAGTTACACTACATGTAATAATGTCACCAAACTAGTATCATCAACACATACAGATGGAATATTAAAAAAATCATCAGTTCATGTCCTATTCATGTTCATATGAATATTGATGATAATGTTTTCTTACATTCATATTAATAAATAAATAATAATTAATAACAGTCCAAACCAATGTGGTAATTAGTATAATAATAAGAAACAACAAAATATATATATATATATATAACCTCTATAATACAAATTTATTGTTAAAACATGTAATTTCTATTGTATTAAAAATTACATTAAATGCATTTTTATCAGTTTAGTGGGACTAAATCAAAAAAGATTGAGGAAGAAAAAACTAAATTTTTTAAAATGATTATTTTTTCACATATAATTTAAAATATTTTTTTAAATACCACATCATGATATTTATATCATAATTGATATAATAAGTTATTATTCTTATAATAAAATATTTGTACTGGATAATCAAAAGTAAAATTCATTAAGTGGTTTAAACATGTGATCTAGGAATCTCAGTATATCTCCTCTGGAATACCATGTTATACAGTTGAGGCATCGAATGCCATGTGTCATTAGTTGCCTATGAAAATAAGAATATTCCTAGGAATTGAGATTTCAAGTCATGTTATATCATCCTTTATGGGGATGAATATTATTATTCTATATTCATTATTTAAAGATATATGTCTAGGGGTCTAATAGAAATCTATTAGGAATTAAATATGTGAACAATTATCAAATCCCAATGAGATGACATATTTTAAGAAATATAAATATATGGGGATAATAAGATTATAATTTCAATAATCCCCATAACTTATATAAACAAAATAAAACCTCAATGTCATATAATAAAAAAATTATAGTTAATATATTCTTTGGAATGAATAATCTAAATTGTTATTAAATATTAAATCTTTAAATAAATAATTTTATATTTAAAATAAATGATATTACATAAATTATATAAAAATCCACCTTGTAATTATTTTAACACATAATTCCTAAATATTTAATAGAACATAATATAACATATTTATTTAAATAAATAAATAAGTCTCATTGTTCAATAAAAAAATAAAAACAATCTATAGAATATAATAATTTCTATTCTAGATATACTTAGTCTCTTAACGTGTTGGACTCATTCTTAGTGGAATAATGTGAACTGTCCTAAAAGGAATTATTCAAATGTAGTTTCATGATAAACTCTCAGAGAGAATAAAGATAATGATGAAATGGGAAAAATGATATGAAAAAATATGAAAAAATATTTTTTATCATATAATATAATATAAAATTCATACTATTTTCATTATCATATGTTCTAAAAATATTATTCATTGATATCCTAAAATAATCTCATCCCCAAAAAACCATCTCCTTAGACATAATCAACTAATTATAGTTCTATGAAGAGGAAAAGGGAAATACACATTCATTAAAAAATAATTGATGAATACATTAATAATTATTACATTAATGGTATATCACATACTACATACATGATATATACTCTCTCTCCATGAGAGTGTGATTTTCATGGTATGAATCAATACATCAAAGAATGTGGTTGATAGTAAACATAAATAATAATTCAAACCCTATGGATAAGTATACACACTCACTGATAATAATATTTAGAGGCACATATAACATGTAAAATTATTATTGCTCTATATGTCATAGTGTCCTCTAATATTGGATATTTCTAAGTATGAAACATCATGAGATAAATCTTAATTATTTTATAAGTATCTGAAACCTAATATTAAAAAAACATATGTCCATTAACAATATGTCATTTATAACATCAGGAATTTGTTTAGAATAGTGCAATTTTTTTTCTAAATTATCATATATATGAGAACTGTTATAACATTTTTGTGTAATGGATACTCATATGATTTTATCATAAAAATGTTATATGGAGGAACACTCATAATGTGATACTATATTATGAAAAATTAATATTTTATAATTTAAATTATAATGTTAATTAGTTCATTGACACCCATAATAGCAAAAAGAACATTCATTAAAACTATAATTCATTATTAATATCATATAATTACCCCTTAGGTGTCTCTTCACAGATGAAATGTACACTCCAGACCACATACTTTCTCAGTTTTAGTCATGTATCCTCTAAGTTCCAAAAAATATTAAAATTCACTATAATTGTACCTAAATACCCCTATGAGAATCCAATTTATCCAAATATATTTAAACAATATCATATATAATCATTTTCCCATCTTTATCCCCATGAAAAACATTACCACATGAAAAAGTTCAGAGAACAATATCCATGAAATTTACATTCACCATAGATTTAAGGATCATTATATTGAAATTAATCAAGAATTATATCAACATTAACGTGTGAATATTTCAATTTCATTGGTTGATGTTATATCAATATAAATATTAAGGAATTATAACCATAAATTTCTCAATGATACGATAAATTTTCCATATATTTTTGGAAAACCCCAATGCTACCGGATATATAATGGGATTCCAATAAAAATTTAATAAAATGTAACTCTCATGGACAATCTAATATCAATACACTATACTAGCTTATAAAAACCTCCTCAAATGATGGGAAAAATCAATTATGTCCAAAATAATGACTCTATCATCTAATAGATCAAAAAGACTACAACTAATCAACATAACATTTTAGAAATTAAAAATCACCATTACAAAAAAAATACTATATAACATTACACTTCTTTTAGGTAAAAGATATCTTTTGAGGTGTGATTTGATATAATTAATTATTTTTTAATAGAATTATTATAAAATGAAAATATTAAACTATAAAAATTTTACGTTTTTTAGAGGTAATAGTCAAAATTATTAAAATATTGAATTACACGTTATAAAATGACATGAACTTACTAAGAAAATAAACTTCAAATGTCCATAATAATCAATTGGATAAATTATCATTCTGAATTAATTATTAAGAAATCTAAAAAAAATTAATACCATGATTTAATCTCATATGAACATCAATTAATATAGATATTATTGATGATAAAATCCATAGAATATCTTAGCAATTACTTAAATAATTCATTCAGATGTCCCATGAAATCTTCATAGGAATTCCTAGATCATAATTTCAAAACTACATACATTATTATTATATAATTAAAAATATTAAACTTTTTAGAGAATAATATTAGATATCAAAGAAGGCTCTCAACTCTCAAAATTCAGTGGTGATTCCCTGACAAGAAATGGTGATGGATTTGGCCTCCCAACTTCCCGATGTCAAAAGGGGGTAGAAGGCTTCTTGAGCTTAATCGCACCATTTTTTCTCTACCTTATATAACCCATAAGATCATTGAAATTCCAACCTATCTTACTTATTCATGAGGTTACCTATTTTGTTAATGACACACCTCTAAAACTGTTATTGAATTTCAAATTCATGAATGGTTTATTCCTCATGAATCTAACAGGGGTGACCCATTTTAGAAAATGAAGACATTCAGCTGATGATTTCGAATGGTTTGTTTTTGAATCATGGGATATACATGATTGATAGATTGTTAGTATTCTTGATATTAATAACCTGATGATTTTATTCAATTCAGAGAGTGAACTTATTCATGCATTGTCTTGTGATTTGCATGAATGCCTTGGTGGCAGGTTCGTTATCATCCGTTGGACATATTATTTTCACATGATAATGGATTCTCATTCGATTTCATTATGGGTTGGTTTAAATAAATATCTAATGTCATTTCAAAACCCTTATATACTTGAAATATCGAGGAATATGTTATACTATTTCCATTGTTCTAATAGTAGAACCCAATCGGTATGTCACCAAATTAACCCATAAGTTTATGTGGAGGTTGATGTATCCACTACACTGGTGTAGGGGGTTGAATAGAGGTTGGTGATGAATTTAAGCAAAAACATAGATTATTAATCAAATAATTTTTAGATTTTTTATTTGTATATACGCATTTTAGGCATCATGTTTTTAGGTGCAGGAATGGTGCAATGCATATAGACATTAAGCAGAAAAATGATAAAGGGATCATATTGCCTAACAGTGAATGAAATCTGGTGGATAATTCCATTTAAATATAGAAGGTGGAAGAACCATCATATGAAATTATGGTAGTGGATATTTTTATTCTACTGATGATGAACATAGTTGAGTAATCAGAGCTGTATCCAATAGTCCCTAGAAAGGCACTAGAGGTTCATGATATTGAATCCTTGAACACCAGTACATTGCTAACTCACTCAGAGGTGGTACCAATCATTTAGGTAATTCCATAAGAGGCTATAAGAATAAATGGAAGTAATAAGTATTAGGTTCTCTCCAAGTAGGGTACTCTAGTAGAGTTGTGGGGCTACTGACTATTGATACACAACTATTTTGCATTCAGGCAGGGATATAAGATGATTCGAGAAGAGTATAGGATCCTGAGGTGATGGTTAAAAAGAAAATTGAGGATCTAATCAGTAACCTGAATATTAATGAATCAATACTGGGTAAACATACTGATCTACTGGGACATTGTCTCTTAGGTTAGCAACATATCCATGTGGAAATCTAAACATTTAATCAGTTTTAGGCCTTGAGGTATTAGCTTAAGACAATGAGAATTTTTTAGAACCCAAAAATTTTTTTAGTCATCTCAGGCATGTTTGTATGTAAATTTATTAGTTATTAAGGACCTTTATTTTTAGATATGGATTGGGGTGTGTTTGGGTAAATTATTTGAAAATTTTAGTGAAAAATTAAATGTGCATGGGTGGTGCATTATTTAAGTAAATTGTGCATCTACCTAGGAGAAATAATGTGATATCTGGTATTTGATGTAGTAGATTCATTATTATTAAAGAACTATTTTGGAGGCCATGTTAGGTAGCCATACGACATTCCCCCTTGAAGTAGTGGATGACACATGGTTAACACACAGTTTATCTAACAGTGTTACTAAATTATGAAAGTTCCAAATGTGAGATCCTAAAAATGTGGATCTCACTCATTTTTAATTGGTAATGCCCCCTTTCACCTTCAATGTGGACTATATTTGGATTTTTATTTTCTTAATGGTATATGAATGTTATCCTATTTAAATGGGGGGGGGGATACCAAGACCTTACAAACATGATTCATTGAAATGGAAAGCCCGAATTGAAGATATACTTTTCTTCCAATCAATGGAATTAACCTCAACACTTCTCTCATTTTTTCTTCTATCATTCCTTGGTATATATATTGGTATATCATTTATCTCCATGGATATAAATCTTTTTGGTGAGATATAGATCAATTATTGTGGAATTAGATATATATTTATGAAAATAGATGTCATTGATCTGGATTTTTGTTCAGGGATCTAGATATTGGACTTTTATAAATGTCGTTTTGCTCCTCGAATTTGGTTGATTTCCATAGGAAAAATATCCCTCAAATATTTGAGGATGATGCTCTAAATCGAAATACCATAATTATGAATTTGAAATGTATATGAAAGATTTTAGAATATCTAGAATCCTTTATTAATTGATTTATTTGAAATGGGATTATTGTATTCACTAATTTATTTATTGATGATTTTTTGAGAAAGGTGATTAATTGGGGGAAATAATCATATGAATTAGGGGTTTCCATATTTGACAATTAATTTGTTTAAATTGGTTATAAGAGATAGTCATTGTAATATAGATAATTTATTTTGAAATTAATTATGAGATCCTGAATTTTCTATTTTGAGATAATTAATTATGAATTAATTATGAGATATTATATTATTATATAGATAATTAATTACGAGATTAATTATTTGGAATTTATAATTTCAATGAGATAATTAATTCAGGAATGTTCATTATGGGATATGTGTTCTGATATAGTTTAATTAATTAATGTATTATTTAATTTTATCGAGCCATGTAGTTATTGTTGTATTCACTAATGCATTTGATTTATTTAACTAATTGATGAATTTTTAATATAATTGATATTGAAATTAATTGATGAATTAACTATGTTTTTAAGAATGGGAGCATGAGGATTTTAATTTTATGTACTAATAGTAACATGGTAATCATACATATTAGTGAGAGAATGGGAACATGTTAATTAAAATGTGATGTATATATGTCAACATGGCTAATGTACTTATTAGTAAAGATAATGAAAAAAATGGTCATTCTATTGAGGGGTATGAATGGTGAAAAAGTTATACGAAATTCTTGTTTAATATATTGGAATATTTGTAAATGTGTCTTATAAATGTGAAATTAAATAATGGAAATAATAGAGAATTGGGTTATGGAATCACATGAGAATATTATTACTCTTACGTGAGGTGCAGAAGGTTTTGAGATATCATAGTACCTTGAATACTTCATTCTTTGCCAAGAAGAATGTATTATGATATTACAATACCTATAGAACACTTCTTCCTATGGTATGAGATGAAGTTAGTATTGACATATTGTTATCCCTGAGAATCATGGAGTTAATTTAGTTCGAAAAAATAAATGAAAATGTGATAAACTGTTTATTATTACATTGTACCTATTTCCCTATAGAAGTTAATGTAATATTTATTGAATGTAGTTGTTTTAGATACTGTTGTTAGGGGACTACTGATTTGTACTCAATCCATATTCAGACTACCAGATCAGTACCCAAATAGATTATAATGTTGTTGGACTAGATAATGGATAATGCCCTACGATTGGTGGTTGATTATAGATGGTTCTGAGAAGAGTGAACCATACATAGTTAAAAACCTTCGTAGGGAGAAGTAGTGTCTTTGTTTTTCAATTTCATAATAGACACATGACACTTGTGCTGAAAAAAAATTCCCATTCAATTTAGTATTATAATTTCTATTTTCCTATATTGGGACATGAGTATGGTCTTGGATATATTTGATTCTTCATTTGTTTATTTACATCAACATGTGTTTTGCTCTTACAAAAAGGAGAATAATCACTCCAAGAATGACTTACTATAACCCAACTACTAGTCCAAAACCTCTATCATATGGGGAGGCATGTATGAGGTCATGTGGCCAACCGGAAAAAGGCACCGTTGTGTGGTACTGAATTTGGGACATTACATAATGAATTTGATATTAAAATAATATGTGGTATATAATCTAATGAGGATCAACATGTATATTTATCTGATTAAAATTTGGTCGAGAAACATAGTAAAAAACAATAATCTGAGGAATATGAAGGGATAGAAATATGATAGGGACTAGGGATGTTTCTTCATGGAAAAGGTAAGAAAAACAAAGGGTGAAAGGATGTCCCATACCTTCCAAAACCAATGAAGACTAGTTCAATTAAAAAACTAGGTCATAGGAGATGGAATGAATTGCTATATATATTTTTAATAAGTTGAGAATTATTGACAACGTGATGTGCTATTCTAGTTAGGTATAAGGGGAAAACATTTGTTGGGAAGTTAATTAGTAGAAAATCACTAAGAATGATTCTCTTATCAAAACAGTAAATGATGGATGTGTTTCTCTATATCAATTTAACATAATAAGTGGCAAACACGATTAGGGGTATGCTTCTTCATGTGGATGTATGTTGGGAAATGGATGCACAGATCGACCAAAAGGACCTTCTACTGATAAAAAGTTTTAATGAATTGAATACTAGTAAATGGGAGTATAATAAAATTCATTTGTGATTAAAAATAACATTGAATACTTCATTAATGAAGATCCAAATAAATAGGTTCACTTTCTAACTAAAAAACTATTTAGGGTTGAATCATTTGAAATGATGAACTTCTATTTCAATGATTGTTTGTTCTCTTATGAGGCACGTCCTCTTGGTTTAACCTATATAGTTTTTTATATTTCATTAAATACGTTGAATAATAAAAAAATTATTTTAAGACATTGTATATATAGAAAAAATGAATTAGTCATTGGGATATATTTTTCATTATCTCTCAACTATGGATATACATAATTCAAAAAAATCTTCAAGACCTAATAAGATCCATTAATAAGATCAAATAAATTCATAGTTCTTGGAAGGGAACATTGTTTCATCATCATTACATAGATCATTTGATAAAAATTGAATCTAAATTTCTATCATGATTTCACCTTCATCATGGATGACACTAGATTAAACCATGTTGAAAAATTAGATCATATGGACAACTTCTATAAAAAATAATTTTTCTAATTATTAAACTCTCAATACTATAACACACTAATGATATATGTATACAAAATAAAA
Organism: Viscum album; assembly: GCA_963277665.1. NCBI lineage: Eukaryota > Viridiplantae > Streptophyta > Magnoliopsida > Santalales > Viscaceae > Viscum > Viscum album. The sequence continues at coordinate 350,836 of CAUJRU010000286.1, read as the reverse complement.
TAAAATATGAAAATTATTTTCAAATCTAACCCTTAAAATATATATTTACAATGGGGTAGTGATATAATCTATTTAACAATGAAATTATAAAATTATCCTAAAAAATATAGAAATTACCTATTATGATATTCATCTATACACTATTTAAAATTTTTAAACTATGATGAATCCGAATCTAAAAAAATATAATCAATCCAATCATACCAACATTTATCTAATGTAATTTCATTTATTTTCACGTCATTGAAAATATGGATCTCATGATAGTTTTTAATTTAATCTCATAGATAGTATGAATAATCCAGTTAGAGGTTGATATATATTTTTTGTATATGTAATAGCTTAAAATATCCCAATAATTTTTTTGACACACTGTGAACTCAATCTACTAAAATTCATAACATAAAATAAATCATTAATTTGTTGTTGTAGACAAGAAGGAAACAAAATTTATTTACGTTATGAGTCCCAAACATTGGAATAATTTATATAGAGTATAATAGAATTAATCCTTGAATTATTATTAAATATTTTATAAGTAGATAATTCATAAAATCCAAGTGACCAATCCGTGATTTCTAATGTCATTGACCATAATGATTGTAATAACTATTATAAATCTGAAACTCGTGTCATTGTGGGTGGTGGATACCATGGTATTATTTACTTACCCATCTATTACAAATAAATCATAATAAATTTTTATCAACTATAATCAATATGGCCATAGATGTACATAATATAGATGTAACATATTTGATTTTCAACCTACCAAATATTGACATTTAATAATACATGAACTCTAGAGCTATTGATTACATCAAAAAAAATTCCTAGTAACCCAAACCAATTCTCATAAAGGAATCCATATAAATAATATATATGGATGAATGATATTAATAAGGATTATACAAACACTCTATTGGATGGAATTCTGAAAATATAAATAAACATGATCTTATGTCTATTAAACTAATTTTTGCGTCTAATTGTTGACTTATATCTATTAATTAAACCATTCTTTCCACCACACTGTTAATAAAAATATTATTGATTAATACCAAATGATATATTAGCATCATGAATTGGCGTCATGATTTTAAAACAACAAATTAATCACTTCAACAAGATTATGAGCTAATGGTTCACAGTTTTGTAGTAAATTTGGAGTATAATGGTATATATTCTTGGTTTTTATTAAAATTTATAATACTATAAAGATATCATATAAGAGGGTGAGTAAAAAATTTAATCTATATTTAATATCAAGGATATGATCTCAAAGTAAAATTGGATACGAAGCATCCCCCATTATGTATATTTATTCTCATGGTTCCAATAATGAGTATCCACAACTTATTTTTAGTATACTTATATAATAGTATGTATATATTAATATTTTAAATTATGTGTCAAAGATAAATATATATCAAGAAATCCTATAGACCTAGTATTAACTTAATTAGAAATAATCCCCTAATGAATTAGAAATGTCTTTCCCAAAAACTCAAAAAACAGATCTTCCGAGAACCATTGTCCACATTTACCACCAACCAAAAATTTTACCAAATAAATTGATTCACTTAAATATTGAAAACCTCAAAAATATGCGTTACACCAGCCACCTGAATTACATAAAACATGAACTCATATTTCTATGATATTGAGTTCATTGAAAAAATATGTGGCTAAATTAAAAATGTTAAATATTCCAATCACTATTTCAAATCATTCAAAAGTGTAAAAATTTATAATGTATTTAAAGAAAATAGGTTTCTGCCTTGTCAACTATATAATATCACATTATTATGATTTATAAGTATCTGTTATTTTCTTTTATATATAAGTTACTTGTCAATATCTGAGCTAGTCATGCATTCCATAATCATTTTCTTATAGAAAATAATAAACATCCCCTAATATGAAATGATAAAATTATAGTTTTTTATTCAAAAAAAATCATGGATCTCACTCATTACATTATACCACTTGGTGATGAATAATTTTCATATGTAAAATTCCTAGGTTAATGGTAATGTAATATGTGGCCTCTAAATAGCACCAACAATATGATACTAGTTGGTAATAGAAAAAGATGTTATGATCAAATTACATGGGTGTACTTGGCCACAGAAGTCCTAGAAAATATAAGAATAAACTAGAAATTAGAACATTGTAGTAAAACAATATTCAGTCCAATATATAATTTAGAATTCATGTTTTATCATATAAAATTATGTCCTCCTAAATGAATACTAAATAACTCATATAAGTCAACTCCAACACTATTTTTGATCACCACGTCACGAGATAGTAATGTCAAACAATGTTAAAAATGTCATCCTAAAAATAGATAATGATGGTTTTATATAAATGAGGTTATCATAAATGTATAATTAGTATGTTTATACTATGAAATACTCATTCTAATGAAATAGAATAATACTATAGTCTCTCATATTTAATAATAAACCTAATTTATTAGGTATCCTATGGTCAATTACCCACCCTTCCTAACTACTACAACTAAACAATTTAACAAAATAGTATTGTAACATAATAAAAATAATATATATATATATATATATATAATGTACCTTATATTAATTTTCCTAGTAATCTTGAATTACACATATCATGATGACATACACTATAAAACTCTCATCATTTCAATTTATACAAACCAAAACTTTATACAATATAACAACATTCTATAAAAAACATTATCAAAAAAATCCAAATAAAATATACCACTATATGACCGTGTCAATTAAAAATATCCACACTGTATCTACATTCTATTGAAACATTCCACATTTCAAAACCGCTGAATGTCACAATATATTCACAGTACATGTTAATGATATCTAGTGAGAGGGAGAGTTGTAGTTTTCATCCATCATTATCACAAACATCATGTATGAAAATGTTATGCTTGAGAGAGAAAACCTTATATGGGTGTCCCCTATTTCACCAAAAAGAAATTAGGGTGTATAATAAAAAAATAAGAATAGTGAATCAATTCATATTATAAATCAAAATATATATGAACACTCCCCATTATAACCCAAATATGACAAAACCCAAAGCTAGATTTGTACTAGTGTAAGAAAATTACAACCTGAACCCATATAGGAAACATAATATTTTCCATAAAAAATCCCACTGAATAACTCGAACATTTAATCATTTATAACATTAATATTTACTAACACAATAATTTATGATGTATTAATAACATTTATTCATGAAATGAAACTTCCTATATTAATATATGTATATTTGAATTATCATATAATATTTCACTATAATATGTCATATTATACAACATTACAAATCATAATCCCAATCTCTTATCAATATACATTATCAAATTTTTTATTAACTCAACAGGCTTCCATATACCCCTGAAACTAAAATATTATTACCCTAATAACTTACCAACATAACATAAACCACCATAGATCATCCAATAACCACAGAATTGAACAATAAATTGTATCTCATATATAATTGTAACATAAAAATATTGAATACCAAGATAATAAGATTAATAATTCTATATATATATTACTATATTAGAATAGTAAAACATCAACATTCATAATTTTCCATTTATCATTACTTTTGGGGAAAATAATAATATTTGTAATACATCAAAAATTTTATTTTTACAAAATTCATTAGGAACTTTTGATCATTTTAAAATTTAGTTAAAGCTTCCACCTATAATTATCAAGGTAACATCATAATATCTTTAAAAAATTAAATATAGTAACACCATCAAGGAAATAAAAAATTAAAACATTTAAACAATTAATCATTCTCTTACTATGAAACTTTTATAATCCATCTACATTATTAATTTTGTTAATATTAATTCATTACCCATATAAATTTAATGTATGTTAAATCGACACACACACATATATATAATAAATTGATATATATTTTTACTTTCTTCATTATAAAAGCCTCAATAACTCAATAACAGAAGAATTGAAAAAATGTGATAAAAATATTATGTTTACATAAATAATTAAAAACCATAAACTGCATAATTAATTATCTATTCATAAACAAAAATAATCTAGTATAGAAAAATCCATATCCCTAACACCACATGAATGTTAATCACGATAATGAATTTTAAAAAAAGAAGCATAAGTGAGACTTATTTTTCAGGAGAAGTATCACAATAGTCAATGAAAATTATAGATCACCCAAAATGTACAATTCCACTAACACTATGAAATAATGGAACACATGGTATAATTTATTTATGGTGTCACTCCGTCAACCAAATCCAAAAAAAATGAATTAATACTGATCATACATTTAAAACACAAATTTAATTTACCCATTAAAAAAATTAATTTTACAAGATCTGTTTGGAATTTCATTAGAACAAGCTATTGTCCTTCTAACTACCTGATCAAACTACATATCACTATTTCATAATAGTCACCATAGTCAGTATTTTGTCACTATTTTTCTACACTTATATCACAATAATGGGAAATTTTTCATGTAAAATATTTATTTTATATTACATTGTGAAAATCATCTTTTACACCCCAATGTGGGTTTATACTTTACAAAAAATCAAAATATATTGTGACAACAAAAATTCTCACCAACACACCATAATTTGATATTCTTATATAATGATTTATAAAAATAGAATTATTCCACAACAAATGTCTAAACCATAGAAATGTTTTTCCATTATCACCATAAATAATCAACAAGATCCCTCGAAATATAACAAAATAAAAAATGTGAGACCACCATTTTATATAATTCATATTTTAAAGACTAGAATTTTCCCTCCTATAAAACAATGAAACTATTTTCATTCATCTATATGAACTCACATGATAATGTTTTTACCAAAAAAACTATTCCACCATTAAAATATTATCTCTATTTATATTTGAATAATATATTTATTTTTTATCATATAATTCATGAAAATGTTCTTTTGTATTATAAAAATAATTATATTCTAAGTAAGGTCTCATAGAATGTGAGTGTTTTTTTCTTCAACTAGTCTGAAACACCATTCTTCTATGAACCTGGGATGGATTATTGAATGTCAAAAGGATAATTAAATATACTAATGGTTTGGAATCATGTTCTAGGGAATCCAAATATACTAATTGGTAACGTTATTTGAACAATAAATATTTTATAATTAGATGGTGAGTTCTAAGATTAACATCAACGTGTTAATCCTGAAATGTGAAAAAAAGTGAATAAATATATTAGATATTAAAAATATAAAATATGTAATAAAAAATAATAGTCAAGATAAATTGAAACAAAATCATCTAAGAATTAAACCAATAAATTGTGATGACAAACACTGTAGAAGCCAATTTTTTTCTATATTTCAACATAAAATAATATATATCTAAAAAAAATTTAATAGGAATGAAAAATATAAGTTAATACATTAAATATTAATAAAATAAAAATATTTATTATGACTGATAACCGAGTGATTTAATTTATTGGAATAAATAAAAAATCCTATTTATTATTTTTTAGAATGAATATCCATTGTCATTAAATAAAATGTGACTAAATTATTATTATTATTATTATATTTATATAATGGGGGATGCTTTCTGAGGTGTTTAACTAATACAAACCTAAATAGGCATTATAATGTATGTTTGGAGAGAAACCATCAATGAGATATGATCATGTTTAGGGAAATGCCTTTCAGATTCATCTTAAATAAAACACAATTTTCAACTTCAAACACTTCTTACATGTACCATTGATATTATTTTTTGTTCATATGTGGTTGAAATTTATGAGTTACAATTATGCAAAAATTTAATTCATTTCTAAAATAAAAATTTATAATAAATAATTGAATCATTTTCATCTTATAAATATGAAATTAATGTTTATTACAAAATTATGATTCAAATAATAAAATAAAATAATACATTATTTAGGGTTTGATATATTAAAAAAAATTAAAATATTAACTTCAAATTTATCTTAAGGTGAATTATATGTTTCATTCTATAAATTATTATTATTAAGTGAATTTTTGGGAAATTATTTTCTAATACTGCTACTATCTGGACATCATCATATAATAATGATATAATTTTTATAAAAATTAATTAACGAATAAACAAATTTTCATTGAAATAAAATATAAGGGTTAATATAGTGAATTTAAATATAAATATATAATTTATATAATGATGAATAGGTATTGTTTAATTAATATCAAAAACATTTTTTGATCATTTCTTATAATTATGTGATTAGAATTTCACATTTAATTTTTCATTCATTATAATGTAAATAAACTCTCTTAATTTTTTTAAAAAACAATTAATTTTCATGAGAGGTTTTTTATTTCATGATATTTGTGTATAATTTTTTAAATACATAAAATAAATTTCAAAAAAATGTGTATCTATGGATTTTTTTAATATATAAAAAATCATTTTTATAATCACATTTAATTTAATATATTAAAATGGATTCCAAATTTTTAATTATAAATATATTCAATAGGTAATATGGTCAACATAATTTATACCCATAGAAATAAGTGACCATGATAAAAATTTGTCAACATGGTAAATATTAAAAGTTTTAATTGGATGGAAGTGGGGTTGGGGATTAACTGAAGAGACAAGAACCTAATTATCCCTTACATAGGACAAAATATGAAATGTTTTGGGGATTTTCTCTCCCGCACATTATTTTATTTTATTTCTTTTCTAATTTTATCTTCAGGATTTTCAAAATGAATTTACATAATTTTTCTGTTATATGTATTTACTAGTGTTGACAACCCAAACGTACTGATGGTTCCTTCCACCACCATAATAAATACACTATAAATTTTATAATTTACTATAATACTCATTTTAATTTAATTCATTGATAATCCCCCCAAACATATCTATGATTTTGTTCCCCGTAAATTTATACAAACTCCAGCCATAAAAGAAGATTAATAAGAGGAGATAATTCATCCACATTATTATTTTCTCATCTCTTATATTTATCTAAATTCTTCTTCACTAGGATAATATTAAAGAATATTTTTTTACATAAATTATTTATTCCAAAATCATTAATCTTATATATATATTTATATAATATTACAATTATTATATATAGTGTTTTTTTCAATTTTGTCAATATGATATTCCCCTACCCATTTTTAATGATTTTACCAGAAATGTGAATGATGTTATAAAAAATATATTATGGTTGGTTAAAAAATAGTATATACTAGTAATATTATATATTATAGTGATTATTTCTAAATATGATTTAAAAATGATAGTACAATAAATTAATTCCAGGATCGTAAATATCAAATTAAATCATGTATGTTCTCATTTCGGTAAGTTTATCTTCTTAAATGAATGATGTTATGATTAATTATAATGGATGGGGATGGAAAATTTATTTATTGTAAGATATTATAATAATATACAATTTTTCATTAATTTTAAACAAAAAAATTATATCAAAATTAATAGATGGAATTTTTATTAAAATGATACAAATTAAAACACAATTTTTATTTTTTCCACAAAAATTATTACTCAAATTTACAATGGGTTTAAATTGTATAAATAAACCCATAATATAAATTTTATCTATATTTCTTTGACCATTATATTTACTAATAGCTTCACAAGCTTTACTGAAGATCAAAACTCTTTAACCAAAAGGCCATTAAATAATTTAAACAACAAATTACAAGTATTTAATAATAACTAAAATAATAAAAATATTTTAATAAATGAACATAAAATATTATTAAAATAAGAATAAAATATAAATTATTTTCATTAATTGAATAATTATTAGTCTATAGATATTATAGATTATTTTAAAATGATTCCTCCTGACTATGAATCCACTATAAATAGTTTCTTTGAAGGAAATTCATTTTATATATCATAAATATCCCCCTTAGAATATGGTTATAAAATATTATTTTAATAAAAAAATGATAATATTTTTTAATATTTAATTTAAATTTTCTGTGGAAATATTTTTTCACAAATTAATAAATCTTGTTTGATAAATTTCATTCCCTACAAAACATGTTCATATTAAGAAAAACTTCAAATCCTATCCATATGAGCTCTTTTTTAATCTCTATGGATAAAAAATATTTATTCCACTGTTATCATTTTTTATTTTTATGTCATAATATGTTTTATATCTATTATAATATAATTTTGAAATTATTTTTTGAATAGAATATTTATCACACTTTTTATCATGCCCACTTGAATATATGTATATATAATAATGAGTTAATATTTAATATCATGATCATATATTTTTTATTTATATTATATATTTATTTTAAAATTTTAATTATGTTAGTTTAATAAAAATTAGTATTTGTTCTGGCTCATAACATATTAATTTTACAATAGGGATAAAAATATTTTTGAAATCTATTTTCATGATTTAACATCAAATTTATAATTTATCATAAATATATGATGTTGTGAAAGAATTATGATATATGAATCGACCTCTATTTTCCATTGAGATATTATAATTATGGGTGATTCAAATTTTTGTAATCAACTAATTTACAATTGATTTTATGTTTCTCAATAAAAATTTGAAATAGAATTAAACCCATTTCCATTCAATGGATTGTAATGCATGGTAAATGACTAATATCATATGGAATACATATTAATTTATTTTGTTGAGTGGGATTCTATATCTCAGCTAAATGAATTAGATACTATTTTGTATCTCATAAGAAAATAAAGCATGTATAAAATCATATTTCTTACAACTAAAATTGTTTCATTTCATTGATATTCCTAAAACAGAAGGGGAATAAAACTATAGAAACACTTATAATATAATGATCTTATATAATTATAATTCATTAATATTTCCATATTATACTATGTTAACATGAAATGGAAAATTTCAATTTCATAATCCATGGAAACAGTTATGTGGGTGTAGTTTATTATATCACAGTCTTATTATACGGCATATGTGTGGTCAGATGATATTAATTTTTTTCTAATATTATGATTTGAAAATTATTATTTTCTATATTGATTTAATGATGTAATTATTGACTGATAATTTGTTCTTATTTCATTATGATGTAACCCTTGATTACATGTTAGAGACTTTTCCAATGTTTTTCATTTGATATTGTCATTTTCTTATGTTTACTTTTTTAGTATTTCATGATGATAAGTGTATACTATGAATATTATAGAATGGGTATTTGTTTGGGGTAGTTATGGGGAAGTGTTTAATATAATTTTAATAATATATTACGAAATTAAATAAAAAAAATCATAAAAATCAATTAATCATGGGTTTGTGAGATAATTTACATGTTGTAATGATTATCTTATAGGAATGATGAAAAATAATGAAATGTTTTTGTTGTGTCCAAAAAGTTGTTATCTTATAACAGTTTAGTTGACTCTGTGTATTCGTATAATAAACCATTATTCAAATCCTTTGGGTTTTTTTCTATATAATCAAATGTAATATAGAGACTAAAATTATACCATGAAATTATATCCCAAACTGGAAACAAAAACTAAAAAATGATCTGACATATATTTCCATTTTGGTATTAACCATAAAATAAATTGATGATTTATAACATGATCATAACTTAATGCACATTATACATACAGAACTGCACAACTATTTCGAATCTCCTAAGTGTTATTCTTTGGATTATTTATATTGTATTCTTGAAATAGTAGGTTTTAATTTTGTTTATTTTGTTTAGAAAAACTAAGAATAAATGAAAATATTAAACAATAATTTAATTCGAGAATTTTATATTGTATGTTATACACCATAAATTTTAATTTTTATTTATTTCACAATTTTCCATTTTAATTTTTTCTCATTTATAAAATCAATTTCTTATGATAAATTTGTCGAATATTTGTGGAAGATAGATAATAATGACTGTAATGGAAAATAGTTTATTTTCCTAATTATAAAATAAATAAAATGGTATGTTTAATAAAACCTTATGGGAATATTCAGAAAAATTTCTTATAATAAGACTAATAATGAAAACCATGTTGTACTTATAACACCATAAAATTTATACAAACATTATATCAAATAGTTTTTGAAAAAATATCCATTCTATATTGAAAGTCTCTTTTTAAAACCTATATATGATTATTTTAGTAGCGTAATAATGTGTTTTTTCTATATTCTAAATTTCTTATAACATGAGATTGTTATTTTTTCAATATATAATGTTGACATTACAGTAGAATAATGATGGACTATTATTAAATAGTTACCTATAAAAAATGCATTAAAATATTGAATAAGATTTTTTCATGAAAATTTTATTATCCAAATATTTTTCTACAAACAATTGACATTAATATTGAATGATAATTTATAGATCATAAAAATTAATATGAATCCATTGAAACATTTGAGGATAACATCATGTGACTCAGTTGGCATGGATAATTTATTATTATTAATTCAAAATTAATAACAAATTTATTATTTATATCTAATATCCAACCAATTGATTAAAATTATCCATAATAATCTATGGTAGTTATGAAAAAAGTTTTCATTCTGTACTAAATCTAGATATTGAATATGAGGTTTTTTGTCAGCATAAGAAAAGAATAATAATGTTTCATATAAACTAAAATGATATAGAAGATAATATTAATGTACCTAAATGTATAATAGTTATAAGAAATCATAGAATAATTTTTATACTTCAAATATGAAAAATGATTTATGTATGGTATGGTAGATAATCATAATCACAATTATTGCTTATGAGAAAAGATTATATTTAATTAAATTTAGGAAATGTGGTTCCCAAATGATAATCCACACAAAATCAAATGTTTCGAAATCAAAAAGTTTTTATAAAACACAAATCTATTTTTCTATAAATTAGTTAGCATAAATTATTATTTTTACAACATCATTTACCAAATAAAAATGGGAATATTTCTGATATACCGACACTAGAATTAGGTTATGAAATAAAGGATTTAAAATTTAAATATATAATATGCTTTAAAAAATATAGTCTATATTTTATTCATTCTATACATAGAAGATTATATTTGTAACACTTTTTAATGATATCAAATCACAACCAAGATATGTAGTTGTTGAATTATTAGTGTGAACATAATTTTCCATGATAATTATATGTAATGTATAAAAATCACCATCAATTTATGTTTGTGGTAATGACCTTCCATAAAATATAGTAAGTCATAAAATGGTTTAATTAGATTATATTTTATTCATCGATTTTATAAATTAATATTTAACCTATATTAATGTCTCTGATAGAGAAGTCCAATTTTTTATCAATAATCCCCGAGTGAGCATTTAATAGTTGAAGTTATACTATAAACAACATACCTATAATACTTCAATTAATAGGATTTAATTATTTATAACGTACCCCATTGAGGATATCCTATTTTGGTTTATGATGTAATTAGAAGCCTAATTATACCTCCGTTAGGCGAGCGGCTAGCCACAATCATCCAATAGGCATGTCACAAAAAATTTGAGGACATATCTTTAAGTATTTTTAATCGATAATGTAGATATACATTATTATATTATTGAAGATATAATAAACTGATACTCTAATGAAATTCATAATAACTAATTACACATGGGAGCATGAAAAAATAAAATAGCTGAATTCATTCCCATAAAATTGATGAAATATTCCAACCAGAAAGCATAATGAGTGAGTTATTTCTAAATCAAACTCATAAGATCATATTTTTTAAGCTATGTATTAACAAAGTACACTTCGTTCATGTTTTCCGTGGACTATATTAAATATTCATTCATCAATATTATACAAGAAATGTGCGAGCATAGACCCTTTTTGGAAGTGAATAAAAATACCCATTAGTATACCAAAGACTCACCAAACACAATTAACCAAAGAGAGATTCTTATATAAATGAGAAAACTAAGGGAATGATAAATACAACCAAAATATTCTAAATTTAATGTACCAAATATTACAGTGAGGTTATGTCCTCACTTCAATCCATGCATTCTACAAGAGGCTCAAAGTTAGCATTCTACAAGAGGCTCAAAAGTAGCATTCATCCACATGAATACATTTATTGGGTCTATCTATAAAGAAATAACTCATCTAAGGGGACTTATTGATAATTTATTTCCATGAATATGTATGAAATAATAGAGAGGTATCATCAATTATAATCATTTTATTGGACTAATCAATTATATAATCCAAAACATTTCAATACATAGACTATAGATCATGCATGAGGCATTTGGTGAATAAAAAACACTAATATGATTAACACAATATGAAGTAGATCAGACCCTATATATTTATGAAATTAAACCCAATATATGGAATAATTATAGATTATCGCACCATGAGAGTCATGGAGTGACACCCAAAATGATCTAGAACAAACCCATATAAAAGAGTGTTAAACAAATTAATAAGGAACGATACCACACTGTACCCTCTTAGTGATGGTCTTAGGGAACACATCCACACCAATAAGGTATGGCATAACTCCCCCAATATCACACCAATAATATTAATAAAATTAAATGGGATACTACCTAACACAATTTCAGATTGAAATATATCTTATCGCCACATTCATGTCTCACAATGTCTCACACTACTTGTGAATGTCCATCCGACCACATATGTACCTCCTTGGATACATTGTTTTTAATTTGAATACATGGTGTATAGAGGACTGGGTGGCACTTAATGTATTTCACCTTCTCTGTCTTTTTAATTTTGGAATTTGTATGGAAAATTTCCATTTTAAATGATGTGAGGGCTCACATGGCCTCATTGGGGTGTACTATTCATAAACATTTAATAATCAATCTTCAGTAGACATGTTGTGTATGAACACAACTCATATTGTTCTATTTTGTTCAACATTTAAGAAATATACATGACATAATGGGGTATACATTGACTGTTTTATTTTGAATTAAATACATGGCATCTCATAATTTCATTATAAATTATAGTCTCATCCATTATTCATCCCATGATATCATCCGTTAATCCTACTGCAAGACTTCGTTACAAAAACCATGTTACAACATGATTGATCCATTAATGTCGGAAATTATAGGATTCTAAACACTCATTGATTGATAATATCCTATCATCTCCGTAAAACAGAATCCAAGGATTCATGTTCATGAATTATAAATAAACATCTCTATTGTTTTCTCTCCATTTATTTTGACCAATCAATTATTTCCACCATTTTCTCATAATCACCCATCAACATACCACTAGAGATACCTGATTAATACATATAACATAACTTCTATTTCCGAAAAAACTGACAGATTACAATCATCACTTCCACTGGACGGTCATGTCTCCAATTCTCATCCTGAAACGGAAAAACATTATATGTAGTGAGATGAAACAATTTCAAAATGATGGTTTACCCAAGTATCAACAAATAATAAACCAATTAAAACACTAATGTAAATATTTAATGAATTTACCATGAATGAAAATTAAAAAATATATTATAATAATTAATTGATGATGTTAATTTTGTAAATCTAAAATTATAATTTAAATAATGTAGTGGATTATGAAATTGCTGAATTTAATTATTAATAAATCTAAATTTAAAATTTTAAATCCAATAAATCTATAATTGTACAAAAAAAATGATCCTTGAATTAATAATAAATGAATTAATTAATTCTCATTGTATTATCATTGAATAGATATTTAAACCAAAAAATAAACATATTAATAATGGTTTGATAAATCAATGGTAAAGAATGATTCTATTTCATTTTTTTATTGAGGTTCAAAAAATCAATTGGAAAAAATTAATCCTGTGATGTTATGATTCGATATCCACTATCCCTAAATCACCCAAAAATGTATATGCATGTAGGGATCTATATATATCTTCTATATCATCCCAGGGTTTACCCTGAGTATGAATATTTTAAACATAGAAGGCCTTATAATATAATACATATACACATGGGAACATTTCTATATAGTATTATAATGTGTCAATGATAAACACAAAATATTATGTAGAACATTATTTTTAATTCATGAATTTTAATAAAATTCCTTAAAATTTAAAATTAATAACATTAAAAGATATTTTAGGTTTACTGTCTTTGATTCTAGGTACATTTCACCTGGAAATAATTTAAATAAAATTAAACATAAAAAATTTATAATCCCCTTGAATGGTTTCTTTACAATACCATACAAAATAATCTGAGAACAAATGAGTTGAAGGGGAAATTTATGAAATGAATGGCTGATCATAAATTCATACAAGGGATATAAAATTTAATAGGACATAATAGTTTAAATGTCAATAATAACATAAGAATATGTTTTTAAAAACATGGGTCATTATGAAAGTACATGAACCTAAAAGATGAGACATATTATGGAAATCTTGATTCATCAAAAAATATGAGACATTACTAGTCATATCTCAACAACAATTCAATATGGAGACATTAATCATAAAACTACTCTTATTACCAATTTCTAATAAATAATTACCATTTCATCATACCTATGTATTTTTAAAATGTTAACTCATTATAGTAAATAATTATCTAATTCATTATTGTTCTCTTAGGGCACACCCTTCGTATGTATATTATATGTCATCAAAATCAATTTGAAATCATATGTAACTATATTTTTATCCCATGAGTGTCTAATTATAATTTTATAAAATGATTTCTTAAATAAATAGTTTAATTATACATAAAAATGAATAACATTGAATGAAAGTAATGTTGGTTATTCATTTTATGAAGGTATTTCTCGGAGAATCAAGTGCTTATTTCAGAAGTTTAATATATATATACAAAAAAGATATAGGAATATGATTAATAAGTTTGAAATGGAATACATAATTATTTTAAAACTTCCTATAAAGTTACTGGTGTGTACATAAGTACTTTAAACCATAACACTTTTTAAAAAATTGACTCATTTGAAATGTGTTATTAAATTGAAAATGTTTTGGTATAAATCCCTTACCATTGGATTATGATACATAAGGATATAGACCAACCCCTTAGAGTCATAGATCCCTTATAGGGAGACAATTAGGATGAATATTGAATAACAATTAATGATTAATGTAATAGGAGATAATAGTGAAGAAGGAATGAGGTTATATATACATGAGGAGGGGTAGTTTTAAGTATTAATTTTATTTTTTATTTTATTATATTATCCAATAAATATTGGGTGAAATGAATTATATACAAATTTCTAAATTATTAATATGATGGTGAGAGTGGGTGGATCTGAAAACATTTACCAATTCAAAAATAAAATTCATGGAAAACTAATTAATTCCCACAAAAAAATTTGTATCTCAAAAATAATATTTTTGGCCACTAAATTTTATTTTAAAATTTAAAAAATAATATTATTAATTTTAAATTTATTTTAATAATTATTTTACGTAAATGTATATTTAATAAAAAAATTTCAAAAAGGATTGGACAATGTTCACATAATTAGGATTTTATGAAATCAATGATCATTTAAAATGAAATTTATACTTTCTTACTAAAAATAATAATTTTTTGAAGAATATTAAAAATTAAGCCTAAAATGAATATTTATTAGATGATTCAAAAAAATAAATATATTTTAGGAAAATAATTAGCTAATAATATTAATTTATACTTTAAATAAAAAATGTTATTTATCTAAAACTATTGTTTTTTTCATTTATTAGACTATATTGTAAGTTTCAAAAATACAATAGAAATCACTGATTTATATTATCATGTAGAACTGTTTTGTATAATTATTCAATTAAAATAAATGATATTTAAAAAATATTAATTTACAATAACACATTTTTCTGAAATTAAATACATTTTTTAGTTTTAATTAAAAATTTTAACCCCAACAATCGCATTAATTTTTTAGTAATCATAACAAAAAAATATTATTGATTAATGATCATAATTCATATCAACCATATCTACCATTCTTCTTAATAATAAATGTTAAATTTTTATAAAAATAGACCATCATTCGGGATTTATAAATAAATAATTCACTTTAAATGGGTTTTACACCTCCTATGATAATATTAAATCTATTCATAATCCTTCTATTTATTTTAATGATCTTTACTATTGGGGAATTATTATTAGGGGAATTCAATTCAATGGTGTGTTTTTCTATAAAATGTACAATTACTAAATTTTTATATCGCTTTAATGCTCATCATTGTAACAATCCATATCTATATATGATTTTTAGTCGTAATGTGCAATGTATTATAGTTTCTATGTTAGGATATTGTGAAAATAATAATAAAATTTTTCGTTGGGAGTTGATATATATTTTATTAAGAGAATAATATTTTCCATGTTTTTATATTCTCCCCCAACGAAATTTCATTCTCCAAATATTACTCTGATCAATATATAAAGAAGGATTCTTTTTATAATCACAATGATAATAAATTTCAAAGTAGATTCTAATCTTATTTTATATAATACTTATTGTATATTTTAATATAAATAAATTTTTCATTCCTCTAAAATTTAAAGTTACACTTTTTATACAGGTGTTTTGTTGGTTTCTGACATGAATATGATACTCAAAAGATATTCCTTAGGACTTTCAAACTAGGTGTGATGAAATGTTTCACTATTGGGAACAATGTGATCATGTAGTCAAAGAACAATGTACCCTTTGGGATATTACCAATTAGATATGACTATTAAATATCTAAATTTACCTATACAATATAGAAAAGGTATTCATGTATTATAAACCAGAATAATTTTACATGAAAAAAATAAAGGTTTTTTACTATATTTAGTCTTATCTATAAGTCTCGTAGAATGGTTTTAACAGACATAATTTCTAAAAATAACTTATATGTACCAATGAATCAAAATAATAAATCCTAATTCATTAATACCTGACTTTTTATATACTTACATAATTTTTTTTGCAAAAAATAATTGGAGGATCTTTTTTATATGAACCATCACTATTCATTATATTATCATTACATAACATTTTAGGAATACAATATCATTATACAAATAGACACCCAATGATTGTATTTGGTATAGTTCCTTTGGAAACATTGAAATATGAACACTTCTACATATGTGGACTAAATCATCTCCCACTAGGTTCTTCATGACAATAACCCTTCATAAACATATCAATCATAGTACATATAGTCATAACCTAGGGGAAAAGAAACATGAAATTGTTGAGATAAAATGATCTGTAACCGTAAACAATGCAGACATGTATGAATAATCATTTGTATAAGGGTATGAGAATATGATCATATAAATAGAAATCAAACCCCAGATATCAATGATCATAACCAAATCATGGCAGAAATATTGGATTTTTATATGAAATAATTCATACTAAATAATGTGAATAATTTCAGAAAGCATAACAAATGAATAAGTCATGGAATTGTGGAAAACACATAACCATATATTGATTTTCATAGTAACCAAGGAATCACTGCAAAGGCAATCATTATAGTATGGGTTCACTCCCAATGCCACCATATTATTCATTTTTCACTCCCATGTCGATCATATTTTCATTATTTCACTTCACATACAATCTTAGCATACATGGTTCACTCTCATGTCCATCCTTGATGTCATGGTTCGCCACTAAGACTGTATTAGTTTATCTCTTGATATATAAAACATTACCCAATTTCATTAGAAGGGGATATAGTTCTCCCCAATCACATAATGAAATCATACATAAATGTTCCTCAATATCATTTATAAAAATATCATACCGCATGAATGTTAATCGGTATCCTAAACATGTAAACATATCATTACCTGTGAAATAATTTACAAGTTTCATAATTATTTCATCCAAAGCGTAACCTATAAAAGGGAAATAGATTTGACATATGAGTAACCCATGATGGATAAATGGATCTCATAAATACCATGAAAATTAGAATAATTCTTTCATAGAATATAAGATAATGGAACCTTCTGGTAATTTACTATAAAAGAATTAGTAACATCAAATGATGCCATCATAGATATAATATAATATATAAATATCAATAACAACTTTTTCTAGAGGAAAATATAATTTTATTTAAGAAGGATTTTTAATAAACATAATTTTTAAAATATAATTTTCAAATAAAATATCACAAATCATATAAAATAATTTTGAAAATCAATTTCCTTGAAAACATATTAAATATGGTTCAAAAAAAATTATAATATGTTTTCATCGAAAACAATTTGAAAAAATTTAATAAAAGATTCATAAGATTTTGAAGACCATTTCAATGAGAATAGTTTGAAAAACTATGAATTTATCATGAAAATGATTTAAAACTGATTTTACATGAATTCTTAAATATGAATCATGAAATTTTATTGAAACCAATTTTGTTCAGAACTCTTTGAAATATTACAAATATGGTTTGAAAGCATTCTGAAATTATTTTTCCATGAAAAATATGAAAGAAGATTCAAAACAATTTGGGAAAGATTTTTCATTGAAAATAATTTAAATAACATTTTCTATAAGATGAATCTATCAAAATGATAAGGAATCATCAAGGAAATAATAGTGGCTAAATCCGTACATGTCGTATGAGGTAAAAAGAAAAATCCATTTGTATATTTAAAATGATAAAAAAATTACATGTTCGAAAAGATAAAAGAAAATTCCATTGAAGTGATTTTTAAATTAAAAATTGGTAAAATACCTTTTATATACTGCTGTATAATTGTAAAATAATCATGGAAATGCATTTTAGAAAAAACTGATTTTTGAGCAGAGATAGGATATAGTCGGGATTTTTAAACATCAATTTGTTAACTATATTATATTCGAAAGAGTATAAAATAGTACCAACACATGAATTTATTGTGAAATAAATATTATCGGGAATATCACGATTGTTCTTGAGATATAGATCATAATATTTAAGCAAAGGGTGCATAAACATAATCAATCTCGAAAAAATATTAGATTGGAATAATAAACTATTATAACATTGTAACTTGGGAACATACAATCCATATAAGAATATTAAATTAAATAGAACCTAAAATGTCATTTAAATAATTATATTCAGGATATAACCAGTTAAATTTAATTTTATACACCTCAAAAGAGAGTTTTGGTTCATAACAAAATATGAGTCTCAAAGGAGGAAAATTGAGACAAAGCATTTTGAATTATTTTGTACCTTATGAAACATCATCCCAATGAAAAAAGGATCATAAAATGGGAATTTAAATTCCCATAAATTTATATAATGTATTTTTTTAATAAAATCACGTGAATTACATACACCACACAAAAGGAAATACATGCCCACATATTTTAAATGCCACAAAAATTAATAGGGAAATAAAATCCCAAGAACATGAGTCTTCACTCAATCTGTAATCATACATGATTCCAATATAATTAATATATATTTATTATTCATATTCTAAATAATAATATTCTTATAAATAATACCATATATTTTATTATTATGAACGTATATTACCCTCTTGTTAACGATCATATGTTAATGTTTCACTTCGTATAAAATTTGATTTGTTCATCGTATTTGACTTAATTGGTAATATATTTGATTCTTATACATATTTTAATGTTCATTGAATGTAAAATAAGATATATATATATATATATATGGTATATAAATTATATTTTTATTATAATAATCAATATAATACAATATAATGAAATGGAATACACCATTCATAGAGATGGTAAGTTTTATTTACGCATGAACGTTGTTTCTGTTTTTTGTTATCATATTGATAGAACATTAGAAAATGAAATATGTATTTATATGTATTAATATATATATACCATTATTTTATTATTAATATATCATTTATATCATATAATTTCCTTTAAACTATCCTTAATACATTCCATGCGGTGTGTGAAAGAATCAAATCGCATTAAAGTTTCACTAGCCCACACTTCCTCAAAATATATTATCATATCAACTCCAAATTAAATTTAAAGTTATTTTAAGTTTAGAATCAATAAATATAATTATATTAATATTAAATATAATTTATGAAATATAGAAATATAGTTTTTATAATAATATCTATAATGATTGGTGGTAAAGTAAAAATAAACCATCATCATTTTGTAAGACAATAGTTTACTGTAAAAAGAAACAATATGTTCAAAATATATTATATTAAGGTTTGTTTAATTATAAGTAGAAAAAGTTTCATAAAAAATCCTATTATGTAAAGGATAATGGTTTTTTCACAAAATAATATAATAAGAATGCTACATGGGATGAAGAAGTAAATGAAAAAATGAGTTTGAGTGAATATGTTACATATAAATTGGGTAACTCTTTTTTGTTTTTACCACAAGGAACCCATTATAGGATTTATTATAAAATGGAGACTTAAAGGTATAAATAAGGGCTTTGGTAGGATATTATGGATGTTATTTTTTGAACACAAATAGATTGAGAGGTGTGAGGAATTGATTGAGGTGGTGGCCTTATATAGGGAGGGAAAAGGATTCACATGGAATATATAAAAACAAGTTTGGTGAGCACATTTAATTACCTAAAACAAATACGAAACCAAAAAAGATGTTTTATGGAGTATATATGTGAAATAAATGGTTTTTTGGAAAAGTGTATAAGTAATTTGGGCTGTTAATGTTTTAGTTTAGTAGCAAATTATGGGTAATATGGCCTTCTAGATGTGAATAATTTTAATAACATTTACTAATAATTAAGGTAAACTTATAACCTATTATTATTAGTCTATTGGTATAATACATAATACAATTGTGTATGTTAGAATTCTAAAATTCAAATATCAGAAGCTTAAAATTTAATATTAGTGATAATCCAATAGAGGAGACGAAATAACGAGGTTTTCATGTAGAAAAAAGATAAAAAGCTTGTTAATATTTTTTTTAGTTTCAATTTTAAATTTAATATAATAAATTAATTTATCTTTATATATTTCATATTCATCTAATTTTACCTTAAAATATGAATAATATTAATTAGAATTAATAATTAATTAGATAAAAGGTAGTTTTTAACTAATAGGGATTTATCACTATTGATAAAAAATCTAGTTTCTCAGAATATCCAAATATTCACCAAAAGATAATTTAGATATTTTAAATCAAAAATAAATTGTATTTAATTAAAGTAATTTTATAAATGATTCTAAAATTAATTTTATTATTTATAATCATCCAATTCCAAAAAAAATTTAGTTTTAACAAAAAATGACTTTAAAAAAATATAATCTTTCATTATTAACATGTTCTATTTATATAAGAAGATTATAAAAAATATTTTTATTGAATTTATTACTATAAGTATAAATATTTATAATGATTAGTTTATATATATCTCATTTTATTAATTATATACTTAAAAAATTATGTTTCATAGAAACTATGTGATGTGAGAAACGTATTCCAATTCGGTGTTGATTGTAGTGAAAGACACATTATTATTACATGTTGAAGTAATTTTTATCTTAGGGTTTTAAAATATATTAATATATATAAATAATTTTTTCTACTTTCATGTGAAATATAAATTTTTAAAAAGATAAATTAAATTGGAAAAATTAATTCTCAGATTCATGGGGTGTACTTTTTGAGGTATTGTGACATATTATATATGTTCACTGTAAATTTAAAACATTTTACCCAAGATAAATAATAAATAAATTTAATCCCAATTGTAAATATTCAATATTAATCTCTCTCAAATTATATCATTATATTATATTTCTTGAAAAATAATTATTAAATGAAATAGTCGAGCATAAAAACAAGGTATAATGAATGTAAGAGGACATTATTGGAGAAACATGAATACACATTATGATAGTGAATATAATATTTTGTGTTATAATGTAAGTATATCAACATATAACATGATGTATAAAATTTATATTTAAAGACAACCTAAACATTGATAAGTTCATAAGTATATCATCATAACTCTTTAAAATGGATTTGTAATAAATATACCCAATGATTTTAAAAAATGTATCTTAAAATATTACTAATATAGGATTACGAGGTATTATTAACATGTAATATCTAGTTATTTATTATTTTCCCAATCCTTTATAGTTCATTTAGGTAGAACCCTTCATAACATTAATATAATAAGAGACACATAGGTCAAAATTTTTACATTCAACTAATTTATATCCCATTAGAATGTAATTATGGTTTAGAAAATTGATATCAACAAAAAATTGTGTAATTATAAATAAAATTTAATACCGTAGAATTTAAATATGGTTGGGCTTCCATGAAAAGAATACATATCTTAAAAAAATATTGGTGTTATTTCTTCACTGAAATGATTATAAAAATGTTATCTCAGAATGATTGTAATTATAGTTAAATTGAATGAATAATTATAAATACATATTATATTGCACAATATTGGTTATAAAAACACCTGAATGAATATTATTTTGGAAATAAAAATTCCAATTTTATATGAGTACTTGAATTTAAAATGTAATAGCAGAGATCTCTTACCATATCTGATATCTTCTTAATGATAGTAAGATACATATTAGAAAATTTGATCACCATTAGAGATATTATATTGAACTATATTTATATAGAATTACTTCTCAAATGAATTTTTGAGAAGAGTGAGTAGGTCCTAAGGTTAGTTATACTACAGGAAGGGTGAATTTAAGGGTTAAAATATTGGATAATTTATTATATAACCTATCAAAAGATAGGTGCGATGAGTAATATCCAATTTTATTTCATAATTATTATTTTTTGAGGTTTGGTGGATTTAATAATCCTTCGTCATTAAATAATAATCTTTAAAAACCCCATTTAATACACCCAAACCCAAAAATTATCATAAAATTATTTTTTTAAGAAATGTAATGTATAAATTTAAAATGAAAATTAAATTTCATTAAATTAATTTTTATATATATTATATTAATATAATATTGATTAATATTTCTCCAAAATTTATGAGTCATGCTAATATTATAATTATGTTCTAAATTGTTGTTCTAGTAAAAATAAAAATTTCACTTCTTGAGTAAAATATAATATTTTATGGAAAAAACATAAGAAATAAAACATTATATAATTTTTATGTGTTTATTCCCAAAATGAATTTTTTTTAAAAAAATTTATTATTGAAATATAAACATTTCAAAATTTCAATAAACTTATATTTTTATTGAAAAATATTATTTTTAATGACATAGTAAACTATATACCGTATATAAAAATGTGTTAGGAAATTATTTATATTTATTATCATATAATGGTGTTTTATAGGATATTTGAAAAAAATTAAATTTTTAGTTTATTATAAATTATACACGAAAAAAATTTCGAATGAAAATTAAATATTTCATTATCTCCAAAAAATAATCCCAAAGGTCATGTTATTTCCCACAAATAACAATAACTAACATTCTAATTTATTAATTATCATAATTACCATGTGGAATATTGGAAAATGAACCAAATGTTGACCAACCATATTTCCCTATATATTTATCATTATTATAACTTAATCATTCAATACATCACTTCATTTGTTCTTACACATCGATTGATATTGTAAAATTTTCTTCCTAACAGTTCCCAATAATTTTTTATACACAATGAAGCTGAAGTTCTTCATTTGGGAATTGTAATATAAGGATTTTAATATAGTTAATGTACTATTTTTCAATTGTATATCCCTTTTTCTATTCCATGTTTTATTATTCCACAAAAACACATGATGTGTAATGTTCTTACAAAATGTTATAGTCTCACTATATTTAATTATAATATCATAGGTATGTATAGAATTATAAAATTTTAAATCAATTAATGTTTATGAAAATGATATTAGTCTTATGTTAGTGATGACACTTTTTCTGATAGCGTACTAAATATGCACGGTCTTGTTTATTTGAAATCTTATGTCGCACACAATTTTGAGTTATAACAAAAAATATTTTTATTATTTTAAATAATAGTTAACTCATAGTCGTTTTATTGTCGTAAATGAACATACATTAATATATTATGACTAAACAATATTGTTAAATGTTTTCACATTTATCCAATTATGTTTGGAGCCTTAAAATAACAATGATTCAGATTTTAAGCCTAAATACTAAAAATATTTTAAAACAATTTTTTACATCCTTTTGATGGAGAACCCTATTTAAATATATTTTTTTCACTATAATATTTTTTATTTAAAACACTTATATTAATATTACAACTCTTTGAAATCCTATAAACTCTTATTGGTCTCTACTAGTGGATTTCTATTTTGGGTAAAACTTTTCATAGTTTTGGTGATATAAGGACCCTGCCTTAAAACAAGAATAATCTTAAATTAAGTTAATAATTCACATTGAGGATCTTTTCAGGTTTATCATTTTAGAGAATTAGGCCATAACAATTAAATTTCATTTCCAAATAAATAAAATATAGACACTTCTACTCAGTTCTCATTTTTTCACAAAATAATAACTCTTGAAAAAATAGTCATGTCTAATTCCATATTTAAGACAACATGACTTTTCCTTGATACCATCGACGACCCTATTCTTTTTTAAGTCCTATGAAAAACATTTGAAAACATTGGATAAGGATAAAAATCTCAGTAAGGGATACACCAAGAATAAAACTGTTTGTTTTTCAAAACATCAAGTAAACCATGAATAATTTATCATAATAATGCTTATCACCTTTATGAAGTAGTAAATACCCTTCACTGAATAAAATATCATTACTTATCCTTTTGTAAAAAAAATATTACCATAAAATACATATAAATAACACATAACATATAAAGGTAACATGGGACATAAACATTATTAAGTGGAAAAAATATACGGTCGACTTCCACACACATCACTAAATGTAATAGCCATGCAGCCGACCTCCATACCCAATGCATTGGAGGTTATAATGTAACCACCCGTCCTGGTTTATCACGACACCAATCATCATATGATTTATTACATAATCATCCATCAAATTTCCATGTACCATAATAACTCATAAAATATTTCAAATATAACAATGTCACTAATAACATTTCATTTGAAATCACAATAACTAATTTCATGATATTGAAATAATCATTCAATTTTCATAATCCATTTAAAAAGGATTTTTTAATCAAAGTGTCCCATACCACATTGATGCTTTTAATGGAATTATAATTTTATAAAATTAATGTACATATAAATAAATAATAAAAACCATTTTTAAAACATGGTCATTAAATATAATGATTTATTATATTAAATCATTAAAACGTCTAAAACAATATTTTAGTTAAAGGGTTGTTAACAATATGAGAGACTCTTGAATAAAAATAATTGAGGAATAAAATTTAATATGAACATTATAATAGCATGAGAATAAATGGATTCATGATATAATATTACTAAAGATAGTATATAAACCATATAAGATTGAATTGGTGCATAACTACAATGAAGTCTTCATGGAAATGTAAATTGAGATGAAATCCCTTATATAGACAATATCTTTAAATTAAGAATAAATCAATTACATAATTTTGTGTGAAAAATATAAATATACCCAATATTAGTGGGTATCAAGTATAAAACAATTATTGGTCATTCACAAATATTCATATGATGACATATTCAAGAAGTACATGTTTAACACAATGAATTGAAATTGCGTGAAGAAGTTCCCTTGCCAAAACTCGAAAGCCTAACAGCGTGACATTAAAATTCAGAAAATGGATTGATGAGTTAAAAAGGGTATCACATCACATGGACATAAAATTTATATCAATAAGGATATTGAAGAACATATCCCAGCAGAATAAAATGTAAAATTAAAATACATAACAAAAAAAGTCTTTAATAATTTAAGGGTGAAAAGCTCCCTTACCGATTTTGTAACATAATAAATCATACTCCACATGAGATAATGACCATAATATGTAGATTTAAATAACCATAAATGAAATTATTTTACACCAAAGTACAATCCTGGGGATTATATACACCACATAAAATGAAATATTGGCAAATATATAATGAATCTCACGGGAATAAAAAGTGAGATGAAACCCTTTACCACGTTGTAATCAACTCAGTCGTATGACCAAAAGTTAATAATCACCAATGAATCACATAATATAGTATATATAATGATAATAATGATAATATATATCAAATTTCAGTAAAAAATACACCACATGCAATGAATATTTGGCGAACTATGGAAATCTCATGGAATTAAAAGTGAGATAAAAAAATCCCTTACCTCGTGTCCAACATGAATCTTATGTTCTTTGTTCTTCCTGAATAATAAACATAAGTTAGTCTCTACTTCATTAAAAAATTAATGTTTATTATTAATTTTATATCACTTATTATCTTTCTATAACAACTATTTAATTATTTGAGTTCATATTGGATATTTTATTTATGTTCGGAACTTGAGTCAAAAATGAACTTGTTATAATTACAATTTGTCCATGTGGACATAATTCCATTATCCCAAGATTTATATAAATGTATATATATCATATATATCTTATATATCTTGTGTATATTTATTTATAATATTCCATATCATTTTGAGTTAATAAATGAAACACAATATTCATGGAGATGGTAAGCTGTGTGTACGCATGAACGCTACTTTAATTTATATTTTATATTTAAAGGAAAGAAAACATAATGATACTGGGGTGTATTATAATAATAATATAATATCATATAATATTTTATGTTACATAATTTTATTAAATTCATCCTTTATATGTTCCATGTATGCCATGAATGAATCACATCACCTTTAGTGGGCGGTAGTCCGCACTTCCTCAAATGAAATTATCACGTTTAACCATAATGGAAACCATAAAGGTATGATATAAATGAATAATAAAGATGCATAAAGAAAACATAATCATAATATAAATCAAATATAAATATAGTGGCATCTTAATTTAGACCATTTTAGGCGGTAGGGGATAATCGAACACTCATCGTTTCATGAGGCGTTAGTTTTCCATCCATAAAAACAGTATGTTCTTCACCCATTATATGGAGTTGTGTGTAAGTGTAGTTCAAATAATTTTTATAAAAACATCCTATTATAATTAGGATAATATTTTTTTCATAAAATAAAAGAATATAAAGATATTAGGGGGTTGGATAAGTAAAATAAAACAAAATCAAACAAAAGATTTTACGAGAAACTGCTACCTCTAATTTGGGTATCTTCCTTTGGTTTGAACCAAAATGACTTCTTAAAGTTCCTTATGCTGAAGGTAAGGCTTATATGAGTAATAGGGGGATCTTGAGAGATTATTTTGGTAGGTTCAGATGAGCCAAGGTTCATGAGAGGTGTGGGAAATTCGTTAGAGATGGTCTCCTTTTATAAGGGGGATGAGGGGTCTTTAAGAAAGTGTGAAAATATTACATTACTATATAATGATATTCGGTTTCTAGTGGACAAAAAATCATTATAGTCGATGATAAGATGACTCATGGAAAAAATAAATTCATCCCATAATAATTGGACAATTTTTAAATCTTATTTTAATATTTATAATCTTACTTATATAAATGATTTATTATTGAGGTAAACACTTCATCATTATTGTTCCATAAATGATTTAATTTATTCGATGATTAGAAATTAATAAAATCCATGATTTAGTAAATATTTGTATCTTTAAAATTAATATTTATAGTCAAAATGATAATTTATATAACCCCTTTTAAATATTAATTTACTCAATGATTTTCGTTTCTGTCATTTTTTCCTTTACTTTAAATTAATTAATCTATAGTGTCATTATCAATCATAAGTGGATCTATGGGGTCCTAAAACAGACCCAATGAGGCCGATGGTCGCCCATTACTCATCCAGTAATGTTAGTCCAAGTTTTAAGGTAATTTTGGAAAATTATAATATCCTTTTTACCTTGAATTACCCTATTTACTTTTAACCACGGTAAATAAAAGTCAAAAGTTACTATTCACCAAAAATAATTTTAATCTTTTTGAACCACATTTTACATACTAATAACAAAAATATAAGTAGGATTTTATAAATTAAATTCACAGAAGTGGTATAAGTTCATTTAAATGAAAAAGTCAGTTTTTTTACTACTACTAAGTGGTTTCACTATTCATCAAAAATTGATGTTTTTCAGAAATATACCAAAAAATCAGCCTATAAATTATTTTATATTCCAAATTCAAAAATGATGTATATATTTCCAAATTCAAAAAATAAATGTGGAATTAATTAATTTAAAATTATTTCTAGTTGTTAAAACATGTATCGTGTTTTTAAGAAACAATAACAATTAAAAGATTGCCACTTGCATATGTACAATATCAAAGTGAAATTAATTATAATGACCAAAATTGTGTTGGATGGTAAAAGTATATTTTAATTAAACTTTAAACCCAATTAAAAAGATAATATAACCATATAAATAAATTATATTAAAACACTATTTTGAAATTAAATACAATATTTTTCACTATTCATTAAAAATAAACTTTATCGGAAAAATTCCAAACATTGACACAAAGTATATTTCGATGTCACCATTATAAAAAAGGATTTTATTTGGTCAATTATAATGTATTAATTTGACCAAAACTATATTTTAATTGGGTTCACCATTAGAAGGTTGTCAATAGACCATTTAATGTAAAATATTCTTAAAATTAGATTCATTATGATTTTAAGACTATAACTTTTAATGGATAAATTAAAATAAATTTAAGAGACATGAATAATCATATTGTAGTTAGTTTTTTTCATTCCCATCAATACAACAGGTAGGAGTTAACTTCCATTTAAAATAATAATATTATATTATTAGTGTGCAACGTAAGATTTCAAAGAAACTCGTTGTTGCGTATCTGGTACGCTATCAGACATAGAAACCCTTTTAAAGTAAAATTAAAATTAAATTCAAAAATATTAATAAGTATGAAAATATATAATTCTTAATTTACCGAAGATGTTACGTCTTTCCCCCCTTTTGGAAATTGTGTCCTAGCAATTTTAAAATTGGGCTTGGGAACATCATTGAAAGTCCCACATCGAAAAAAGAGTAAATAAAACTATCACTTTAAAAGAATGATAGATATATACAAAGGTAACATGAGACAATAGATAATATTATTCCATGAAAACATGGATTTGGAAGAGAAACTAACTCTCATAGATTAATATAGAGTGAAATAGAACTTGATCATAGAATGTTAACCGCTACAATACCATAAATTTGTGGGTGGGTAAAAGTCTTATAATAAAAAGAGCTTATAATTTTTTTTCTCAAGATCCTTTTCATAGAGTGGATTTATTCTAATAATAACTGGACTAAGATCATAAGTAAATATAATTGACATGTATAGTTTCATCCTTTAATAAAATTCTATCACAAACTCATCTTTTCTCCAAATGGTAAGTATTCAACATGATTTGGTCACAACTGAATTTCTAGAATAAACATCTCGAGTATCACATAATCTAAAAATGATGAAATATATATTTCCACAATCATTAGACATGAAGAAAAGAAATTGGTAGAATATCAGATAATCCCCAAAAGGATAATCGTTTACAAAAATAAAAATGACACTTAATCTTCAAAATTTGTCAAACAATACAAAAAGTTCAACAAACACCATTCAATATACAATTTTCCTTAATGTTCATAAAAATAATCAAAACAAAAATTGAATCCCAAAACTCAGAAGTATTTAAATCACATAATCTTTCACAGTAAATCATAATATTTATCTCAAAAAACATCGACTACTCTTACAGTCTCACACTGAAGTGTAATTAACCAAATCACATATTATCTATGATTGGTTAATTATTTCTATAAATAACCCAAATCACCTTATGTCCACAATAAAAACATATATTCATTGAAAATAATATTTCAACCATTACTCAACAAATTAAATCCCAAGGTATTCTATTTTCCTAAGTATATAATTTTCTTAAAAGAGAGAATGTCTTCTAAAATAACCATTATCACATAATCACCAAATCAGTTTCCTATACTAAGGAAGTCCATTTTATAAAACATATAATCCCAAATAAACATATTCTTGATCAATAAAATAAGTTAACTAATATGAATTAGTCACCCTAACCAGGGACTTCACATGGTCTGTCTATTGTCCTTTTTCAAAAACTATATAATTTCATAACATCCCAAAAAAATGACAAATTCCTCAAAAATAACCATAACGTAATTTATCCTCAATGGTTATCTAACACCTTTCAATTTTCACCCCGAAATGTAATAAACATTTATCACTTATAAAATAACTATGAATCTTTATATTATGTTAACCATTATGGTTATGTAATTTATGCTTAAATTAATCTCTAACATCTAAAGTTATCCAACCCGGCCTCTGATACCAACTATAAGGACCCGTCCTTCAAACATACATAATATTGATTTATGTTAATAATTCACATTGAGGATGTTTTCAGGTTTAGAGGTTTAGATAATTAGCCCATAACTATTACATTTCATTTCAAAAAAAATACAAAGTAGATACTTCTAATCAGTTCCCATTTTTTTCACAAAACATGAACTCTTGAAAAAAGTGTCATGTCAAGTTCCTTATTTAATACAACATAACTTTTCCTTGATCTCATCCTTGACCATAATCATCATTAAGTCTTGTAAAAAAATTTCTAAACTTTGGATGAGAATAAAACGCTCAGTAAGGGATACACAAAGAAGAAAAAGTATTAGTTTTTTAAAACAACAAGTAAACCATGAATACATTATCATAAGTAATACTTTTCACCTTTATTAGGTAGTAAATATCCTTCAATGAATAAAAGATAATTACTTACCCTTTTGTAACCAAAATATTACCATAAATGACATATAATGAACACATAACATATAAAGGTAACTTGGGACATAAACATTCTTAAGTGGAATAACCGTACGGTCAACTTCCACACACATCACTAAATGTAATAGCCATACAGCCAACTACCATACCCAATGTATTGGAGGTTATAACGTAAGCAACCATCCTTATTTATCAAGGCACCACCCGTCATATGGTTTATCACATAACCACTCGTCAAATTTCCATCTAACATCATAACTCACAAAATATTTCAAATATAAACATTTCACTAATAATATTTCATTTGAAATCAAAAGAAGTAATTTAATGATATTGAAATAATCATTCCATTTTCATAAACCATTTAAAAATAGATTTTTGAATCAAAGTGTCCCATACCACTTAGATTTGTTTAATGGAATTATAATTTTAAAACTTTAAATTCTAGATAAATAAATACTCAAAACCATTTTCAAAACATGGAAATTAATGATAATAATGCATAATAACAAATAATTAAAACATTTAAAATCATAATTTAGTTGATGTGTTTTTAACAAAATGAGAGACTCTTGAATACAAATAATTGTGGAATAAAATTTGATATGAACATTATATTATCATGAGAAAACTTTATTCATGATATAATATGACTAAGAACAATATATACACCATATAATAGTGAATTGGTGCATATCAACAATGAAGTCTCAATGGAAATGTAAATTAAGATGACATCCCTTATAAAGATGGTATCTTTAAATTAAGGAAAAATAAATCTCATCATTATGTGTGAAAAATATAAATACATCCATTATAAGTGGATATCATGTGTAAAATAATTATATTTCATTCACACTTATTTATAGGATGGAATATTCATGAATAACATGTTTAACCCAAATAATTAAAATTGGGTTAAGAAGTTTCCTTGAAAAAAATTGAAAGCCTAACGGCATCACTTTAAAATTCAGAAATTGTGTTGATGAGATAAATTGGGTATATCATCACATGGGAACTAAATTTACATCAATAAGGATATAAAAAAAACATATACCAACATAATAAGATGTAAATTAAAACACATAACAAAAAGAAGTCTTTTAAAAATAGGAGGGTGAAAGGTTCCCTTACCGATTTGGTAACATACAAAACATATGCCACATGAGATAAAGACCATACAATGTAAATTTAAATACTCTTAAATGAAATTATATTACATAAAAGTAAAATCATGGGCAGTACATACACCAGACAAAACTAAATAGTGGAAAATATAGCATGAATCTCACGGGAATAAAAAGTGAGATGAAACCCTTTACCATGTTGTATTCAACTGATTTGTATGAAAAAAAGTTAATAACCACCAATGAATCATAGAATACCCTGAAAATAATCAGAATCATGATAATATATATCAAATGGCAGTACAAAATACAACACTGGAAATGAATAAGTGGTGAATAATGGAAATCTCACGGAATTAAAAGTGAGATAAAAAATCCCTTACCTTGTGTCCTACTTGACTCATATGTTCCGTGTTCTTCCGGAATAATAAACATAAGTTAATATATAATTAAATAAGAAAATTTTTAAAGTTAATTATTCATTTTATATCCCTTTTTATCTTGATATAACAACAAGTTAATTATTTTTGTTCATATTGGATATTGTATCGATGTTCGGAACACGAGTCAAAAATGAACTTGTTATAATTACAATTTGTCAATGTTGTCAAATTTCCATTATATCCATAATTAAAAACATGTTTTATATATCATATATATCATATATATCTAGTGTATATGTTTTTATAATATTACATATCATTTTGAGTTACGAAATAAAACACACCGTTCATAGAGACGGTAAGTCGTACGTATGCATGAACGCTTATTTCATTTCTATTTTATATTTAAAAAAAATGAAAACATAATGATACATTGGTATATTATAATTCAAGAATAATATAAAATGATATTTTATGTTACATATTATCATTTAATTCATCATTTATATGTTTCATGTATTTCATGAACAAATCATATCACCTTGACGGGGCGGTAGTCCGCACTTCCTCAAATTAAATTATCTCGTTTAAACATTACAGAAACCATAAAAGTATGCTATAAATTAATAATACAAAATAATAAAGAATACATAAACATAATATACATAAAATATATATACAGTTCAATCTTAATTTCCACCATGTTAGGAAGTAGGTGAAAACAGAACAATCATCATTTCTTGAGATGTTAGTTTTCCATCCAGTGAGACAATATGTTCTTCACTTATTAGATGGAGGTTTGTGTATGTTTATTTAGAATTCTTGTTATAACAACATAATAGTATATTGAGGATACTGGTGCTATTATAAATTTAAGGAATAAAAAGTTACTAGTGGGTTGGAGAAGAAAAATACAACAAAATAAAACAAAAGAATTTAAGAGAAACTGTTACCTTTAATTTGGGTAACCTCCTTTAGATTGAACCAAAAGGACTACTTGAAGTTCCTTATGCCAAAGGTAAGGCTTATAGAAGGTAAAGGGTGATCTTGAGAGATTATTTTATCAAGGGTTGAATGATCCAAGGGGCCTAACAGGTGTGAGGAATGGTTAGAAATGATATGCTTTTATAAGGGGGAGGTGGGGCTCTTTAAGAAAGTGTGAAAATATTATTTTAATATATAATGAAATTCGGTTTCTAAAGGTCCAATTATAATTACAGTCAAATATAAGATTACTCATGGTTGAAATAAATTCATAAAATAAGAATTGGATAGGTTCTGGTTGTTATTTTAATATTTATAATCTCATTTATTTAAATGATTTATTAGTGATGTAAACACTGCATCATTATTGTGTCATACATAATTTAATTAATTTGATGTATAAAAATTAAAAAAATACCATGCTCTAGGAAATCTATTTATATTTCAAATAAATTGTTATAGTCAAAATGGAAATTTATATTACCCCCTGTAAAAATTAATATACTCAATGATTTTTGTTTATGTCATTTTTTCCATTAAATTAATTATTCTAAAGAGTCATTATCATTCATAAGTGGCATCATGTGTTCCCCAAATAGACCCAAGGATGACCATGGTCATAAATTACTCATAGAATAAGTTTAAACCATGTGTTGAGGTAATTTTTAATAATTATAATATCTTATTTATCTTAAATTACCATATTAACATTTAACCATGGTAAATAAATGTCAAAAGTTACGATTCACCAAAAATTATAGTCATCTTATTGAAAAACATTTTACTTAATAATAACAACGATGTATTCCAGATTTTATAAATTCAATTTACAGAAGTGGTAAAATTTCATTTAAATGAAGAAGTCATTTTTTTAACTACTACACAGTGGATTCACTATTCATAAAAAATTGATGTTTTTCAGAAAAATACCAAAAATTCAGCCTAAGCTTTAGTTGATATTCTTAATTCAAAAATTATGTCAATTTTTCCATATTCAAAACATAAAACTGGTATTAATTAATTTAAAATTCATTTCTGTTGTCAAAACAAATATGGTTTTTCTAAGAAACTATAACTATCAAAAGATTGACACTTGTTTATGTCAAATTTCAATGTAAAATTAATTAAAATAACCAAAATTGGATTAAATTGTAAAAATATATTCTAGTTACACTTTAAAACTAATTAGAAAGATAATCTAACCATATAAATAAATTATATGAAAACAATTTATTGAATTAAAATACAATATTTTTGACTATTCATTAAAAAATCCACATTATCGGAAAAATTCCAAAAATTGACACAAAGTAAATTATGATGTCCCAATTCTATAGAAGGATTTTATTTGGTCAAATATAATTTATTAATGCGACTAAAACTATATTTTAAAAGGTTTCTCCATTAAAAGGATGTAAATAGACCATTTAATATATATTATGCATAAAATTAGATTAATTCACATTTTAAGCCTCTAACATTTATTGGATAAATGTAAATACATTTAAAAAACATGTATAATAATATTTTAGTTAGTTTTTTTCATTCCCATCAATACAACGTCTAGGAGTTAACTTCCATTTTAAAATAATAATATTATATTATTGGTGTGCAACGTAAGATTTCAATGAAACCTGTTGTTGCGTATTGAGTACGCTATCTAACATAGCAACCCTTTTAAATTTAAATTAATATTTAATTCCAAAATATTAATAAGTATGAAAATATCTTATTCTTTATTTACGTGGTAAGTTACATGTGATGTTATGGAAATTAAGGAATAGTCACAAATAATAACCCTATATAGAAATGATGAACCATAACTCGATCAATCATTGGTGGGTATTTGGAAAACAATACAAAACTATATTTTATGTCCACCCCTACTCCATCTTCTGAGATGTCAGATCCTAGGATGTGGACCTCTCAAATCATGATAACTCACATAGATAGATTTTTATAATTTCATTACTCTCATATAATGTTTAGGACCCCCATTTAATTCCACAAATTATCTTTCTCGGTTATAGTTTATATATTTAGGGTAAAATAATTATCACCCTGTACCTATTAATGTAGTTGTTATATATCTAATTCATGATTTTCCTAAAAATTCATCTATTTTTCATAAAATGAAAGTGAATAAAAATGAATTCAATGTAACAATAGATGAATTAAACATTCTACCTCATTATATATACTTATTTATATTAGATTTACCTATAAAATATCCTAAGGTAAATATATGAGAGGAAATGTATCCCAAAACATTGGTAAAAAAATAAATTATGATATGGAGATAATAATTCTTTATAGTAAAAAATTTCAGGTTTTTTTGAACATGAATAGCTTAATTTTCATTCCATTAATTACATAAAAGAACAATGGGGATACACAAGAAAACATATGGTGTATAAAAATTTCGTCCTCTTATGATAATCAAACTACACCATATACTCTCATAGATCTATGTGATCATCAAATAATCTAGTGAATAAATTGGGATATCATGGAGTGTTGGACCATTAAGTAGTTGATAATTTAATTTTTATGTATGATTTTAATTCTCATTGGATTGATTCATTAATATATCTCTAACAATATATGAAAATTAATGGAATAATTTTTTCTTCTATAATGGATATACTAGAAAAGATAATTGTAAATAAATAGTATCCTCCAAAATATGAGCTCATCATGGTATAAATAGTATTTATTTATGGAAGAGAAGTTTAATTTTATCTCACCAACTCATATATACTATAAACATCACTACTAATAGTCAAAAATGTCATTAAAAATTAATTGTAATTGAATAAGAAGGAAAATATATCAGGTATGCATCACCTCTAAGGAGATATCCTTTTTGATTCTTCACAAAATGTTCCAACGAACGCTAACAAAAGAATAGTGTGATAATTAAAATAATCATACCATGAATAGAAATGAATGGGGGTGATGAAATATGAAACATTTGAAAAAAGGGTATACAACAAGGGATATAGTATGGTGAAATTGGGTTATTCATACATATTTTGAAAAAAACTAATGTATATAAACACATGTTACACATCTAATAACACTATAAGACTTCATGTTATTTGGATCCACAACTGATATTTATTCATCTTCTTTATATTATATTATAATCATTAGGGATTTCTTTGACTCTTAAACACATTAATATTTCCTCAAACATACAAATCAATGGAACACAACCACCGATCCACAATATGAACTCTTTTATTATAACCAAATCACTCACAAAAAATTAAAATATGTCCCTTGAGAACACATCATGGATGAAAAATATTCCCTCTTATATGCACAATTGATGAAAATATTAATATATTATTAACATGACTACACGAATTCCCTATTTAACCACAGATAATTCACTCAAATCGTACAACCATCAAATTGGAAATTTTCCATGAGAATCACTAACATTATAAACTCACACCAGTCAAGGTATAGTTCACCCCAAATATATGGTATTATCAATGTTATAAACTCATTATGAAATCATAGCATAAGTGTCTCATCTAATAAAATGGTTTGATGAGATACTACTTATATTGACAAAGAGAATCCATATGAACAAACCAAAAGGGTAAGATTGCTCCTCAATGGTTGGAGGGACCACCTATAATTAAATAGGATGAATCATATCCTAAATAGGCTCCTTGACAAAAGAATCAATTCTATGTATACCATAAAGTCATTTTTTCTACATAATGTTTGTTTCCTATAATCATGGTTACATCATGAAAAAGAAAAAATACTCTATGGTAAAAATTACATATCAGATGTTCTTAATCACAATGGACCTGGAACTAACACAAAATCCTATATTATTGATATACCATATTTTCTCTACAGAGCTCCAACATGCAGTGATTGGGTAATATGGTTATTAATGTTTAATTGAATTGATTTGTTTGGTCCATATATTATAACTAGGTTCCATATACTAAGAACCAAATTCGAGACACATTAAAACTATTTACCTATTTAGAAGTCCAAGAATGACATTATGAAAATCTTCAATATCCAGTTTATATCTAGTTAACATTGGTGGAAACCTCTTATGACAAGACCAACTGGGACCTACTTAGAAAGTGATATTTGGAGAATGACACCCCGACCAAACATCTAATTGGATGGGGGCTTGATACTAGTGCTTGGTAGTCATATCACACAATGGGATTATGTATCCTAAAGTAAAGACACAATGAAAAAGACACCTATATAACCAGTAAATGAAACAAATAATAAATTGTTAATAAAATAAATTAATTAAAAATAGGAAATCCCACATCATAGTATTCCATAAATAATATGGATAAATACATGTGCCCCAAATATGAAAAAATCCCATCCAATAAAAATTAAGGGGGTTTTCTATCAAATTTCATATATTGATCCAATTTTTTGTCTATAAAGAATGGATGCACTCAGACTACTCCCGGTCCCCCAATAACTCCTTTAAAACTAGTGTGAATTTTTATAATACATGTAATATTTTTTAAGAGGTATTTTAGTGTTGACTATAACATACTATTTTATAAATATAAAAATCAACAAACAAAAAGATTCATTGGGATAGACATCTCTAAATCACAATGTTACCGGAGGAGGCATGGTAAACTGTGTGTGATATAAAATAATCCACCTGGCAAGGTGGGATAATATCATCACTAACATCATAGGAATCTTCTGGAGGAGCAATAAAAAAATTATTTCTATAAAACATATTCAGAATATTATAATATACTGATGACACTCATTTCATATGAAATACATATTATGTTTTTAATAATAAATAATTATAAAAATAAGAGGGATGATATGAGATCCACACATTACACAGAACAACACATATGGAGAAATTAGAAGTAAAAAATGACAGTGGATCATGGCCATGGGATTTGTGAGATACATATCCCAATTTGTTTTAAACAAGCATGAATTTTATCACACACATTGTATTTTAAAAATATTATATATGACCCATAATAGGGAGGGATGATATAATATCAAAACATTGTCCTCACAAAGTCTGACCCGAATCCATAGAAAAAAATACTATAAAGGGGATCACCCAACCTATGAATATGATAGTATACCTAACATTAACCTTCTAGGGATGGGTTGGGGGAATGAAACCATCATGAAATAGTCCATGGGATCTCCGACGACCTAATAATAGAGCCGGCCAATGAATAAAAAGTACTCTAAATAATCAAATAAAAACTATTGGAAATTTCCCATGGGGTAATAATTTTAACTCATAGTGTTTGGTATTCCTCTGGTCATGTTATATAACATGGAATGTACCTAAAAAGGAATATACCATGTCATAATAGCACACTACATTTAATAGAGGGGTTGGGACCTTCCGTGTTTTCCAAATACCCAATCCCAGGAACATTACAATAGTCACATGGTGTTACCCACCACACAAAGAATATAGAGTCACAAGGCATACTTAATGTGTACTCTATATTCACACCACACTATATAGCTATGATCCACATGATGTGAAATTAAACTAGGTGAAATATGGTATATAAATAACCTTGTAAACAGTATCCATCAAAACAAGCACTCTACATGATGTGTGTTATTTCTGTCTACATTCCAGGTAGTTTGCAAATACAAAAATAAAATTAAAACCCTGTAATGTATTAATTACTGTCTCCTCCACCATTATTGTATCTTTAAAGATATACTTATAATCTGGTATCCATGTTGAAGGATCATTATATGTCAATGATGTATAGATTAAAACAACCCATTTTTTATAAATAACCCTACAAAAAAATCAGGACTCACCTTAAAATAATGGATTATAAATCATATGTATTGAACTATGGCTATACACCATCACTAGGGGATAAATTTTAGCATCTAATTTCATATAATCACTTATCATTGAATCTATAGAGAAAAACTCTCATCCTAGCTCATAGAACAAATATTGAAGAAACAGTTCTCAAATTATTGTATTCTTTTATTAAACTCCCTTATATCATTAAATTTTCAAAGAAATCCATAATAATGATCTTTTTCATGAATAAATTATTTCAAGATGATAAGTTTCCTGAGTGTAAAAAGAATAACAGAACAATATCATCGACAATTATGACCATTAACCATTAGAGGGGGAAAGTAACAAGGCCCTAATGTGAATGAAAATTCTTGTAGTGATAATTTTTTCAATCATTATATTAATTTGTGGATTTTAATTGATTATCAAGAGATATAATTTTAGTGATAGATAAATCTGAAATTTTTAATTAAAGGAAATGAAAAGAATTATTTGAAAAATAAGATGAATGATCAAAAAATACAATTTTAAAGAATTAAATGGTTTTAATTTTAAAAACATAAAATGAGAAAATAATTAACAAAGAAATCATCAAATTAGGGTGTTATTGATCATTGATGATAAAAATTACTATGTTGTAAGAATATGTGAGATTGATGAAATGTTCAATGAAAATGATTTATTTTACTTTCTAATCATCAATTATGGATCCTGTAATAACCCACCATCATTATTTCCATCTAGTATCTCCCATAATTATCTCAATTAAATAGGGTTATGCAGTTGAACACAGATAATTATCCTAATGTATGTCCATAAAGGATTTTCATTAGTGTTTTTCAATTAAATTAAACATAAATCATTGTTTCACTATATAAAAGTCTCTGATGTCTAAAAAATAATTTCATGTTTTGGGACAATCCTACCTTTTATAGATAATGCGGGGATTAGAAATATCATATGATTAAATGTTAAAGAGTAATTCCATTATTTTGATGAAAAAATACACTATGATATATTTTATTTTATTTTTTTAATATATCATCACCAATTCTTTATGTGACCTCGTAATCAAAAATAGATCTGTTCTTCATGAAAAAAATATTATTTAGTTTCGTCCAATGTATTGAACAATAATTTTAGATCCCCTACACAAATAACCAATCATGAGGTGAATTGATCAAAAATGAATAGGGGAAGAGATCCACATTAGAGATATGCCTTATGTGAGGGAATATTTATATTTATACAAAGAGTAATTGGATGGTTTGTCCTCATATTGCAAGGTTGAATTTTTGGTCAATCTCATATATGGTTCCATACATATTTAAAATAGTATGAATATATTTATACATATTTAATTAGAGTAATTGAAGTTAAAACTCAAATAAATCATGAATAAGGTGCTTATACACCCATGTGATTGACCATGTGGTGAACAAGTTAATTTTGTTAAAAATTGAGATCGATTAATTTATTATTATCACT
The DNA here is from genome assembly GCA_963277665.1 of Viscum album. Lineage (NCBI taxonomy): Eukaryota > Viridiplantae > Streptophyta > Magnoliopsida > Santalales > Viscaceae > Viscum > Viscum album. Next base: position 310,004 of record CAUJRU010000286.1, on the reverse strand, counting down.
ATTATAATGAGTAAAAGAAGATCTATATTATAATATATAACAATCTACATATTTTTGATGTGTTCGATCATCTATAACCACAATAATATTTATGAATGATTGATATTTTTCCTATATAATTTAAATTAAATGTTATAAAAAATAAATAACCCAAATTTCCATATCCACAACATATGAGAAAAATTAAATCATATTAATTGGGATATTTAAGAAAAAAGATAGTTGTTAATTCAATGTAAAATTTTGTTCTACCTTTTTCTTGAAATTATCATAAATTTTCTGGTAAAGTATAAACATACATCATAATTTTTTAAAATGTTCAAAATAATGAGAAATGGTAAATTTAATTTCATTTTTAGAATGTGTGAATTATATATACAAAAATAATGCACATATGATTCTTTAAGTATATGGGATTGTTTTTTTTGTTCCATTGGATACATAAGTGATGAATGAATATTATAGAAAATCTATTGGAAATGGATTCCAATATTTTCATGGATTATATGGATAATATTAATTATTTTTTTGAAATTATTCATCTGTTTCAAATAATTTATACATGTTATCCTTTAAGGGAGTGAAGGTCATATAATTTGTATAATGTGAGGAATGATTTAATGGGTATAATAATAGTTGTATCATAAATAAAATCATACATTATCCTATAGTTGGAATTATATTAATATACAGTGATGATTCATTAATAAAATTTGGATCCATCCTCATGAATAATAAAAAGGTAATTTATTAAGAATAATAAAAATAAAAAAATTAGATGAAAAATAAGTTGTTTTAATATGTATAGTTTTTTTACTTTTCGTTTTTAAGGTTTTTGTTGGATTATATCAATGTTTAAGGGTGTAATATTTAATAATAAATAGATATTGAAATATATATTAACATAGTTAGATTTTAACATGTCTTAATGGAATTTTTTTAATTGATAATATAATATAATGAAAAATATATTTTCTACACAGAGAAGGTGACCAATGAATTCATTACAATATGTTGTAATGACCATGATACATAAAACTGAGTTATAATATAAAATTTCTTATTATACATTGTTATTTAATGTAAAAAAATGATTTTATATGAAATGGGTATATTTTGAATCATCTCAAAATGATTTCCCAACCACCCATAAGTTTAATATAATAGAATCATTAAATGATTATTTGAAACAAACAAAATGTGAGAGAATATTCTCGAGTTCATCAATGATAAAAATGTATTTATAATTTTTTAAACATTAATGTATTTCCCTTAAAAAAATATACTAAAGATGGAATATTTTTATGATGAATAGAAAAAATAATTCTATCTTCATCTGGGAAGAATTAATACTTATATATATGTAAAGAAATAGTTTTCACGGGATAACATGAATAGGGAGATGAGAGAATACATATCTGGTAAATATTTTTTTAGAAGGTTATGTACACTTGTTTTAAATTTAATTCCTTTTACAAACCATAAAACATACTAAAATTTAATTGGGAAATAAATATAATAATCTTCTTCATAAGACACCCCAAGACATTTATTGAACAAGATTCCAATATAGTTGTACTTGAATTATTTATGATGTTTGACACATGTTAATTCCAACATGAATGAAATATCACTTGAATAACCTACCTTTGTATGATAGATAAATGTGGTATTTATTTATAGAGCACTACTATCCATCTTTTCTGATTGATTTCACATGATGGTTTTTATATTATAGAGAAATCATTAATAATAATTGAATATTGGTTGTGCATATACATTTTATATCATCCTCAAATTTATTTATTATATTAAATAATCACATAAACTCAAGAGGATATAAGGAGTCCTTGTTTGATAGAGTTACATTAATTTGTTAATATACACATTACTGTAATGGAGTTATTTCTCAATAATAGGTTACATTCTATTATTAAAATGGGACCATTTGAGGAAACATATGAGAAGTCTTTTAGAACTCCAATCTGATGAGATAATGTATTAGGGGGGAAGTTGATATAAAAATTAAATTTAATTAAATCAATTGAAATAGTTTGAATAGTATTTTGAATTATTTATGTGACAAAAATACAATGGAAGAGTTATGTAGAATATTTCTATTGAGATTTAAAATTTTAAGATTTTGAAAATGAGTTCCCATGTATATCTTATAAAATGATGGTATTGATGTTTGTAAATATACGTAAGATTATCCCTTTAGATATATATATTTTTGATATTCTTCATCATGTTAGTGATAAATCATAGAGATTATAAATATCCACCCATGTTACGAACTCAGCATATATGAAATATTGATACAATATCTCTTATTAGGAATAAAAAATTGAGATAAATTATATAAGAGATAAGGTTATATAATAAATGAAATCCCATTTTTTAAATGTTTTATAGAATAATAACATGATTATTGTAGAAACATGGGATCCATAATATGTAATTATAATAAAATTCTCTCACCAGTTTTATTCAAGTGAGAATAAATTTTATTGATGTAGAATCTGACGATCCATGATTTCATAAAATATTTACGCATAAATAAATAAATATTTTAATAGATATTTTAATATGACTATCCAAAATAATTTACCCATTATATATTAACACTTTAAACAATCAAATATGATAGTTATAATATAATCATTGAATATGTATTTATAACTAGAAGTTAATAAATCAAGAAATTTATATAGAATGAAAAATAAATTAAATAAATTTGAATGAGTATACTATAAGAATTTTTATTGAAATTGTATGGAAATATATTTTCTATAGTTTTAACCTAAACCGAGACCATGTTTAACATCAACATGCATGACCTAGGAAAAATCATCTATAGGTGATATTCATGATGGGAGAAATCATTATAAAATCCATGTGTAAAATCATAATTCCATTCTACTAAAAGAAATGAATAGACTAGATTATTACATTTCCTTATTCATGCCTCCAAATATTATAGTGGTTTATAATAAACTATGAGTGTCATATATGTGTTATTTTGTGGTTAACACACATATATAACAGTAGATATAATAGTGGGAATTAACCAATATGATCCATAAAAAAACATTGAATACAAGGACGAAATAATCATTGATAATCCATCAACAATATATTATGTAGTATAACGTACCTTTATATTATTAGCTGACCACCCATAAAAGAATTCATAATCATACAATGAAATAAGTAACCAAAATATAATGTAACCCAACTATGTCTTTTTGGAACAAGTCATCCAAGTCATAGTTACCATAAATTGATCCTTACTATGTAAATATTCTCTCATCATCTTCTTACATTGAACCTATAAACTATAAAGGCTTAATGGGTTATCAGGTGAAATGGTTTACTGAGTAGGGTGTCAGTATATAAGTATGAAGGGTACCACGTACAAATTTAAATAAATTTCTAAGGAATGGAATGATATTTGTGTGTTATAATAAAATAAATTTATATATATATATATTTACACACAAAAATGGGAGCTTTAAAAGAATAAATAAATAAAAATATCTTATCAACGGATATTCATGGAACCCTGGATAAATTATATATTCCAATGTTTCTATATGATATCATTTCTAAAGTACTATATTTATTTCAATAAAATATGGGCACTATATAACTAGACAATTCGTACCGGTACACCCAACAATATACAACCAAAATAGGAAAATATATCCAATGATCTAGGTAAATTTTGAAAACATTTCTCATAATAGATATAGAAAATCCATTAGAATAAAATTAAGGAACCAAAAAAATATTAATAATAATAGGAGGAAATCCATATCTTTAGGATGACATCAAAGATATTCAATAATATATAGTGGTAATTGTAAGCATACCAATTCCTTGAAAATATATCATGGTACCAAATACACAAATAATTCTAATAACAATCAAATCATATTGTGGTATTTACATCATGGTCCACTAATAATAATGAAAATACTCAAATAATTAAATTTAATGAATATTATAACTATTAATTCAATATTTAACACATTCATCGTATCTATTTATATTTCTAATAATCACAGGGAAAATAACTAATCATTAACCAAAACATCACTATGGGAAACTATATTCCCATTATGGTATACATACCTCATTCTGAACCCCAACACAAGGGGCACATTATAGCATCGTACGATCACATGAACATGTTTTTGGTATATATTGACATAAAGAAAGACACTAACTTGTCCATAAAAACACCCAAACTAATGGAAATACTAAAAAAATAATGAGGTCGACTATATTCATTTATTTCTAGTTTGTGTTATCATATCGAATTTGTATAGGAATCATTAATATTCAATTTGGCCAATGTTGAAAATTATCCCAATTCGTAAATCATTCCAACTGAATGGTTTTATAATAAAATATTAGTTCCCCTTTGTTGACATAGTTTTTTATTTTTTACCCTCACAGATTTACATACCAATAGTTACACAATTTCAATTATGTTCCTACCTATAGGAGACTTGGATTTCTTTCTAGAGCTTATGATTTTTTCATTTCCCCTAAAACATTAAGGATTTCATATATTTGTAATATATTTTATTAATATAATCAATATTATTAATACAAAAAATAACTAATTCATGTAAAAGTACAAGTTGTGGTAACACCATACAACTCATTTCATATAAAATCAGAAAATAACATGTGGAATTCATAAACACTCAGTGTGAACATCCCGTCATAAAACAACCTTCAACCACATGAAGAAGGTACACTATAAACCACAATTCAATTTTTTAGATAATTTATATCGTATTCTACAACAATATAATGGTAAAATTTAGTTCATTCACAATAAAAAAATTATATGTTCAATTATGAAATATACCGTGAATAAAACTCTAAAAATTTCATGGATTCGTCATCTTGGTACATATTACAGAATAGAAATACACACCTATTAATTGAGTTTTGTAAATTATAAATTTCCCTCTATTTTATTTAAATTATTAGTGGAAATAATTGAGCCACCTAACTCAATCAAAAAACTGAGTAGTGGATTAAAATAAATCTCCTGAAACACCCAATATACATGACGATCCAAACACAAATAATTAGAAAATTATTTCTACATGATCAAATAAAATCATAAAAAATAAATGCAGAATTTGAAATAATATTAATCAAAAATTAAAAGAAGAATGAATAGATGACATATCGAATATTATACAACAAATTCACTATGTAATCGCCATCAAGATCACCTTATATCATAGGTAAACAAAAATAGATCGAATGGGGTGGCGGTGTTTGATTAATGAACATATCTAATGCACCTATACCTCAATAATCACGAGGAGTTCGACATCAAGAAGATTTAAATTGTCATACTATAATATCTGTAAATATCCACCCATAAATATAATGTGAGATCATCTACTAGCTAGGGGATCACTTACCAGTTGTACTAGGATTATTGTTAAGATTATAAGCCTTGACATCCTATTGGGCTACTAAAAAATGGATCATGGAACTAGTGGTACACCCCCTGTATTCTTTTTTATGATGTGCTATCTCAGGAACCTAAAAATATAAACAAATGAATCCTAACACCTGTATAAAACATCTAGGGTGTCAATGTAAATTAAAATAGTAATTTATAGATGAGTAAACCATAAATATTTTATGTGAAATCTCAGTTCTAAAAATAAAACATTTTCCCAAATGAAATGTTAAAATCCTTTTAATAGTTTATATCACATCTAAAAATTATGGGACAAATTACCCCTAACATTAAATATATCATCCCTGATAACTTTCATTTTACATTGTACTATATTTCAAATCCAATCTATATTATTTATTTAATATTATTTTACCATGATCCATCTCATATATATTTATTTATTTATATATTTTCACTTTTTCATTACAATAATTAGACAATCAAACTAATGAACACATACCATAACTCATTAACATTAAAATATTTCTAAGATTCGCATACCTAATGCAATATACCTAGATTATTTGTTGTGTTTTTCATTATGTTATCAAATGGCCATTTTTCTCAACACAAGAGGACTTTTTTATAGAGAGCCAATTCTGAGACATGAACTTCATCCCTAATATAATCACTCATAAAAAAAATTCTCATTTTATAATAATATAACCCTCTAGTCTCTATCCCGCAAAAAAATAACTCATTAATTAACAAGTTTTCATCCCTATAGATTCATTATAAAATAATTTTGATTTCCCTTACATATTTTATAATGACCAAGACAATCAAAATAATTAAAATAAAATTGCACAATATAATCATCCAAACACACACACAAATGTTCAAACCATCCAATAGGTGTAACTCATTTGTAAAATCAGAAATAAATAAATTATTTCATCATAATATATATTATTCATCTACCCACAAATTATAATCAAAGCCCTGAGATAACTATTATTTATTCTCGAGCCGAATAAAAATTCTCATTCTCTATTTAGTATCTCATATGTATATAAAATATTATTTAAACCAAATATAATGATATAACTTGAGATACATATTTATTAAAATACTAATTTTCCATCAACAAAATAATTTATAACCACATAGTGTCAATATTTTTAGTAGAAACTATAATTGATTGCGTATATGACACACAACACCTACCCTAAATTTTCCATTTAACATTAAATTTTAATGTGATAATAATATCCAAGATATTAAATATAATGTTATTAATATGGATAAATAATTTATTAAATAAATATAATGATCTTACTCAATATGAATTTATTATAACATCTCAAAAGATAATCACTCAATTTTTATTAATTTTAATATTTTTTCAGAGGGAGTATTTATTATATTTATGGAAAAATATTATAAATATTTTTTTATAAATTATATATAAATATTTTCATATAAATGATATATCTTTTAAAATATAAATAGAAAAATTAGCTGATGGTTAAATTTTCATATTTTCTAAACAGATTGTTCTTTCAATTAAGATTGAAATTTTTTACTTTTTATTAAATCAATTATTTTTCTTTAAGGTAATTATAATGATAACAGTTCTCTCCTATAATTTCTAAAATTTCATTAGTCCATTTCGATAACATATAATAATAATATAGACTTTGAAAATAATTTAAATCATGAATTAGGTAAAAATAAAGTTATACATAAATACAATTTCTCATTTAAGCATTTTTCCATTGCATTTTGAATTTCAATATTAATTTAATTTCTTCAACATAATGAAATTAATAGACTAATAATGGATAAAATATTTTTAATTATGATGTCGAGATTCTATAAATACTACCAATTTATTTTATATAATTATCAGTATAAAATGCATTAAATAATAGTAACAATAGTAATAGTAAATGAAGTAATTAAGGCAATATTTTATGATACTGATTGATAATAAACCCTTACTATTTCCTTTTTCTTATAGAACTAGTTCTGTTCATCCATTTTCCACAGGTATTCAAAAATTGTGAAATTTTGTGCCACATTTAGTTGTTTTTTAATATTATATTTTTAATGAAATGAAAAATAGAAAAAACAATATTATATTTTAGTTATTATCTTTATATTTTTAATGTAGTTCTGTAAATTGAGTATGTTTAGGTTTACTAGATTTATTGGAATGAAAATTGTTTTTGTTATATATTAATAGTTATTAATCATTAATTGTAAAATAAATACCTTAAATACGGATACAACACATAAAATTTATTCAATTATTTTGAAATAAAAATATAGAATTTAAAAAATAAGAATAGTAATATAATATTAGTAAATTATTTTATTCCCCAAATTTTATAGAAAAACATTATATGTTATTGATTTGTGAATTTGTTTTAATTATTTAATTTTTCTTAATGTTGTTTTAAATATAAAAATTCAATGAATAGTGTCAATGATAATATAAATGATGTTATATGTACAATAATATATTATTAAAATATTTGAAACTCATAAAAATAATTAAAAATAATAAATAGATTCAATATATATATAAATCATCCCATTTATATATTTTTTAAAATTTTTAAATTAAATGTAAATTTATTACTCTTTAATATTTAAAAAAGTCATTATCAAGGTTAAGGATAAAATTGGATAACTAAGGGATTATAATAATTTATAATGTTTAATATGATATAAAAACTCGTAATAATATTATTGTATGGGGATATTAAAACATCATCATCCTCGTAATCATGTCTATTTAAGTTTGTTAATAATTATACATTAGTTGAAATCATGGTATATTATAATATATAATGTATTTTAAAAAAATGTCCTAAATAATATTTTATAATAAAAAATAATTTATCAATTTATTAAATTTTACAAAAAATATTATATTCAGCATATTAAGTTTGTTATGGAATAACATATCATTTGTGGTCCTTTTAGGATCCAAATTTTATTTTACAGTTTTTATATATACACCTAACGTGCAAAATAATTGTTATTACATTTTTTACCTAAAGAGTTAAGAGAGGGTAAAAAAATGGTATAACCATAACCAAAACCAATATATTATATTGATGAGATGATTTCCATCTGTGAATATCTTATTTTTATATTATATAAATTTTACCCCATTTCATTATGAAATGTAATTTATATTAATTTAACACTTCAATAAATTAAATAAATTCCCCTCCTCAGAATAGTAAGGGAAACACATCTCCCACTCTCTGCACACTAAAATAAATATTTTCAACATCCAATGCCTAAAAAAATCCCTTAAAAATATTACTTCTCATATTTTATAGGTAATAATTTTTCTATTTTTACTACCATTGTGGGATTAGTCTGTTGGACAAAGAATAATATTTCAATGAATGTGTGATCATTTTTACCTACAGTTATAATATTAAATTACCATATATATCATTAATATATTCTATAAAAAGAGGAAATAATAATCGAAATATATTCCATTCGATTAAATTATATTTTTTAAAGTTGTAACCTATATATAACTCTGAAATGAAATATTCATTCGTGCGTATGACAAACTACCACCTCACAAAATAATGTAATTAATTTTCTGTCACCACCTCTCATGGATGGTTATAATTTTGGTTTCAATTAAAATATGATATTCATGAAATTATTATTATTCCAAAAGATTAATATATAATTTAATTTCATACATTTTAATTTATTTTAATATAATATTTTTTGTATATTTGATTGGATTACCGCATCCCCAACATGATGTGAACTGATATTCAAAACGACATCACATGTATTACATATATTATTTTATATAAATAAAATATTTTATATTTATTTTTTAATAATAATTTTGGAATTATATAACAAATCATAATTTATTACCATAATTATCTATGAAAAATGGAAAATTCACTAATGAATAGGTAAGAGTTACAATATCAATATTCGTAATGTGATTAATTTATATAACAATTTGAATTGTTATATCTAGAATAATTGTTAGTTTTTAACAAGATAAATTTGTATTAATTATTTCACATTTTTTTATGGAATATATAACGTATTGTACCGATTAATCATATCAATGTAATTTTTGACATATATGCTGAATATAATAATATTTCCCATCATAAAATTAAATAACTTTGTAATTGAGTATAAAATGGAAATAAAATAAAACTGACAATGAAATTAGAAAATTTATTTATAAATTAGATAATTTTTTATACAAAAGGATAAATAACATACAAGAAAAATCAAACACTATTCAAGGGACATTTAGATTAAAAAACATAGTTTAAATGTTTCAATTATTTTATTCTAAATGCTTATTATACAAGTAAATACTCATAATATTATTTTATATATGTATTCATAAGAAAAAAATTAAAATATAAATTCAATAAAATTATTCCATTGAATTTCAGTAAATGGTTTTAAAATGTAAATTTTTATAAATTCTGGGTGGAATCTTTTGAATTTATAAGAAAAATATAGAAAATAATGTTACAATTAAATTTATATATTGTCAATTTTATTTCAAACCTCTTTAATATATTTTTTAATTTTAGTTCCCTTTTCCGGATTCCTTTATTTAATTAAATATTAACTTTCGTCCAATTTTTTCAAGTTATGTTTAAATTATATTTTAAATTTAAAATATATTTTTATATCTAGATGATTTTTTTCTTATGTGTTCTATGAATACAAGTGATATTATTTGGATATTTTTCACATTAATTATTATATAAGATCTTTGTTCCATTAAAATAAAAGGATGGGTGGTTCTATTGTAAACAATATATTGATCGTTACCTCATAAACCAAATATATGGGGTTCCATTATCTAACAAGCTTTGGTGGGTGTGTAATAGACATCCAAAATTATTGGTAATGATTATATTCTATATAGAATTATGATGGAGGTCTACCACGTATTTTTTTTAAATTTTAAGAGTAGTATTAAATTATTTATTATGTTATATACAAGACTATTCTATTCATTATAGTATTATTATAGAAATATTGTTATTCGGAAAGGTATGATAATTAACTTATTATTAAAGGAATTTATATTCTATTTCACTAGGTCTAAAATCATAAATTTATTTCTAAATTATATTACTAGGTTTCTAATATTAAAATGAAATGATTATGATTTTTATTTTTCTTCCATTTACATTTAAAAATAATTTTTTTATGAAAATATTTGTACATGGATGATAATTTCATTGGTTTAAAAATGTTTATTTTAATCCAAATGATATGTTTTTAACAAGTCAAATGTTAATGATTGATCCTAGACTTGTAGTATTCTATAATTCCATTGATATATATGGATGTGATTGTTTTTGTTATATAATTTTTTGAAATTATTTTCATAGCAATTTAATGATTGTTGTGGACAATGAAGTGTATTAGGTGAAAATTTTGAAATTGTGTCATAAAAAAGAAACTATTTTTATATTATTAATCTTATATTTTTTGGAAAAAATGTATCGAATATGGAAGTGTCCAATTTCAGATTAAATATTTATTTTTTAATAATTAAATTAAAATATTTAAAACACTAAAACATAAATATCCTCAAATGTTAGAGAATTATATCATTAATTAAAATCAATAATTATTTAAAATTATATATTGGATCCTTATAGTTGGTATCAGTGGATATGATTAGATAATGTTATAGATTACAAATCATTTTCTTAAGATCAACGTATGAGTAATAGATACTGACATGTTATTATCTTTTTATGGATTATCATATGATCAATGTCTTATACACCCCTTTTTTGTTTTCTAATGAAGAGTCACTAAGGTGGAAAATGATATTTTTGGGAAGTATTTTTTTAGTATGTTGTATATATGTCTCATATGATTAACATGAAGGATTATTTAATAATAATGATAATATGACAATGCCATTATAATTATGTTCATTAATTTTATTTGGAATTTTATTGTAATAATATTACTTTTGTACTTTTAAAAATGACATCCCACATGTTGTGAATCAATCCATCAATCCTTGAATAGATGTGAGGCATGCACCCAAAAACAATGGTGATAGGGATAAAACATTTACTACTAGCCTATGTGATTTACTTGTTAGGATTCGACTTTAGGAAAAAAATTATTTGATATGTCACAAACAACTGCATAGTGTGTACCCCTACTCTACTGGAAATGTGAGAAGATAGATAATGACCCCTATGTCTAGCCTATAGTTGGTCTTGAGTAGGAGACTGGCATTAATGGCATAGTATACACACATATGGGAGGAATTTTCCTTTAAGAGAACATATTAAAAATTGGGATATAAGATAAAAACAAACAAATGTAACTCAGAATATAATACAAATTAATCCCATGTACACATAAGAAATTTCATGGATAAAATACTACAACCAAAAGAGACAATAGAATGTACAGAAAAAATAGAACATCAGCAACCACGAATCCTGAACAACTATTGCAACCCCAAGATAGTAGTAAGCAGACTGATCTATATCCTACTATATGTAACCTAAAGATAGTTTATATAAACCTGGATGAGTATTAATGTATATTCAGTTGGATCCTCCCTAGATCCTCTCATTCAGAAATAATGAAATCATGGAAAATCATAGTGAAAAACAACTTAAACTCACACATCACCTAAACTGGTATACTATGTTCTCAGGATCACCGTAGATACTCTCACCATGTATCAAATACAAGAGTATATAATATAATAATGAATATAAGGGGTACACATCTACCCCTACCCCACAAGTTTTACACTTTTCCTGAATGTCAAATGTCTTATGAATCTTTATACAAAAATTCATCACAGCAAACACCTGGGAGAATCACCACAACATGCACCTTGTGCAATATAACTACCACGTCCATATAATCATTTTAACCAGGTAGTTTTCAAGTGCCACCATATCTCACATAATGCATATCATACATCATATATGAAAATTCAATCAATTACAACCCATACTCCGAGTAAGGATCATCAATCCATAACTACATATACAGGTAACACCTATAGTAGTCTTTAAGAAACTATATCCAGAGTATATCTATTCGAATAACCAAAATCCATTTATTCCCTATAAAACATTACGTGCAGAATACTAACTTCCATGCCTACCGATATGGGTAACTATAAAGTGAATATACTGAGCCTAAATGGGGTAGTCAGTCATCCATCCTCCCACCCGGATGTTGGAAAAAACTCCCCCGGGACGCAGAATCCCTGTGGTGTGAATCCCCATAACCGATAGGGTGGGGAATTTTATAGAAACTTAAATAGTAAAAGATATAATATACCTCACAAACACACTTTGGGATCCACATAATCATATATTGAACTATTATTGAAATCCCTTAGACTCCCAACTACAACTGATATGACTAGATATTCAATAAGAACACAACCATTTAAAGAGATAAAATAAGTTTTTTATCCCTTTTCATCAATTTATCTATATTTTAATTAATTATTTAGACCATAATTAATGATTAAAAATTTCGAATTTACATTTATTTTGCCTCAAAATAGATTTCCTTTCCCTCCCAGAATAACCAAACTAAATCCACAGTTCCACTATAGCACACCCTTATCATTTCTTCCCAGTAAGCTCCAACCACAAGGGATAACATACATTATTTAAAAATTTATTAAATTATTTATTACTTCCCATAATTCCACACATTCTAGAAAATCATTCTAATCCACCTTACAAAATGTGCTCGAGACACTAAGTGTATGAACTACACATCGAGTCTTTTCTACCTATAGAAGGAGCGTATAACCATCCATTCTCGAGAATACAAACAAGGAAATCACTTGGAATATATCAAGCGTCATCACCTTTATTGGATGGATGGTAAAGAATTTAATCAGACCTAATAAGTGAGGAATGTAAATAATTTAAACACACAAAATATTCAATAATTAACCAAATTTACAACAACAGGTAAGCCTAGCTTCAACCCATTCCATCATCATAGGTTTCCTCTACAACACCCACATGCATAAAATAATGCATCTCTCCACTATGATATTCAACTACTGACACCACAACATATATGTATCCCATACCCATATATCACAAAATCCTCCCAAACTCATCCATCCTAGGATGACATCACAAGAAGAAGGAAAAAACAAAGCCAATGGGCTCATGGCCCATGTAAAAGAATATGGAATACAAACACAATGAGAACTCACTACTCCAAGAATATAGCTCTTGGACTTTACAAGACAAAAGGTAAATCAGGACCCTACAAGGAATTATCTTTTACCAAAAAATTGGTTATATAAATAATTTTGAATTAATAGATCCATTATTTTTTTACCAATTAAAAGAAACCCAATCAGCAAGCTATCATTTCTATCACAAGGAATTAAACAATTAAATTCCCATTCCATTGATTCATTCATCCATATAGATCAACATGAGTTCTTGTAGCACTCCCTATTTACACATTCTTACAAACGAACATCGCCATAATTCTTATGAGCCTCCTCTGAGATCCCTAGACATTGAAAACATGTAAAGGATAAATCATCATGGATTCAGGCCCTTACATCAGTTACCTCTCAAAAGATTCACATCCTCAATAATAAAAACCCAACAAGGAAATAAGACCAAAAATAAAGGAATTGGCTATCCAAGAAGCCACCCTGTGAGATACCTCTCAAATCTCTCGCCACTATAGTAGCTCAACCACATTGAAAAAAGAGCAATTTTAACCCATGCAACGACCACAACCATATCCCAAACACATTCCTCATAGAGATACCTATCAAAATAGAGAACGTCATAGGAACTGACAAGATAAAGACGTATAAAAAAAATGGCCTACAACCACAAACCAAACATCAGTTCAATAAAACAGAAAAATTTCAAACTAATCAGGATACTGAGCTTGTATCTATGGCTCACATTCCCATGTAATCTCCTCCAAACAATTTTTCATTGAAAATAAATGAACTAAGGGGATTACAACTGTTCAAAACACCTTACCTGGTGGTCATAGATCTCTATCAACGGCTCCTCGGTGGTCAAACCATCATTGAGTGGGATATAACCCTAATCGATGAATTGAGAGTCAACATGAATATAATAATGGATAAGAGACACATGAAAAACATCATTTATGTTACCCATCTATAGGGGAAATGCTACCCAATCTGCAACATCTCTAACATGAGATGACACCTCGAAGGTCCCTATAATCTGATGAGAAAGCTTACTCACAAGACCAAACCATTTATACCCATGATGTGGAGTCACCTTCAGAAACATGTTATCCCGAAATCAATTTCTAGAGGTCTCCTCTAATTGTTGGTCTAGTACTTCTGAATAAATTTTTCTCCCTTCATCCTCGCGCGAACCACCTGAACTATCTCTATCATATTTCGTACCTGTTTTGGCATTTGAATTGATGACTCTCCAACCCCAATCCAGAACAACATAGCACAAAAAGGTTAGTCATAGAATTATTCAAAAAGAATCATCATGATGGTTGAGGGGAAACTATTGTTGTAGAGAACTAAACCAAGAGAAGGTGCCTCATCCATGAGCCTCCAAAATATAGGACACATGTGTAAAACAGGTCTCCAAAAGTCTAGATGGTGCACTTTGTCTGACCGTCCATCTACGGATAAAAATCAGTGATCTGGCATTCCATAAAACCCAAAGCATGATGGCGACTTCACCACACCCAATAGGTAAAACAAGGATCTCAATCGGAAATGGTAGTCCTTGGGAATCTATAGAGTCTTACCACCTCCACGAGATACTACCTTGATAAAACCTCAACTGATATCTACTCCTTGATCTCTATAAAGTAGGCTTATTTAGTCCAAAGATCCCATGACACCCACATAACATCATATCCCGCCTATGATCATGGTAAACTGGTAACAATGTTCATTAAGACATTCTCCCATGTCTATTGAGGAACATCTTATGTATTGAGGAAACCACCAGGAATAAATTGCTTGACCTTCATCTTCTGATAGAATAAACATCAGTACACAAACATGGAAACTACACACATCAACCCCGGAACTAAAAATGTCCCATCAAGGCATAATAAATCATTTTCAATCCAGGATGAACAACTAAGGGAGACCTATAGATTTATAAGAGAACCATACCACAATTATCCAAAGGAACAATAATCCTCCATCAAAATAACACTACATGTTTTTAATCTTCAAGCCAACCATCTGGAACCTCACTACAAACAACATGATCTCTCCAGACCTCCACCTCAAGATCCCTCAACAGGGACACTAATATATGCTGCACCAGATAAGATTTCACCATTATTTGAGATATACAGCCTCAGCCCCAATCACCTATCATATCCAGTTGTCATGTTGAATGTCCATCCATGACCATCTTGGAATCACCTTATTGATTCATTACATCACTATTTAATATCCTTCTAAGTGTATCAAGAAGAATATTCCCTTTAATAGGTGTTTACATGATTAAAAATTAACACTAATGTAGGAACACTAACCACCGATGATGACTCATGTTTAAGTCACACTAGGGGAAAACATACCTTAAGATCTTATGATCATTGAAAACAAAAAATCTCTCAATGGTGAGGTAATATATCACAATATTTGAGAAATCACCACTAATTCCAAATCAAGATAATGGGTGGAATAACTACATTCAATGGGACACAACTTAAAATACCTAAAAGACACATCTATTATAAACTACATCAGAAAACATCCTAACCCGAGATATGATGCATCAATGAAAACATTAAACTAAGCACCTTCTGTTAGCAGAAAAAGAATTAGAGCACAAACCAACTTCTTCTTCGGATACTCAAAATCTACCTGACACTTACCAATCCATACAAACGCATGATCATTCCTTTTCAACACTATAAAAGGATTTTCAACATGAGAGGAATCAACTACGAACCCCCTGTAAAAGAGAGTGAGACGAGGGAAACCTCTCACCCTTCCACCATCATGGGGGATTCCAAAGACACAAATACTTATATCTTCAATGAATCCATCGATACTCCCTGAAAAGACACAATATTCTCCTATAAATGGGCATCTACAGTCTAAAATAAGGACATTGAAAACCTCCCGAATAGTTTCTATGGACGATTTAATCCAACAATGGCATGTAGTAACTCTACATTCACTTATTTAGATGAAAAAAACACAAGGATTTCAGTGATAAAAACCAGCATGATGTAATGTATCATAGTGTTCATCATCTCCAAGAACACAGATGGTGAATTCGTCCAATCGAAAGGCTTCACAATGATGTCATAATGCCCATGACGAAGTATTTTGGATATCGTCATCCTTCACAGGAATGTGATGACATACTGACCACAAGTTAATCATTGGGAACCAACATTCACCCTTCAGATGATCAAATAAATCATCAATCCACATAATTGTATAGTATTTCTTCATTGTCACTTTGTTCATGAAATGACAATCGACACACAACCACAAACCGTCGTCATCCTTCTTCATGGAAAAACTGTATCACCCCATGGTGAAAAACATGGACAAACAAAACAGAACTACAGAAAACCATTGATTTATATATGCATCTCTCACCACACAAAAAGAGATATCCTATATGGAGAAATTGAGATAGGTGTCATGCCTGGCTACTGCTCGATCCCAAAATCAATCTACCATCGACTAGGTAATGTTATAACCTCTTCTCGGAATATATCAATGTAATTGTCCAAAAACATGGGAATCACATACTGGTGAACCTCCGATGAACACAATATCATCCCCTCATTCAATGATAGAAAGGAAGTAACTATCAGATTACCCAATCGAGGGACCCACTGACCAAAAATCTTTGCTATATCTCCATCAGCCTCAAGAAACACCACCTTCCCCCTAAAGAAATCTATAATAGCCTACACCGAATAAAACCAATCCATGATATGGATGATATCATATGTATTTAACCGTTAAAATTTGAAATCATCCCAATGGTGTTGAAACCCCATCACTAGCTCACAATATCTACATACTACAAATAGGTCATCTCAACATCCAACTGGTGTATTCAACCCCAAGACCACCAGAAGCCTCTAAACCTCAAGTCTAAAAGAGTGGACAAGGGAAGGTGATATTAAGGATTGTATCACTCTTGAATCAAACAAGGCAGACACCTTAGTTTAAAATATAAAATGGGAACCTCAAATGACATTTTTCTCAACTAGAACTGCAACTAATAAATAATAATGCTAAAAACAACTTGCCCAAGTCCTCTTAGACCCTAATAATGACCACCACCATAGTCGTGATCTACTCTATTGGAATGGGGAGAATCAAGAGGATTTACTATTCATTACCGGTCTACTATATGGTGATCCAATGTTTCTACAATTGGATACTACTTCCTGGGCCGAAACTACCAAAAACAATGAACCTAAAGCGGAACACCTAACACATGATGAATACAGATTAAGGCCTGGAATGCTCACTATTGATGACCTCAGACTCCATAAAAATCACAATCACATGATGCACTGGTGTAGGTATAAGAGCTCCTTCTCCTATTTAAATGTGGTACGAAGAGCTGGGACCAACCCCTTGTAAAAAAACTATTCTTCCCTGAATTCATGGAACCCCAGATCATAACTCTGATTCTAGAGGAATCTAGTCGACTCCCCTCTTATGATTATCTTGTTAAAGATAAAATCATATAAATGACCTCTTCCCTCTCCAGGACCACATGGTATATCATAACCGTAAATGGGGTGTCCTAGAATGGGATTATTGGAAGTTGAGCCTCTTAAAAATACCTCACTGTGGCCTCCACATCTGCAAATAGGTTAGAAGAATATCCCAAAATGTTACTAAAATGGATTCCAATCTCTAGCACACTAATGATCCTCTATCAAAGGGTACGAGCTCCTGGATACTGGCATCATTTTATGTCAAATAAATAAACTTATTTATGAACATGTCTATGAACATCCCCCATAATATAGCCAGCTCCTCATGATCCCAACAGAAAAAGTACCACAACGTTCTTACTGCTCCACGCCACATAATCATAACCAACGATATCCATTGCTACTTCTAAGTACATATTAAGCTAAAAAACTCAACCCTATCCAAACATTATTTAGTGACTGAATTTGAAATGAATAATTCATACTTCTCTTGACTCTGGTGCTAAAACACTCATATTTTCCTCTTTTAAGGGTCTTCATCGTCAACCTCTACTATGGGGAGATATACCTGCGAATCCTGCTAAAAATATTTTCTGCGAACCTGACTAGGACATCGACCTAGAAACATGCCTCCAAAATAATAAATTTTTAGAATTCATATACATAGAATATGTAAAAATTCAACATTAATTAATTAAATTTTCTCCTTAATTCATTTGAGGGTAACATATGACATGGTCTACCTAGTCAAACACATGATCAAAGAAGAATGATTCATTATCATTTCCTAGGTCTGTACCCTGAAACAAGTATCACATCATTTACTATCCCCTTTAAATGTAATGGTATGTGCATTAGATTAGAGGGGCCCTAAATACATGTGTCTCAGCTAGTCTCCAGTTTTTTTAGTCCTCTTTAAGTTTAACTAACATCATTGACTTACCATCTCATGCATCCCCACTCATTCCAACTCCACACTATATCATATCCCTCAACTAGAACTTAGATACTACTATATCAATCCTCCCTACTATGTGTACCCCTCTTTTTCCGACAATATGAGATGATAGATATTTTCCCTTGATTTCTGTCATTAGTAGGTCCTAGGTTGGTCACTAGATATAAGGGTATGAAAAATACAAAGATGAGTGGCATTACCCTCTTAGAGAACACATGAAAAAGTGAGCGACAATAAAGAAAATAACTAACTCCAAATCAGACATCAATATAAAATAATTCAAAGTACACATATATAATGTCATGCATGGACTACTAAAATTTCTAAGTAAAACAACATTTTTCAAAAAAAAATTATAATCGAAATGGCCATGAAGCCCAAACATATTTGGAAAACCCAAGGTAGTAGTATCAAGCATGATAATCAACCTACACCTACTAAAATGAAAAATAGATTATATAATATAGGGTGAGTATAATAGTATAATCAGTAGGATCCTCCCTAGATCCTCTTGTGAAAAATTATTGAAAGCATGCTAAAACACTGTTATGTTCTCAGCCTCAACCTGGATACTGTAAAAAAGTATAAAATACAAAGTACATAATATAAAAAATAATATCAAGGTTACCCTGGTACCTCTTACCCATTGTTATTCGAAATTTCCCCAACATTTCCTATCCTAAGCATCACAATCCAAAAAGTCATTCCCACATACACCTGGGTAAAGTACCACAATATTAACCTCATGCAACAAAACCATCACATCCATGTGACCAAAGTAAACAGGCAGGTTTCCAAATAAACCAAATATCTTATTACATGAATAATACATTAGGTATTATACCTCAGTCTATTATAACCCAGACATCATGTAGGGATCCTCAACCCTCCATTTCCTGTACAAGTTATACCTATAATAGTCCATAGAAAACTAAATCCAAAATATATGTGGGAGAATAACCAAAATACATTATATCCTTATACACAAGTATATGGGGAAATGGTTTTTTCCTACAATCACATGTAACTACCAAGAAAAGCGACCAGGACCAAAGGTGGTAGTCAGTTATCCATCCTCCCATAGGGATGTTGGGGAAATGACATGCTGGTCTTTTAATCCATGGGGTGTTAGCCACCCTAAATGTCAAGGTGGGGTAGCGTATAGAAATATAAAATGTACATGGAATAATATAGAGCACAACCACACTATGGGAAAAGAATAGTCTTGGATTCAATTGCAGCTAATGTCTCAAGGACTCCTGACTGCCACTACTATGAAATGATATCTTGTATGCACACAACCACTTGAAGAGCTTTAATATGTTACTTTATCCATTTTTATAAATTAAAAATTATGTTAACTAATTATTTTGTCATTAATTAACTGTTAACAATATATAAAATAAATTTTATTAGATCCACAATAGAGTTACATGCCCTCCATGAATAACCAAACCGGGTCCATGGTTCCTCAGAAGCACAACCTCAACATTACATCCCAGCAAACTCCAATCCCATTTATTGAAATCATTAATTCGGTCAATTATTAACATCATTTGTCACATAAAAGACATATTTTAAAGGTGTTTTTTATTTAATTTACATCCTTTCTTTGTTTTGGGGGGTTTCCTTAGGTTTTAGGGAGGAATAGATGAGTATTCATGAATTGGGCCAAACCGTGAGCCCAATTTCGGATTAAAAAAAATTTGTATCTTATATAACATTTTCATTTTTCAACATTTTTCATTCATTAAAATTCCTACATGACCTCCCCTAACCTATTAACACCACCACAATAATTTTGAGCTTTTAGAAATCCATAACCAGGGTTTAGTTGGGTTTTTATCTGAGGGGTTGGGCCTTCCCGAAAGCCCAATTCCTGTTTTTAAAATACATTTTGATTATGTTATAACTTATTAAAGTGTTGGTATTTTTAGGTGATTCCAAGTTGAGCCCCAGACCACTAAACCCTGTCGCGCGACCATTCACTCTCCCCCCTCTTTGGAGCTCTGTATAGTCGCGATTTGGTGCCGAACATCATAGGATTCCTCAAATCGTCCAGATTTGAAGAGGTAAAATCTTTCTTTCATAACTCTCTCAATTCTCAAGATTTTTCCTCCATTCCAGTTCCTAATTTACCTAATATATCTTGTTTGAACGTACCCTAAATTTTGGATCTTTTAAATTTCATCTACTGGTGTTTTGGAGTGATTACTTCAAGATACTTCAAGTAAATGAGCTCTTTTCTTTCCTCTTCCATACTAATTTGGGTTTCATTCATTGTTATTAGTGTTTCTTTGGTTATCATTGAGTTTAATAATGTCCAGAAACTAGGTTTTCGAACTTAGGGTTTATCATTGGGCTTTATTGGACAATTTTTGTGGTTTTAGGTTTGATCTTAGTCTCTCTTGGTTCAGCGAGGGTGCGATTTGATTTTTGCATGGAGATTCAAGGGTTTTTGTTACTTTGGCAGGTGATTCCATTTTGTGTGAAATTTTTGTGAAATATCTTGCTGTTTTCATGGTACCTTAATGTTTTTTCCCTTGAATGTCTCTGTAAAAATTGGTTTTAGTTGCATTTATAATGAAAATGAATTTTAAGTTCCAATTTTTGGTGAAATTGGGGGTTTTTCATTCAAATCTTTCATTGGATCATTTTGGGCTGACCTATAATTACTTAGTTGATTTTATTGAACTGTATTAGAAATAAAAACCATGTTTTTAATGTTTATTATTTTTTTGTTGTTGCTGTGAAATTTTTTTTAAATGGTGTTTGGGAAGCAAATGGGCTTTAAGTGCCTTTTCTGTGTGAAAATGGTGGGATTTAAATGATATAACTTCATGGTTGAAATTGGGCTGCCACATAACTGAATTTTTCGTTTCATTAAATGTTATTGAACTAAATTTTTTTTAATGACTTAAAATTGTTCACATAGTATGAAAAGTTGATATCTTAAAGAGCTTTGGGTGAAAAACAATGTGGTGTTTTGAGAGGTTGTTTTATTGAAAATAAAATTATTTTATTGTGTGTTTTAAATGGTATAAAATGTGTGTAGCTACTGTACTATTTGTTTTTGACTAGTAGTGATATTTTATATGCAAAAGGATGTGTGTTGTTTGCTGAAATTGTTTGACCACAAAAGGGTAATCCCGGGTACCTAGGTGGGGCGGATTTGTACTAGTACGGCTAGTGGATCAGATGAGTTTTGTCCTTGTTCCACTTAGCATTTGGATAATGACAACTCTAACTAAAATATGTGGATGATGATTGGGGACCACTAGGTTATGGTTATGTTCCCTACTAGTGGCTCGTTCACGAGAACGGATTTTTCTATGGTTACTCTACACTGAGGTATGAGGTACATAGGGCCCGAGACAACCTAGTGCTTAGGGGTGTTCCCGATTTTGATGCTCATTGGATTTGTGGTATTTACCCTTGTTGTGGGGTGATTTGGTAGTACTTTACAGTATCTCACATTTCTATTTAATTTATTAACATTCTATAAATCTTGGACTGAAAATTGTTTTCATTTGGAAGTTGTATTTCTTTGAATTTTAACACTATTTCACCTTGTGTATTAAAATTGCTTGTTTTGTTCACATTGTATTTCATGATCTTTGGAATCATATGGTGGTATCCTATTGGGATTAGGCTCACACACTACTTACACCCCTTGGGTGTAAGTAGACTTTGTTATGCTTGACTCAGGTAAAGGGAAGGCTATGGGTGATGGCGGTTCAGGGTGTAAGTCCTCATCGTTGGGGCAGAGTTGTGGAGAAGGTTTGTGGGTGATGACCCCCTTGTCGTGTGGAGTCCATGGGGATGTCATTATGTTGTCATTATTTGTTTTTATACCACTTTTAGTGTCTTTAAACATATGTATTCAGTTCTGGTTTTTGTGTAAACATCATTTGGTTTACATTTTTCAGATTCAATTTATTGATTGTTTTTAATGTTTTATGCCATCATATTCGGGTAAATCATTCCCAAAAAAAATTAATGATACCCGAGCACTTGTGCCAGCCCGTGGGGATAGGGAACGCCCTTCGGGTCATGTCACGGGTTGGGTTTGGTGCCAGTTTTGGTGGCGACTAGATTCGGTTCGTGACAAAATGGTATCAGAGCAGGTTCACTCCTTGGGTCATGTTATTTGGGGAAGAGTCAGGATAGTCTGGAGCTAGGATTGTCGGGACTTGACATTTCAGTCATGGGTAGTGTGCTTGGCCAGCACACCTCAGGATGGGATTCAATTCACCAGGGGAAGTATGGATTTATCTAAGTCCTTTGGTTTTCTTGGATTAATGATGACTACGGGAAATGAAAAGAGAGTTGGGCGAATAATCTCAGTGAGCTCGCAGGGCCTGGAAAGCCATGTGGAGCCATGGATATTTCCCGAGAATAATCTCTGTGATTGTGAAGTGATTGGAATATGGCTGCCAACCATATTTCCAAGTCACCCAGCAAAACTAGTTTCCTCTCACATTGTCTTGTGTCTCTTGGTTTTGGAATCTTGGAAACTTGGTTTTTTTAAGAAAAAAAAAATGACTTCACTTTAAGGAGTGTGAATTTTTGTAAAGTTATTTCCTAGTAAAGTGAAAATGGTTTTTTTAATGCCTATAAATGAAATTTCATAATTATCTCAAAAGGGTAAATTATGTGTTTACACCTCTTTTGAAAGTATGAACTATGTTAATTGGGGTTTTGAAAATATGTTTCTAGTGGAATTTTTTTTAACCTTGGGAAAGTGTTTTAAATTGAATTAAGTGTTCTAGAAATTTTGAGTGGCGGTCGAAGATGCATTTTGGGTTTGGTGACTACTGAACATTTGAAAAAAAAAATTATGAACTTTTAGAACCTTGTCTTGAAATGAGAAGAGTTGAGTTCTTAATTAAATGGAGATTTATGAAATGGTGATTTTCATGAAATTTGATTTGTTTTGAAATGGGTTGAAATGTTTTGAATCAATTGTGAAAGGCATGAATATGTTCTTTTATTGAATTATATATTCTTTTCTAAATTGGTTTGTGAGATGAAAAATTGGGTTTTGATATTATGGTTATTGTTTTTGAGAAAGGTAAAGTGTGGTTAAAAGTTTTGATTTTAAAAAGAAGAATGATTAGATTTTTTTGTAGTTGGTGCTCTCAAGGGTGACCACATGCATAGGTTTATTTGGGAATATGGATGGATAAGAGGCGGGTTCCCAGTGTGGCATGTAAACATGCATGTGTGAGGCTCATGAGATACCATTGGTAAATGCGCAACCCACCAACACTGTTTTTTTTAAATATTTTTTTTTGAAGGAAAGTGTTGTGTTTTGATAATGTATGGTTGGGAGGTATGGATTATGTGTTTTTGGGATTATTATCATGGGATGTTTTGAGTTAAATAACCCCTATTGTTTGAACGATGTTTTGTATTTGTGTTTCATTGATAAGATGGAATGAAGTGTTGGTTAGTGGTGTCTTTTGAGGAAAAGTTTGGGAGGCCAATGCGGTGGATCCCCTCATGTGTTCGGTTCAGGATTGTGGTCTGTTGTGGCCAAATGACCATATTGGTTGGGTCCTTGGGTTTTCTTGTAGGCTAGGGTACACCCCCATAAAGTTTTAATGTATGATTCATGTTTGGACTATGGTGATTCACCGTTGGGTGATCATCTAGTTGATCAACATAAGACTTTTTTCTTGAGGTTTGGAGATTGAGTTTACCCATCTTCTTTTTCAATTATGTGGATCCCCCTATAGTGGGAGGGTGTTTGTGGGAGGCTGAAATAGACCTTAGTTTCTTATGTTTCCTAAGTTGTTGAAGGTAAATGAAGTTCAGGGTTGTCATTGTAGAATGATGTCTTAAAGGGCCTCTGGGTCTTTCGTCAGTATCATTGAAGCAAGATTTCATGTTAGGCCAACAATGTGCAAGATCTGGCCATGAGTGGCTATTAACGACACTTTCTAGAATCATGTGCTGTTTGGGAATCAGTACAAGGTCCCTCTTTTTGTGTTTTCTTTTATCCACAATGGTTATGTTCGGTGATGCCTTGCGATGTCATGTGTTCATTTGACTATAAGGGTAAAGATTGTGCAATCTTATGAGAGTCAGTATTTTGTTGGATGTGTGTCTCCCTATAAGAAATTCTAAATCCTATGTTCTAGAGGAATGTGTTTCTATATGTCCTTTCATTCCGTTGTTTAGCATCCTAAGAAAAAAAGGTGTGATGTGTGTGCATCCTCTAAGTTCGTGTTTTGGTAAAATGATGGGTTGGGGAAAAGCGGGTTTGAAGTGTGTCATGTCCCAATGAGACAATCAGAGATTAAAGTATAATTGTTTTTGGAACTAGAAGAAGATTTCCAGTTTAGGGGTTTCCAAATCCTAACTGCGAGGCCGAAGATGCTTCAATCCATTGAGCTCCAGCCCTAGGCCCCGGAGAGAAGCTGGCGCGTAGTTAGGGGAAATCCTAGAGTCGTTCAAACTTTTGGTCAAGGTCATATCGTCAATATGAAAGATGGGAATAGTTTAAACCTCTGGTGTCGTACTCTTGTTATAATTTCTCACATTTGGTGGAAAGAGGTGTGAGTATCTTTTTCCCATGTCATACCCTGAGTTGTTTTTTCCCTTTGGGGTCCCTTGTGTTTTTGGAGAAAAGTTTAAAATTTGGGTTAGGCAGGTCGAAGTGCATATTTTGTACGTGGATAGAAGTAACCATGTGCCAAACCAGGGGACCGTGTGATAAGAGACAATAGCTACTACGTGGTCTCCACACGTCCATGATTATTGGCCAAAGAAACTGTGTGAAGTTTCCACTTTGGATAGAATGATTCGCACAGTTAACTCACGGTTTCCCAAACCGTGTGAACCAACCGTGCGGCCATTCCATCTCCTAAAAATTCTGTTGTTTTTTTGTTGTTATCCCATAATATTTAGTTAATATGGTTGGGTTTTGTTTGAGGTATACCCACAATGGGACTCATGTAGGTTTCATTGGAAAAATTCTGATATTAATCTACCCCTAATGCTGGGAAGTCTGTTCGAGGCTCCCTGTTACCGTCTTGATTTTGTCTTAAGGAAAGTTGTGTTCATTATTATGGTGGGGAGACCCATCATGGGTATAATGTATGTTCTCATGGAAGATTAATAGTGTTATTTTATCCCTTATGATGGGGATACCGTTCGTTCCTTCCCCAATTTTTATCCTTATTCTATCTAAGAAAATTGAGTTGTCCCTAGTGGTGGGATGTCCAGATTGGGTGACCCCGTACTAGTGACTCAGTTTTCTCCATGATGTAGTCTAGGTAGGAGGTAGTATAAATCAAGTCTATCTATCCAAAAATTTGTTACTTGGGTAAATTTGGGGTTGGAGAACACCCAATGGTTTTGTTTACGTAATGTTGTGGTAGCGTTATTCGAGTTCGTTGTTCGTTTCAAGTGGATTGCTTGAGCGTCGTCTTGTAGTGTTTGAGGTGTTTTTTTTGGTATGTGTATTGAATGTGTTTCATAATTTTAAGTAATTGGGGTTATTTTTGGTTGGTGAGAGAATTATGTTCTTTGTTTGATCAACTGGAGATGTTCGTCCATTTTGAAGCGGGTGAAAACGTGGCAAGGAAGTCTGTCTTAGTCTATCGTTTGGGCTTTGCTTTTGCATCTGGTCTTGTTGTGGTATTCCGGGGGCATAATTATTTATGGTGGGGAGAATTGTCACATAGAAAACATATTTTAAAGGTATTTTTCATTTAATTTACATCTTTTCTTTGTTTTGGGGGTTTCCTTAGGTTTTAGGGAGGAATAGATGAGTATTCATGAATTGGGCCAAACCGTGAGCCCAATTTCAGATTAAAAAAAATTGTATCTTCTATAACATTTTCATTTTTCAACATTTTTCATTCATTAAAATTCCTACTTGAACTCCCCTAACCTATTAACACCACCATGGTAATTTGGAGCTTTTAGAAATCCATAACCAGGGTTTAGTTGGGTTTTTATCTAAGGGGTTGGGTCTGCCCGAAATCCCAATTCCTGTTTTACAAATAAATTTTGATTATGTTATAACATATTCAATTGTTGGTATTTTTCGGTGATTTCAAGTGGAGCCCAAGCCCAATAAACCCAGTCGCGAGACCATTCACTCTCCCCCCTCTTTGGAGCTCTGTATAGTTGCGATTTGGTGCCGAACTTCATAGGATTCCTCAAATCGGCCAGATTTGAAGAGGTAAAATATTTCGTTCATAACTCTCTCAATTCTCAAGATTGTTCCTCCATTCCAGTTCCTAATTGACCTAATATATCTTTTTCGAATTTAACCTAAATTTCGGATCTTTTAAATTTCATCTACTTGTGTTTTGGAGTGATTACTTCAAGATACTTCAAGTAAATGAGCTCTTTTCTTTCCTCTTCCAAACTAATTTGGGTTTCATTCATTGTTATTAGTGTTTCTTTGGTTATCATTGAGTTTAATAATGTCCAGAAATTAGGTTTTCGAACCTAGGGTTTAGCATTGGGCTTTATTAGACAATTTTTGTGGTCTTAGGTTTGATCTTAGTCTTTCTTGGTGTGGCGAGGGTGCGATTTGATTTTCGCATGGAGATTCAAGTGTTTTTGTTACTTTGGTAGGTGATTCCATTTTGTGTGCAATTTTTGTGAATTATCTGGCTGTTTTAATGGTACCTTAATGTTTATTTCCCTTGAATGTATCTGTAAAAATTGGTTTTAGTTGAATTTATAATGAAAATGAATTTAAAGTTCCAATTTTTGGTGAAATTGGGGGTTTTTCATTCAAATCTTACATTGGTTCATTTTGGGCTGACCTATAATTACTTAGTTGATTTTATTGAACTGTATTAGGAATAAAAACCATGTTTTTAATGTTTATTATTTTTTTGTTGTTGCTGTGAAAGATTTTTTAAATGGTGTTTGGGAAGAAAATGGGCTTTAAGTGCCTTGTTTGTGTGAAAATGGTGGGTTTTAAATGATATAACTTCTTGGTTGAAATTGGGCTGCCACATAACTGAATTGTTGGTTTCATTAAATGTTATTGAACTGAAATTTTGTTTTAATGACTTAAAATTATTCACATAGTATGGAAATTTGATATCTTAAATAGCTTTGGGTGAAAAACAATGTGGTGTTTTGAGAGGTTGTTTTATTGAAAATAAAATTATTTTATTGTTTGTTTTAAATGGTATAAAATGTGTGTAGCTACTGTAATATTTGTTTGTGACCAGTAGTGATATTTTATACGCAAAATTATGTGTGTTGTTTGCTGAAATTGTTTGAGCACAAAAGGGGAACCCCGGGTACTTAGTTGGGGCGGATTTGTACTAGTACGGCTAGTGGATCAGATGGGTTTTGTCCCTGTTCCACTTAGCATTTCGATAACGACAACTCTAACTAAAATATGTGGATGATGATTGGGGACCACTAGGTTATGGGTACGTTCCCTACTAGTGGCTCGTTCACGATAACGGATTTTTCTATGGTTACTCTACATTGAGGTACGAGGTTCATAGGGCCCAAGACAACCTAGTTCTTTGGGGTGTTCCCGATTTTGATGCTCATTCGATTTGTGGTATTTACCCTTGTTGTGGGGTGTTTTGTTAGTACATTATAGTAGCTCACGTGTCTATTTAATGTATTAAAATTCTGGAATTCTTGGACTGAAAAATGTTTTCATTTGGATGTTGTATTTCTTTGAATTTTAACACTATTTCACCTTGTGTATTAAAATTGCTTGTTTTGTTCACATTGTATTGCATGATCTTTGGAATAATCTGGTGGTATCCTATTGGGCTTAGTCTCACACCCTACATACACCCCTTGGGTGTAAGTAGACTTTGTTATGCTTGAATCAGGTAAATAGAAGGCTATGGGTGATGGCGGTTCAGGGTGTTAGTCCTCATCGTTGGGGCGGAGTTGCGGAGACGGTTTGTGGGTGATGACCCCCTTGTCGTGTGGACTCCATGGGGATGTCATTATGTTGTCATTATTTGTTTTTATACCACTTGTAGTGTCTTTAAACATATTTATTCAGTTCTGGTTTTTGTGTAAACATCATTTGGTTTACATTTTTCAGATTCAATTTATTGATTGTTTTTAATGTTTTATACCATCATATTCGGGTAAATCGTTCTCAAACAAAAATAAATGATACCCGGGCACTTGTGGCAGCCCATGGGGATAGGGAACGCCCTTTGGGTCATGTCACGGGCTGGGTTTGGTGCCAGTTTTGGTGGCGACAAGATTCGGTTCGTGACATCATTATTAATTCCTATAAATACAGTCATTCTAGAAAATAATTCTATTATAACAAAACTAGTGGTCTCAACACAATGAGTAGATGAACAACCCACTGAGTCTTTGAAACCTATAGTAGGATTTCAGAAACATTTTTCCTTAGGATGATAAACATGAGAATAATGTCGTACTCCCCTTGAATCTTTAACTCCTTTGAAAGGAGGGTGAGAATGACCAGCTGCCTCAAGAAGTGGGGAAAGTGAAGAAGAAATACACACAAAATACTGAACAAGTATCCAAGTTGACAATAATGGTAAATCCTATATTCAAATCATTCCATCATCCTTAGTGCGTTCCCTAACACCCAAATGCATAACCAAATGCATATCTCCACTTTTTTCTTCAACTGCTACCACCACATCCACTTGTCATCCCAGATTCACATATCAAAATAGCCTCCAAGGATCACCCATTCCATGCTTACCTAATAAGAAGTAGGATAACAAATAACAAAGAAACTAGACTCCTGGAACAAATCAAGGAATAAAAACATTACACACAATGATCACTCATAGATTCAATAATAAGGATCAAAGAATTTTTAAAAATGAGGGTAAATTAGAACCCTAATATGAATTATCTTTTATCAAACAATCGGATTTTTACAAAATCATGAATTTTCTAATTTATTATTTGAATGTTACATCTAAGAACATCGTAAAAAATAAATCAACCATAGATATGACAAGGACATAAAAATTTAGGTTGAAATTCCATTGGTTCTTTAATCAAAAGAATCAAATTACTCTAGTTTAATCAATTAAAAAATATTACATCATCAATTTAATTAACATAAAATTTAAAATAACATCAGTATTCATTAACATTCTTCTTTTTCATTCATTAAAGAATTTATAATTAATTACAACATAATATTATTTCCCATGTTCCATCAATAACAATATGCTAAATATGAAAATCATAGATAACATGTTATCTAGAAAATCTAAGGGAAAACTGTTATCACATTATGAAACAACGACATATAATTGAAACCAATTATTCAATCAGCTTCAAGTAATTATTTGGGGGATTTAATTGTACTCCAAGGTATGAATCATGATATCTATAGAATTTAATGAAATAAAATGAGAACAACTGAATCTCAAACCAGAAGGGTTTTTAATGATCTTTTCACATGAACGGTGCACGCAATGAATCACGATCTCCTCCCCCAACGACTAATGCATCCTCCTGAGGATGCCGCATCAAAAACATGGCACACAACATCCATGAAAACATTTTTAGATCCATGAAGATTAATATACATCCCATGAGAAAGGGAAAAGTGAGAAAATTGATTGAAGAAACCACAATAACGAATGCATATTTTTCCTTGACATATCAATGGAGAAAGCCTATTATCGATCATATCTGAAGAGATCTCAAAAATTCCAAGGAGGGGTCTGCAGGGTCACCTACGATGATAGAGAGGGGAGCCATTGATCTAGGATTTGAATAAATGGATCAGATGGTATATCTTTATAACATACAGTAGTGGGTATATACAAGATGTGTACTTTCAATTCATGTCATGTACTACCTTGAAGAAGCGTTCCACTAAAAAATGGTAGCATAAGAATTTATTTTATTTCCTCAAAACCTGAATTAGTACACTTCGTGTATCCCATGGTCATGTTTTGTGTCCCCCTTTTCTAGATTCTTGCAACTGAACAACATTATACATCTTCCAATAATCCTTCAAGCACCGTAGTATTCAAAAAAATGAAAATTTCCAATCCTCGAGGACCTGAGACCTTATATGATAGATGATGAGTAATATTATTTTCAGATGATAAGTTTAATGACATTGATAATAATGTGAATGAAAAATGATTCAGATATTAAGAGATTAATAATGTTTTAGTATAAATAATATATTTTTTGGATCTTATATAATTATTGTAAACCTAATTTGATGGGACTTTGTTGTAGTAATAAATGATAAATTATGTTTTGGAAGAATATTTGATTTAAATATTGAGTCATAGTTATAATTTTTTTTTGAAATAGAAATATTATTTTAGACATTACATGACTATGCATATACATTAATGGGTACATATGTTTATGTGTGAATAATATTGATTTGAGATAAAATATATATTTAACATAAGAAGAATAAATGATAAAATACATATAATATTAAGTTTTAAATATATTCATAATTTTTTTACATATTATATAGTTATTTGATTTTAAATTTATCAATTTTTACCATTTGGTGGTACTGTTGGTGATTTAGAGATTAATATTTTATTTTAACAAAAGATGGATTATTATTTTGGGGAATAATCATATCATTTCTTAATCATATTTTTTAAATGATTAATTTTATTAGGATTATATTGTTAATATTTTTTGATGACATGATCCATTTGATGATGATATTAATGCATTTTTCATGAATGTTCATCTTGAATACTCATCTTTTGGAGAAAAATATGGGATTGTGTTCAAAATTTATAAATGTTTGAGATTATAAATAAAATGTATTTGTATTTCATTATATTATAAATATAAATGGAAATTAAATTCATACACTCAATAACAAATGTTAGGAACCAAAAACCATATCTGGTTACCTTAATTTCTAATGAAAAGATGGTTTGTTGAACCATCATTGATTTAATGACCCCAACTTTTCACCAAGTCTTTCACATTCTTTGGACTACTGATATCATTTTAGATCACTAATTATTTTAAATTTATTTTTCTCATAAATGTCTACATCCTCACATTCCTCTATTTTTTTTGGAAAACTACTTATGATTTATTATATATGGTCGGCATATTTCCATACCATATTTTCAATAAAACATTATATTTACACTATTTAATTAGTGGGATTTCAAAAATTATATTTCATGTTGTTAAATAATTGATTATGGAGATTATGTTATGATTATAAGAAAAAATAATTAAAATAGTTGGTCGAATACAAAAAACCATGATTTTAATAATAACACTCTATTCGATATCACAAACTAAACACAAACCCAATCCTTCCAAACCATCAAATAATTTTCTTTTAAATATAAATATTATAACATAGTCGTTAAATTATAATGGAGTAATATGATAATATTTATCATATATATTTATAATTATCCAACTAAATATATATGTTTTTATAACTTCATAGTAAAAAAGTCATTCAATTTAATGTTATATCATTTTATTCATCATTAACATCTTATCCTCAAAAAATTATTTATTTTTGTGGGAAAATATTATAATTAAATTTTAAAATGTTCAAAAATTAATTTTAAACAAATTGTATTTATTCTAAACTATATTTATCAAAATTATCTTCTTGTATAATTTTGATATTTCTAAGTAGATTTATTTTTATTTATTTTTGAAAAATAAGTATTTTTATGGAAAAAAGAATATTCATTTAAAGTACAGACAATGTAAAACATTAAATTAGATTACATTAAAAAAATTTGTTTTATTTTATAAATTATAATCCAATTAATGTTTTTATTCTGACATTAATACTAGAATTTTTTATAAAATCCTTTTTAATCAAATAATGATATTTTTCTAAAAAATCCTCAATATAATTGAATTGTTTTTTAACATGAAGTTGTTTTTTTACATATATAATTTGAGTATAAAAAATTTTATTGGATATTTGGAGTCAAGAGGTCTAACTTTGGTAAAGAGGACTATTATTTGAGCATAGGAAGAGTATCCATATTCAATAATTGTCAAGTTGGTAATCATAAATCACGTTACCGTGCTTTTTAATAATGCGGTAAGAACTAGAAAATGATGATAACACATCACATTAACTAATTTTATGAGTTTAGTTCAACCATTCAAATATTTTATTCAATAATATGTATTCATGATTCCATATTTCATTGATTTTAGATTTTATAATATTTTAAGCATTGAAAAGTCAAAATATTTTCATCTTTGTTGTATTATCTATATTATTTTCCATACTAACTAATTAAAGATATAATTTATTCAAATAGTTGATTTATAAATTATAAAACAAAAATTATTATCCAATTAATTTATTTTTTAATTTTAATTGATGAAATCCTTTATTTAAACATTTACTCAAAATCCACACATTATTAATTCAATTAATAAAATTATTAAAATAAATGAAATCATAAATATTAACACTAATAAAATATGAATTAATTTATATTTCCCGAAAATATTTTTTAGATACATAAATAATTTTAGTAATTGTGAAAGGATTAAATTGGAAATCTTTTTGGTCTTGTTTTTCTCATTGTCAAATAAACACAAAAGTATCAAAAATGACATTGGGGATAATTTAAATAAAATTTTTACATATCAATTAATTTTAAAATCATATAATTACTAAAAAATGTATAATTATAATTTTTCATTGTAAAAAAGATTCATCCATAATCAATATATGATTACATTTTAACATTATAAATAAAATTATAACCCTTTAATATCCAAACAGTCATTACCACCATAAAGGTGAAAATGGGTAAATAAAGTTGGTAATAAAAAAAGAAAATAATTTATATGATATTAAAAATTATAAAAAATTTATTATATTATTATATATATATATATATACCATAAAATACTTTTATTATAATACATTTCATTAGTGTACTATTTTATAATATTCAGATAAATATTATATTATAATATTTCATGTGAATCCAAAAATATCATAAATAATATATTATGATAATCAATATTTTTTTAAATGATTAAAAATTCCTAAATATATTATATTAAAAAAATTATATTGATGATGTTTATGTTATTACCATGGACTATTAAATGGACAATTATCCATTTATCATAATTTTCTTGACCATAAAAGTATAAAAAATCATGTTGTCACTATAATCAAAAATAGGTATAACAAGTAGTTTGAACAACATGATAGGCTGAAAAAATTTCAAATGACCCAATTCTATTGGACGTGATAATATGTACTCATCCACATATCGTCTTCCAATTATATTAATTGTCATATATTTTATCATGTAAATTTATTTTTGTCCATTTATTTTAATATGAATTTATACGAATCCTTATCGACTCATTATAAAATGTCCACCACAATCATCTTTTCAAAAAATATGAATAAAAAATTTGGATCATCCAAGAACAACATATATCAATTACTAACATCCCTTAAAAAAATATATAGGTCTTATTTGGGGCATCATTCCTTCCATATACGATTCGGGATCCAAACAAATGATGTTATCCAATGAATATATATATAGATTTTTACGGAATGGTTCACTTTTATTTCATCTTTATCTTCCATAATAAAAATTTCATATGGTATAAAATAATAACATCAATATAATTCATATAATGATATTTTTATGATAATATAACCTCATATATTTATATCATATTCCATAAAATTTGAAACTAAACTGGAATTAATGTGTAGGGAAGATTACTTCCTCACTAATTGATGTTATTTATTTTCCATCACCATCTTTGAAATCCACTCATAATTATGTATTTAATGTATTAGTATAATATTTATTGCATAATTAAATTTTTATATCTTTAATATATCATAAAATTTCATATCATTCCATCCATTAAAAAATTAATTCATTTGTATATACATGTGTTCTAACACCTACATGAAAAAATGTGATTGGGTTTTCATAAAAATAACTCATGGATGATATATAAATGTATATTATATATAAATTATAATTATTCATATATAATAATCATTATGATATGATAAAATAAAATTTAATTGTTTTATATAATTATTTATTAACAATAAAAATTTTACTCATTCTTACATACTACATATCATCTCATTTATTTTATCATAATCCATTTTTATTTATCATATTTATGGTTTGATTTGAATGTAAAATTGATGTATACAAATGATCATTATTTAGTTATTATGATTATAGAGATTCCAAAATATGTAAAACATTTAATATCCTAAACATACAGATTTCATATAATAAGATTATCCAAATATTATAAAAAATACAAATTTAATTTAAAGGATTAATTAATTGATTAAATATTTTAATAAAAAAGTAATAAAATATTAAAAATGGTACATATTAAATTAAATAATGGTTATATTTTTATTTTAAATAAATATTTACAATTATCATTAATTTTTATAATCATGGTAATGGAAAAATTTAAAAAAATCCCATTTAATGTTTTAAATGAATATCTTTTTAAATCATTCCTGAAAATATCAATAGTCATAAAATTATTTTATGAGTTTATTTATATAGAAATAAATTATTTCTAAAGGAAATATATGTTGATTTTATTTCAATTATTAATAGAACATCATATTATATATTTTATATGGAATGTTTGAATATCATTATGATGGGGAAAATATGATCTATTGTAATTTAAAATGTAATAAAAATTTTCAAATATAGTACGTATTAACTGATAAATTTATTCCATTAAAGGTTTTCATAATTAATCGTATAAAAATATACCTAACATATATTGTCATTATTTTAGAAAATGTTTTTAAATTAAATGGAAATTTTTGACATTCATAACTAATTTTCTTATGTCTATAAGAAATTTTTTTATATGTTTGTATTCTTTCATGTGTTATTATTATGTTATAAATCTATGAAATAGTTCTTTTATATGGGCGGGATTGTCACAAACCATGGATGAGAGGTTTTCATAAAATTATGAATGGTATGTTTCATTATATTCCTTGGTTAGATTGTTCAATTATAAACCATGGATAAGTGGGTTTGTTGTAGCCCTACAAAGCATTGGGAATTTGTATGTTCTTAGGATAATCACAATGATTGTTTAATATCTATGTTATTCCATTTATAGTAGTGATATGATAATTATATCTTTTGATAAGTAAGTGATTAATTTCATTATCTCATAGTTAATATGGAAATATTATTAATTTACACTGAAAATTAATGATACTATGTTTATATGAATGTATTCTCTACATTGTCGGGGTAGAATTTGTAAAAAATTTAATTTTTATTATGTTTGCTGTAGGATAGAAATAATTTATGATTAACTTTTTCTATTTTGAATTATTATTTAAATTATTATGTAAATACTTTGGAAGATAATGATTTTTTTGGTATAATGGTGGTTATTTTTTACCAATGTTTATTTTTGAAAATAATATGTATATATATATATATGTGTGTGTGTGTGTGTTTTTATGGAGTAATTGGGTTATTAATTTATTTTCATGCCACTAGATGAGCTATTTGTTCCCATCGAATATTTTAATCTTTTTGTTAGTTTTGAGGTTTAATAGGGATATAGTTTTTGTGAATAATATAACTCAAAAGTTGTTTTATCTAAATATAAAATGTTATAGAATTAAAGTATTATTTAATGAATAAAATTGATACGATGAGGAAATGGACACTTTGTGATGTAAATTTATTTATGTGTGAATTATGAACTGATTCATTAATAAATTTCACTACCAATATCATAAAATATATGATAATTTTTTCGTGACATAGAACTATATGTTATATTCCCATTATGTCCAAATCCTAACATCAACAGCCTTTCTTACAGATGATTCAGTATACTATAAAATATATTGTGCTCCCCTCCATGGGATTATATATATATATTCACTCAATCAAAAAAAATTAATAATCATCATCATCATCAAGGATCACTATTTTATATAACTTATGGGATAGATTTTAAAATACCTATTGTAAAGTAGCATCGATTATCAATATCAATTAATAATATTTTTTAGCTCATAGAAAGTGCATCATAGAAGACCACATAAAATTTATATTCAATGATTTTTACTACATTAGGTGGTGATAGTGAACTCCAAAACATATTGTTACCCCTATATAGATCTTTGATGCAATTTTCCATAGGTTCGATTGTTACATATGTATTTCTCTTCTGAATAAATACACATATATTGTGATCTCGTAAACCTACTTTATTAACATGTTCAAAAACATCATAGGGGATATTCACCTCTCTCTCATAAAATTGATGATGAATTTCATTGAACATACCTTACCTATAAGTACTTAACTTTTTCTTAAATTATTCAATTGAAATCATTCCCATAGTGAATTTCAATTTCTATTGGTCTAGAGGAAGTTACATCCAATTCAATTATTGACAAATCAATGAGAAAAATATCTAAATAACATGATCCATGATTATCCCATCCGAATAAAAAAATCTATGCTTCAGTTCCACCCAATTCCATTGAATAACCCATGCTTCTATGTGCAACATATTAATGAAGCTGATAATAGGATCCCATCTTAATGAACATACCCTATATAATTATATTCCAATCATCCTCAAAGAAAATTGATTCACCTCTTTGAAACAAATTTGATACCATATTCCATTCATATCATGGGACCACCTACTAATATAGGAATAATATTTAAAATCCTTGACATCTACCTATGAACTGATCACAATTCTGATGTTCACTAAAAATAAATTGGGAAATTAAACATATTAATCATTTCTTATAATCCACTATTGGATAAAAAATTATTAAAACATTACAAGCACATTTTTATAATGAAATAAAGAAAATACATTCATTTTAATTTATACTAAAATAATTTTACCTTCAGTATTCATGTATATTGATGGAAATCATCGTTATTCCTACACATAAGTCACTCATGATCACATTCAAACCCCTATACATGGTTTCTATAATGTATCACATATCTTCAACATTAATTAGTAATTTGGTTCTTCCATATTATAAATGTAAACTCACCAATGTCTTATGCCAATAGATAAGGTAAAATTACCTCATTCTAAACTCATGGGTCACAACTCACAAAACTTATTGATAAAGGATAACGCTATTCTATTATAATTTTTTCCTCCACTTTAAAAATCATGATCAATGTACCTACAAAATTGGGGATCGTATCATTGGATAATAGAGAAATACGTTCCATGTTATCATTTTATTCAAAACATAGATTCCCACCGGGAATGATCATATGATACTACACCTCGAGATTCAAAAACTAATCTATGTGTGTGTGTATATATATATGTATAATGTTATCATTTTAGAAGGTCACGTGACATTTAAAAATAAAATGTCGTTTAACTCTGTTTAACATCCTCACAATTAAATGTGGAAATCATCTTTCATGTTTTTATTCACCCATAATGTATCCAGAAATACATTATGAAAACTGTCAATTGGGTTTTCTGTAATACATAAAATCTTCTAAAAACATAATAGACAATATATGTACCTATACATTGAGGTAAAAATATTTATTTTTCATTTATCACCATTGTATATGATCTTCATGACTGATAATATAATGACATATCAGTGATAAAAATAAGATAAAAGAATAAATAATGAGATTACTATATGCCAATGTGACATACAATATGGTCTCTATTGAACATGTTATGATTCAAATAACTAGTAAACATTCACTTCATAAATATTTATGATTCATAAGACTGTAATTATAATATTACTAATGGGATATAAACCAAAAAATACAATAAATAATAAATATGAACATAATGTATTTTACATGAGGTTAAATTAGTAATTTGTAACATAAAAACTCTAGAAAATTAATAACAATACCCTATTAACTATTAAAACATTGAAAAAATTTGTCTAAAGACACAACCAAATGATATTCATCCCATGATTTGATAAATTATTATATCAGATATTTACCAACTGTCAAAATAGAAAAATAGATAATGTGATAATAAGATTCCCCATTATAACATCCCTTCCCATATCTAGTATATGTACTAGAAGGACCAGGTCGTTACGTTACATCTGGAGTGCCTTTTCGTATGTTAGAGTCCTTTTACAAGAAGTGAGTGTCAAATATGAGATAGTTGGGAGTGTATTACACAAAAACAGAGTTTTCATATTATATAAGAATACAAAATATCCTCTTCAATAACAAATAAATATCTCATTAGGTATAATTAATAATAAAATTGTGTATATCAATAATAAATAATGTAGTGCAATATACAATAATAAAACAA
This sequence comes from Viscum album, assembly GCA_963277665.1. Taxonomy (NCBI): domain Eukaryota; kingdom Viridiplantae; phylum Streptophyta; class Magnoliopsida; order Santalales; family Viscaceae; genus Viscum; species Viscum album. The sequence continues at coordinate 270,528 of CAUJRU010000286.1, read as the reverse complement.
AACAGTTATCTATGATATTGGTACAAAATAAAAAATATAATAATTTACCAAAATATGCAATGGACTGACCAAATTGTTCAAAAATAGGTCCTACTAAAATATTTTTCAATCTATATTTTTAATATGGTCAACTTAACCTAGATAAGAACCATCCACCAGTTGTACCAGAGACTTGAATTATCCACTTTATGTGTCCCACTATTGTGTCTTAAGGTTTCATTAGACCAATGAGCTTCTTGATTTCAATATTACTATTGTTATGGTATTCATTTCCCACATTCCCACACATCATAGGAAATATCCAATGACATAACCCATATAATAAATAGTCTTTGTAAATTTTATTTATCTATGGACATCTAAAAAGGTTGGGTCCAAAAATAATACTCTATCCTCTATTAATGGGAAGTATTTGTTAGCCCATTTAACATATATAATTTTGGTGTGTCATATTCTGCTACAAATAAAGAATAATATCTTCTTTCTGAAAGATATATTTTATCATTGATATTTTCTCAACAATTATATCTAGGACCCCCACTGATACCACTATCACAACTACAATACAATGACATCACATGGACCATGCTATTATAATATGGCTAGAATGTCCTAGAATAAAAAACACCAAAATATACCAATGAAAACTTGTGTCATCATGCTCATGAGGCCTATAAAGATTCATTAAGGGGTCACCAAACAAATGAATTCCATCATAGGCCAAAAAAATGTTCTTTTAATGTTGTTTTCACTCACTCACACACCTCTTGTGAAACATACAAGGAGGTCACCAATACTTATAGTACTCATGGATGGGATCTCATAACAATATAGATATAATCCACATGGGATCATAAAAATAATTATTCAACATTTTTATATGGATTATATAATTTATTCTATTAACAATTTATCACTATAGTGTATTACTACGACCCCAAGAGTTTTATCATGCCAATCACAATTCCCATTAAATAAATCCAACATATTAAGGCTACCTAGAACCTCACCCCAACCTGAACATGTTGACATTTATGGTTTCTTTGATACCCATGTGCAATGTCTTATTGAGAGGGGTTTGAGTAAATAACTCATTAGTGATCCTCTAATGTTTTACTGTATATAGGCAATAAATTTACTGATATTAACTTGTTTTGTGAATCAAAAAGTAAATAAATATAAAAAATTTAATGCTTATAATATAATAATAATTAAATAATCCTTATCAATTCTTTGGATAATAATGACACCTGAGATTGATTATATATTTTTTGTTAAATTCTGAATGTTTTTGACCATAGAACTATAGTCATGTTTATAAAAAACTGGGCACACAATATCAAAGGACTAAAATATATCCCCTCTAAGAACATATACTCATAATGGGAACACCTGATCAAAGAAAAAAATGTTGATGGCCCCAATATGTTTAACAATTGTTATATTAGATCCTTCGAATCACATAATGGTCTAATAACCATTGTATTCATAATTTATAGCATACCAGATCCTTGGAATAACATTAAGTTTACATAAAATATAAAATCATAATAACACGAAACAATATCATCATAATCACATCATTGTAACATCATAATTTATAATAATTGTAATAGTTATACAAAGTTCTATGATTCACATCAAGGTCTCCAACCAGTTTCTAATCATAATTACATGAATCCATGATCCATGGAATTACATTAAGGTTAAATGATAGTAATAATTATATTACTCAATAAAATTATTCATTATCATAATTATGAAATAAACTATCAACTCAATCACTACATCATATGACATGTATAAATAATCATTTAATAATAAAATAAAAAATTAAAAACACTTTTTTATGATAATGTCTGACCACGACCGGATATACACCACTCAGTGTCAACCCAAACACAAAGATGTCAAAACGAAATCCCATTCTTACCTAGTCTGGTCTATCATATATTGTGACACTTGAGGCTAACAGTATCTTGTCCATAACAACTCCCATCCTAGATAAAATACTATGGAAAAATTCTTAGTCCACTGTGATAATTCATTTATATCTCATTTCATCTAGTGTGAAGGCCATATGACTTCTCACAATTCCACAATACAATCATGGGAAAATAATATAATTTCATAAAATCTACTGAATCGTGTTATCAATAGTATGTAATCATTTTTATTATTTTTACTAAATTATTTATTTAGTACCTCTCATGGGTTTACATTTTACAAGTTACATGATATCCATACATAACATCTATTATAAAAATAATATATAATCCATTGAATATTATATAAGAACTATATACCTCAATATAAGACATTTCATTATTTATAAATCCTTTTCCTTTTATTATAAGCATACAAAGAATTACCCCTACATGAATGACCACCACATGTAACACCCCAATCCTCTATGTTATGTTTCCCTTTGAATAATTCAATAGCTTTCATTATACGCAACTTCAAGATTCTCACACACCACGACCTATCAAACTAGTCGTTATGAATTGTAATACCCACTTTTTGAAATTTTATAAATTTTATTTTTCATAACAGAAATCAATTTTTAATTCCTAATATCAAAATTAACATAAGGTGAATTTTTTAATTTTTCTACAAACTTTCAATTTTTGATGGATTGTTAAAAACACTACGTTATTCGTTAAAACTGACTTTTTATTTCAATAATTATTTATTTTATTTAAATTAATTTTAAGGAAAAATAGATAAATAATACATATATAATTCTAAATTAATTCATTAGAGTAATTTTATAATATGTTTAGATATATAAAAATTTTATTGAACTTTAAACCGTCTTTTACTCACCTCCTAGGAGAATTTGAAAATTTGCATAAAATTTAATTTTTCCACTTCTCAGAGTTGAATTTCAAAAATCCAAGTGACATGGTTAATATAAGTTTGTAAAATGTGGTTCAATAAGATGAACATAATTTTGTTTAATAGTAACTTTTGACTTTTACTTACCACGGTTAAAAATACATTTGGTATTTAAGGGTAAAAAGGATATCATAATTACCCTAAAACATGTCCTAATTTTATTGTATAAGTATAATTCGACCAAAAGAATTTTATAAATTAAATATGACACCCTTTGGTGCACTTGGATTAGATAAGGACATTTATTATTATTTTTATTCAAAGAAGTGTTAAAAGAGTTAAATTCAATGTTTAATAACTAAACCATTATTAATATATGGATAAACACAATATAAATTCTATTATAATTATTAATTAGAAAGCCAAAAATATTTCCTATAAGGTAAAATTTTATTTAAAATTTTTAGACTTTAAATAATTTATTTTATTTATGACACAATGATGATGTAGTAATTACCAAAAAAATGAAATATCAATATAATTAATATTATAAATTTCAAAATAAATGTAAATTGAGTCTTATGATAAATTAAACTAATTTTATTGGATAATATGACATGATAGGTTTGGTTAAATATATTTTATTCGATGTGATAATGTTTATATTTATTTTAAAAAATACTAAATAGTGTCAAAATTGAATGAATTTAGTTTTTAAATCAAATACTTTATTATTTATTGATATAATATTCATAAAAATTTATGCATCTCCAAAAGGACTTAAATAAGGTTATATATGTTAATAATGAACCACATGGGGTTCTCATGGATTGTTATAGTATGTTTATAAACCATATAATATAAAAATACAAAGAGACATGGTAAATGTCAAACTATTTAACTAAGAGTTAAATATAAAAGATAAAGTTAATATGGTGACCTAAACCTGTCCAAAACCTATTTTTTGAGAGTTTTTCGACCCATACCCACCTTTTCCTCAAAATAAATTCTTTTCGAGCCCTTATAATATGAAAAATATTTTATTATAAAATAATATTTCATGTTTTTCATAAAGGGACCATCACCTCTCTTATAAATGGGTACATTCCTTTCTCTTAAATAGACACCTACACAACCATTTTACCTTGCCAAACCCTGCCCAAACATCCTCCCAACGTACCTAAATTCATTATAGAGGCTTTATTTTGATCAGAAAGCCATCCTATAGAGCCCTTTGGTAAAATCAGAAGAATGAACCTGAAGAATAAGTAAATATTTTATCACCTCTTTCAAGTTCATTTCTATTTCCACTTCATCTTTCATTGTTTTTTCTAATATAAAATAATAACTCCAGTATCTTCTATATACAGTGATGTTATTATAAAAATGGTACAACCATATTCCTTATTCTATCCATCATATAAAGTCACCATACATGTGTACGTACACCTTACTATCTCTACATCATTGTATAATTTATTATTTAAACACTTCATTGTTTGGATGGGTATAATAATGAGTATAACTAATGTAAATAAAAAATATAACATGTGAAAGATTCTGAATAAATTATATACCTTCCCATTACATACCATTTCACTATGATTATAATAATATAGTAACTCATGCATACATATGGATTATGGTCTCCACAAACGAGATAGAACTCATTCTCCATCATAATCATTGAAGAATAATTTACATTTTGTGATTGAAAATAATGTATATGAACTTTATATCATTCTGGATAAGAATAAAATACGTCATATCCATAACAAAAGTGTTTCATAAACAACCATATAAAATAAAACGAATTAGTTAACACACAAAATGATGACACTACTAAAATATTCATAACAAATAAATATTATAAGATCATATATGATAACATATTTATGTATATGATTCTTGAATAATTTAATAACAATATTTTAACTATTAAAAAAGAGTTTAACATACAATCAACTAAGGAAAAGTACAAGGTAACGGTTAATTTCACAATCTCTTTATTATCCTAGGTTTTTTTATGTAACTATCTACAGGGACCTCTTTATTATCCATGTCCATGTTTCGTAAAAATGTATTACAATTTTTTTTTACTATTTACTATAATATGAGTTAAATTCATTTATACCATTGTTTTACATTATATAAAAAGGGTTGAAATGAATATTTCCATCATTTTCCTAACAAGGTACATTGTGACCTTTTCGACAAAATTATGTTAAGAATTTCTTTTATTAAACTTATATGATGTGTGTGGCTATTTTCTACAATTATATCATCTTTCAAGCTTCCAATAAAATATTATAAGAATATTTTCAAAATAAATTTACTCTTTTATAATTACGTGACTTTTAAATGATTTCTAAATTGAAAGTGGTATTTATTTTAAAAGTTTTATATTCATCTATGTCAGCATACTTTCATGGATTTTATACTTGTTTATTGTTTATTTATTATGATACAAATCATCCATATTATATTTAAGGTTTTTTGATATGATTGACTATGGATGTGTTTTTTTAACAGCATTCTTGGTTTATGGATAAAATATTGAGATTTCGTATGCTAGTTTTAATATTAATGTTTATATTATGTTTATAACTTTTCATATGAGGAATGACTTGGACTTAGTATGTGACGGGTGGAGCCCGCTATAGCTCTTTGATGTATCGGTAGGTCTCATGAGACAAACTAGTGTCTTGGCATATGGGCTTGACAATTTTTTTGTAGTCATGGAACAATGCCTTGACTATGTGGTTATGATGTCTGGCATTATGCATTCCAACATTATGAAAGTGGCTATTGATATTGAATGTTATCATTTGACTATAATAATATCTATGTGAATAAGTAGATGTAATTATTTGATTTTATCATTGCTATATTATGCTAATGATTATGTTTAAAAGGATTTTATTTTAGTCTTATAAATTTCCTTAAAAGTTTAATTCTTATTTTTGAATGTTTCTTCTATATTTTTATACTTACTGATCATCTGAGCTCACCCCTTTCTAGGTTTTATTTTTCTCCAGAGGTAGAGAAATATTTTATGGTTGATATATAGGGATAGGATAAGGATATAAGTGTGGTAAATGGAGAAATATTTTGTTTATGTTTTTATTTCTTTATGTAATGTAAAACATAATAATGTATCTTGTAATTCATATGATACTAAACCGATCTGTCTTTCGGGACATGATTTCTTGAATCATGCCAATGTAATTTAATAATGCACTGACTCGGGGAAACTAGGGTCAGGGAATTAAACCATAGATCAATGGGGGGCCATATATCATGCTAATAATACATAAGAGATTAATTATAACATTATATAATTAATTGAAAAGTTAATTAAAATAAATATTAATGCCTATAATTTTTTTGAAAATATGTGATCACAAAAATATATCCAACCATACATGAAATATCAATAACATTTCCACAACATAATTATTGGGTAAATCCTTAACACACCTCTTGAAAATGACGATTTTTTTTAATATAATGATAATTCATATAAAAATTGAGAGATAAAACATACATTCATTTAAATATCAAAAAACAAAAAATAGATATTTTCATGGGATAACTCCTATGAAATATGAGAGAAATATTAAATTTAAATGATAAATTTAATAGATAATTACCCCTAGTTTCACCAAAATCCAAAAAACAACTCATAGGTAAAGATAACACAATAAAAATTGAACGCATTGGCTTCAATCAAAACTATTAGGAGATAGTTCTCCCACTACTATACGAATTTCTATATTTTAATTGAATTTTTTCATGGATATAATAAATTGTGTAAAAATCCAAGGACAAGATTAAAATAACATCAGTTGATTATAAAAATGGAAATGATGGAAAATAAATTTTGTGATCATAACATGAATTCCTCATTAATCTACCTCAAAATAAAACATGAATAAGTAAAACCATGGGAAATGGAGAGGGGAGAATCATTCTTAAGATCATACTGCCATGACACATTACCTATAAAAATTAATGGTAGTCGAAAAACTAATATATAGGAATTACCCAAACAACAACAATAATTGTGGCCAACATGTGAGCATAGGTATATTTATATGCCACATCCCAGAACTATTGTTGGCCTGTGAAAGTATTAGTATCCCAACCACCTCAAAAACTTCTATGATGCATTCTCAAAATCCTCATTAATCTATAAGGTTTATTCAAGAATATTAAAATTATTTTATGGATTCGCATACCCACTTAATTTCATTCTTATTAAAATTTAAAAAAACAAATGCACCTCAACATGAAAATTCCAAATCATTTTGATTTGATTTAATCTATCCAGACTCATGGTATTACACCATGTGAGTTGTACCACAATTGATGAATGGATAAGTCTATCATCTATCAAATTGAAATTTTTGTATTTATTTATGTGTTTTTGAGTAGTAATTATTCTGATATACCCATTAATTTATAAAATAAATAAATTTTTTATAACAAATAATCAATTTATTTAATCCTAAAAATTTATCATTTGTATATAACCCATTAAAATAATATGCTCATAAATTTGTTTATAATAATTAAATAATTTATGAAATTTAATTCATAAAATTGGTAAATATATCATATCAAATATATCATAATATATATTTTTAGTAATTATTTCAAAAGGATGGTTTGTATGTGAGTAGTGAAAAATATATAGTTCAAAAATAGCATGATATTAAATATGTCCTCAAATAATAATTACCTAGAAGTTTATAAATTATATTAATAGATAAAGAATACATTAAATGTAATGAAATATAGAAGTTGTATATTTTATTTATGATTTATAAATATGTGATCAATACCATTAAACAGAAGTGGTTTTTCCTTCGTATAAAAAATAATTTCTGATCATTTCCTAATTAATTATTTACAGGCTAACCCATTGTTCTGTAAGGGTTGTAAAGTTAATAAATAAAATTTTTTAATTCATAAACCTATAAATTTTATTTGAAAATGGACTCCATGTTGGATTTTTTATTTCATTTTAGTCATAATAATATATTTATTACAAAACTACTTTGAAATGTGTATTTTGGACTAATAATAATACAACTGTTCACAAAATTTAAATTTAAAAATGAAAATTTTATCACATATTTATAATTCTCATAATATATATTATTTAATAAGTTCAATTTATTTTTTTGAATAGAGATAACTTTCTATGGTAATAATGTTTCACAATGAAAATTGATGAATGGGTCAATATGTTGTTACCCAATGTTATTATGAAACATTTTTCAAAATTTCATATAGGATATGATTTTTAGGTGTATTTTTTCCTCTATAATATTATATTTCACATTGGTCTTACTTGTTTACATATTTCCATTTACATTATTTTAATAATATTTTTTGGTTATTGGAATTTACAATATTTAAAATCCCCTCACTTATAAAAATATATTTTGAAAACCCATTCAACGCCATTAAAAAATACAGTTCACCAATATTATCGTATTTAGGTACATACCAAATATTCATATCCAATATTTTTGTTTTTCATCCAAAATAATGACTAAATAAATTAAAATTGTAATGGAATATGAAATTATTATACTTAATTGTTATATACTCTCTTATAAATCACGAATTTATTATTCTACCACCTCTATATATATATAATTTTTTTCAAAATATGTTAATTACATTGAAATAGTAATGATTTTAAAAATTATATTTTTACTTTAATAAATATACTTATCTTATTCATTCTTCTAATCTAAAACACTCTCAATTTGGTCCATATTATAATCTAAACAGATATTATTACAAATTATATCATTAATGATTATGAATTATTAATGTCTTTGTATATTATTTAATAATTGTGCATATGTGTTTTTTAATAATTATTGAAAATTATACTCTAATGAAATCATTTCAATACTTTAATTATATTATTAATTATAACGTTTCCTTATATGGGTTGGTTTCATAACTAAAATAAAAGATGTAATGAATTTTTATCATGGATTTATATGGAAACATAATTTTTTGTAATATATGATTTTAATGTACTATGAATTCTTTATTCTATAATGGTAGTATAAGTAATTAATAAAAATATTGATATACAATTTTTTAACTATAATGGTCAACAAAAAATAACAAATTTTAGATTTTATAATTATTTTGGAAATATCAATATTCAATGTGATGAATAATAAACCACATTAACCATTTAAAAACATTATTTATAAAAAGTTAATATATATATAATAATACATTGAATCTAAAAATAGTGGTTATAATGAACGAATAATATATATTTAAGACAACTAATTACAAATACAAATTATTATAATGGATGATATGACCCATAAATCTGTGTAGGATTCTAATTAATGTGGGTTTATAGACTTGAAATCAGTAACCGAGTGATAATTATTATAATTTATCAATGATTCTTTAAAATTTTCATATTCAGTACCATGATGAAATCATATTTCCATTCCTCTAAATTTATTTGGTTATTACATTTTAAAAAACAAATACATGTTCTTTGATGTATTTTTCCAACATATAATTTTGTGCTGTTATGAATAATTCACATCTTATTTATATTTATATTCAATGTCACACCATTTGTCTCCTTTTTTATATGAATTTTAAGACATTATTCAATATAGTTATTTTTAAATGTATCACTATATTTTAACAATTATATGATATCTGAATACTTTTACGATCATAGTTTCATAGACATTAATTTTATTAATTAAATTATGTTTTCTATCATGATATAATATATTATCATTTACATTAAATAACTTTCGGTTAATATTTTTACATATTTTATTTACAATTTGATTTTATTTAATTAAAATTCTTATGCTAAAAAATATCTCATGTTAATATATTTAAAAATAATTTTAAAGGAGAGTCATATATAGAACTTCTAATGCCTAGATTACAAATGATTTATAAAATCTATTTAATGGTTACAAATAGTTTTTCCTTTTTATATACAATTAATATAACACCAATGGAATTTTTTTTATAAATTTCACTTGATATTACTTTATGGAATAATCATTTTTGGTGAAGGAATTTTTGGAATTTATATATTTCCTTTTAGTTCTATATTTTGATATACAACTGTTGAATTATATAAACCTAATTTTAATCAATTATTTTCACATGGAATGATAAATTATTGGTTTATTATAGAAAATACTTAAATAGATGTCGATGTCTAGGTTTATATTTCAACCTTAAATTCATAATTTATGCTCTTATATTACATTAGCTAATGGATCGCCTGCATATGTAGAATTGGTAATAATATAAATAGTTTTTCTTCTTTGATATGTTCAGAAAAAATCTCTGGACTACATATATATGCACTCTATATGATGATTCAATGTGATTATATTTTATAAATAATCCATTATATTTTATAATTCCTTAACATGACAAAATTTAATATCACATTCCAATAATTTTGATTCAGACATTATATTTAGCATCTTAAAAACGTATTGAGTTGTAAATGTTCATTATGTTTTGGATTACATGACATTTTATTATTATTTTTAATGAATAATACAAGGGATCCTTATTTTTTTAATATTATGTATATTCTATGGTATTTTTAATATGTTTTTATCTAAAACATAATGAAATGTATAATTATGATCCCATATTATTATTTTAATCTAATTATTTTTTATTCTTATAAAAATAGTTTATAAAATGATTATATCCTATATGAAGTATACTTGGAAATCTCATTTGTTTGGATTGTCATTAAATTTTACATGTATTATAAAATAAATTTTTTATATAGCTATTACCCTATAAAAATAAACATTTAATTCTTTAGATTGTGATATTATTTATGATCAATAATATTTATATTATAAAAATGGTGGAAAAAGAGAAATGTTAATCATGTGTTTCCAAATAATGGTATCAAATGAGGGGTTATTAATATTTCTGTATTTGGATTAATAAAATAATGACAAACCCATGTATAATTATTTGTAACGTATGACCAAATTATATTCTATTAAAGTGGATATTATATGGATTAAAAATAATTAGATCACATTATATATATAAATATGTGATTATAGGCTTAGGAATAAATTCTCATAGGGTTAATAACAGTAATTATCCTTGTTGGGTAATTCCCTAACCCCAGTTACCATGAGAAGGTTCATAATTTCATAACATTTTCATGATACATGGATTCATGTCCCAAAGGACAGATCAGTTTAGTGTCATTAGAAGTACTAGACACATTCATATGTTTTACATTACATCAAGAAATAAAAATAACAACAACATATTTTCCCAATTGGTACACTTATTAATTTAGCATATCCCTGTTAATCAACCATAAAATATTTCTTCATATCCTGGGAAAAATAAATCATAGAAAGGTGTGAGATTAGATTCTAAGTAAGGATAATAATAAAGTGGAGACATTCGTAAATAAGAATAATCATTTAAGGAAATGTATAAGACTAAAACAAAATCCTTTTAAGAATAATATTCATAATAAAATGGAAAATATAAAACAAAATAATGCCATTTACTTATTCAAATGGATATTCTTCTAGTCGAATAATCACATTAAATATCAATAGCCACTTTCATAATGATAGAATGAATAATGGAAGACTTCATAGCCACATAGTCAATGCCTTATGCCAAAACTGAAAATAAGATTTTTTCAAGGCCATGTGAAAAGACACTAGTTTGTTTCATGATACCTACAGATGCATCAAGCAACTATATCGGGCTCCACCCATCACTAACTATGTGTAATTCATTTCACCTTTGAAAAGGTTTAAACATAACATAAACATTCGTATTAAAACCAGCATATAAAATGTCAATACATTATCCATGTATCCTGAATGGTGTTAATATAACACATCCACAGTAAAACATATCAAAAAACCTTCAATTCGATATGTAAAATATGTATCATAATAAATAAACTTCAAACATGTTTAAAATCTATCAAAGGATGTCGACATAGATGAAATGAAAACTATTTGAAATAATTACACAGTTATATTTAGAACTTTTTTAAGTCACATAATTATTAAAGAAAACATTTATTTAGAAAATATTCTTGTAAGATATAATGGGAAGATTTGAAAATGATATAACATCGGAAAATAGCCACACCCGCTGTATAAGTTAAAAAGCATTCTTTCCTTGATTTTGTCGAAAATGTCATAATGTGCAATGTTTGGAAAACGACAGAAATATTTCTTTCAAACTATTTCAAAAATAGTCAAAAGTGGGTATAAATGAATTTCACCCATAGTCTAGTAAATAGTAAAAAAATTTTGGAATACATTTTTAAGAAACATGGATGTGGATGATAAAGATGTCCCAGTACATACATACGTAAAAACAACCTCAGAGAATAACGAGACATTGAAATTAACCCTTAACTTGTACTTTTACTTAGTAGATGGTAATGTATAATGTTGTATAAATGTTAAAAAAAATTGTTATTATATTATACAATAATCATATAAATAAATATTATATCATATATGATATTATAGTATTGCGTTTTTAGTTATATTTTATTAGATTCATATTTTCAGGTGTTAACTGATTTTTTTTCCATTAAATGATTTGTTATTTAAGTCATATTTGTTATAGATAGGATGTAATTGATTCATATAAAAAATTATTTTATGTTTATTAACAATATTTTTAATCATAAAATAAAAATTATTCTAGAATTATTACGATAGAAAATGAATCTCATCGCGTTTGTGGAGACGATAATCCCTATGTACGTACGAGCGACATTATCATTATATTGATGGTGAAATAGTTTTTAATTGGATGTTATATCATATATAAAGAATCATTAACATGTTATATTTGTTATTTACGTCATTATTACTCATTATTATACCCTTTCAAAAAATTAAGTGTTTGAATAACAAATTACACAACTACGTGGATACAATACGATGTACGTATGCATGTATGTTGACATCGTCATTCATATGGTGGATATAATAATGAATATGGTTTTATCATTTTTATAATAAAATCCCAGTATATAGAAGATCTTGGAGTTATTATCTTAGACTGGAAATAATAATGAAAGATAAAGTGGAAGAAGAAAAGATCTTTAACAAGGTGATGAAATATTTACCTCTTCTTCGGGTTCTTCCTTTTGGTTTGATAAAAACGGGCTCCTTAGGTTGGAATTATGAATAATGAAAGGCCTCTATGATGAAAAGAGGATAGTTGGGATGATATTTGGGAAGGGTTTGGCCGAGCCAAATGGATTTGGAGGTGTGAAATTAAAATAAGGGTATGTACCCTTTTATAAGATAGGTGAGGGTCACTATAGGAAAATCCTGAAATATTTTATTATAAAAATATTAATTTTGGGTTATAATGGATAAAATTGATTTATTTATATTATTAGTATATTATGGGTCAGAAAACTCTCAACCAATTGTTTTTTTATAGGTTTATGTCACCCTATTGAGCTTATCTTTTATATTTAACTCTTAGTTAAATAGTTTGACAATCACCTTGTGAATTTTAATTTTCATATTATATGGTTAATAAACATACTATAATAAGACAAGAGACACCATGTGGTTCATTATTAAGATATATAACCTTATATACATCCTTTGTCCGAACCATAAATTTTAGGAATGTGCTATGAATTAATAGTATAGAATTTGTTTTAAAACTCAATTATGTCAATTTTGTCACTAATTAGCATTTTATTTTATTGAAATCAATAATAACTTTATCTCTTCAAATAAATTTTATTCAATTGGTCCTAACATGCCATATTGACCTAGAAAATTAGTGTACTTTATCTTAAGTCTCAATTTACATTTATTTTTATATTTATAAAATCAATTATTTATATAATTCATTATTAATGTAATTACTGAATCATCATTGTTTCATTAATAAAATGAAAATTTTAATGAATAAGAATTATAAATAAAATACCATTATGTAGGAAATATGTTTACATTTCTATGAAATATTTTTAGTGTAATTTATATTGTGTGTATCCCAATATTTACAATTGTTTATTTATTAAAAGTTGAATTTATCCGTTTTAACTCTTCTTTAAATAAAATAATAATTAATGCCCAATCTAATACATGTGGACCAAATAATAATATTATATTTCTAATGTTTTTTTGGATTTAACTAAACTTATCCAATAGAATTAGAATAAGTTTTTGTGTAATTATAATATCATTTTTACCCTTAATTACTCAATTTACTTTTAACCATGGTAAATAATAGTCAATAGTTCCTATTCACCAAACATTATTTTCATCTAATTAAACCACATTTTAATTACTAATTTCAACCGTGTCTCTAAAAAGTTTGAAATTCAACTTACACAAGTGGTAAAATTATGTTTTATGCAAATTTGTAAATGCTCCTAGAAGGTGGGTAAAATACTGTAAAAAGTTTAATAAAATTTTATATCTCTAAACATATTATAACAAGATTATGTTAAATTAGATTGAAAATTTATAGTTATTATGTATAAAATTTGACCAATTATAAATTAAAATATATATAACTAATTATTTAAATAAAAAGTCAGTTTTTTACAATAACGCAATGTTTTTTACTATTAATCAAAAATTGAAAGTTTTCAGAAAAATACCAAAAAAATCACCCTAAGGTAATTTCGATATTCCAAATTCAAAAATGATGTCCATTTTCGAAAATAAAATTTATAAAATTTAAAACTTTATGGTAATACTATTCATAATGGGATGTTTGATTGTTTTTTGTGTGTTAAAACCACAATTTGCATACAACGCAAGGTACTGCATTATTTAAATTCAAACGTACTATGGAATCATGGGGTGTAACATTAAATCCTCCATAAAATAATTCTGTCCTCGAAATTTCATTAATATCACTCCATAAAATTATTTGTGTGGTTCTTCATCATAAGTTCTCTGGGTTCCCACGTTGCCTCTTCCATATTATGGTTTGTCCTTAGAACTTTTAATAGACATGTCAGCAGGTTTCTTAGCACATGTTCTATGGTATCAAGAATCTTGACAGGCTCTTCACAATAAGATATATCGGGTTCCAGTTAAATTTCATCATAGGTGTGTACAAGTGTTGGCTTAGGCATGGGATTTCTATAGAGTGATATGTGGAACACATCATGAACATTGGAGATAGTTCGAGGCATTTACAAATGGTAATCTACAACACCAATTTGTTCTAGAATTTCAAAAGGTCTGATATACCTAAGACTAAATTAACAATTCTTAACTAATCGTGTAACACCCATCCATGGAGATACCTTCATGTAAACATGATCTCCTATTTTAAATTCCAAAACTGTCCTCCAATTATCGGATTAGCTCTTTTTCCTACTTTGAGTTAATTTGATCTGGGTTTGGATAACCATCACCATTTCCGTTATTTCCATAACATGTTTGGGCCTATAATTTTCTTTCACCAACATCATCCCAACAAGATGGTATGTGACATCTCTTTCCATATAACACTTCATATGGTACCATCTGAATACTATAATGGAATCAATTTTTATAGAAATATTCTACCAGAGGTAAATATTGATCCCAAAAACCATGGATGTCATGTGAGCAAGATATCAACATGTTATTTAAGGTTTGAATAGTCCGTTCTAGTTTCCCATCTGTTTGAGGGTGGTAGGTAGTGCTCAAACAAAGATCAGTATCCATGGTCATCTGGAGACTTTTCAAAAATCATGAAGTTAAATGAGGATCGCGATCAGAAACAATCGATAGGGGTACACCATGGAGTCTACAAATTCATTAAAATATAGTCATTCTAGGCGTTCAAGTGGTAAATTTTCTCTTATAGAAAGAAAATGTGGTGTCATTGTAAAACCGTAAACAATGACCCATATTGTATCATTCCATATTGGAGTCTTTGGTTTCCCCATGACAAAGTCCATCGTAATATTATCCCATTTTGAATCAGGTATGGGAAGAGGTTTCATGACTCTTATTGGTAGTTGTATTCCAACTTTCACTTGTTTGAAAACCATACATCTTGACACAAAATCAGAAATCTCCCTCTTCATGTTGTCCCACAAAAAAATTTATTTCAAATCACTATACATTTTTGGTTCTCCAAGAGAAAATAGTGAAATTGGATCTTTGAGCATCATCCAATAATTCCCTTCTTTGAGCAGGCATTTTAGGAACACTAATTCACTTTCCAATATTAAAAATTCCATCTTTATATAGGAAGTCACTCAATATCCAATAATTCACGGCTTTAATATTATTTTGAAACACCTCATCATCTTTCTGAGAACTCTTTATCCTTTCTAGTAATAATGATTTGGAAACCATTTGAAAAAGTATTTATGTATCACCTTCTATTGTTATTCCCATATCTATATTTACTAGATGAATGAAAATAGAATCCCTTTCAACTCTCATATTTTTCCAAACACCATGATCCTTTCAACTCAAAGCATCTTCCACCTTATTTTCCATCCCCGGGTGGTAGTGTATTATGCAATCATAATCCACGAGTACTTAAATTCATCTCCTTTGCCTCATGTTGAGTTGTTTTTGTGAGATAATATACTTCAAACTCTTTTGATCGTTCTAGATCTCACATTTTCCACCTTATATATTGTGTCTATATATCATTATAGTAGTGATTATATCTTTTAACTATATATCATGAGTGGTATAGTTTTTCTTATGCATTTTTATCTGTTGTGATGCATAGGAAATAACTCTATCATTCTGTATAAGGACACAAGCATGTCCTTTTGTTGATGCATCACTATAAATAACAATCCCATAATTCCCTGATAGTGTAGTCAAGATAAATGAATTGAATAATCTTCTCTTATGTTCCTAAAAACAATCTTCACACACTTTTTTACAATCATATTTAACCCCTTTATGTGTGATCTTGTATAATGGGTTAGCCAATCGGGAAAAATTCTAGATGAAATGTCTATAACAACATGGTAAACCAATAAAACTGCATACCTCAGTTATACTCATCGGTGCTGGCCATTCTTGGATTTCATTGGTCTTTGAAGGATCAACAGAGATTCCATCCTTTGAGACAATATGGCCAAGAAAAGAAATCTCTTGAATCCAGAATTCACACTTGCTAAAATTCAAATATTATTCATTTATTCTAAGGATTTTTAGAATAGTATGCAAGTGATTATCATGATCTTTGTAGATTTTCAAGTATACCAAAATATCATCAATAAATAACACCACAAAGTCATCAATATATTCATTGAAAAATCTATTCATTAGATCTATGATTATAGGGGTACAATAGTCAATCCAAAAGGCATTACTGTAAACTAATAATACCAATACTAGGTTCGAAATGATGTTTTCAGAATGTCTACCTTCTTCACACAAAACTGATGATATCCAGATTGAAGGTAAATCTTTGAAAAATATTGAGCTCTATGAAGATGGTTGAGTAAATAATTAAAGTGAGGATGGGGATACTTGTTTTTTATTATTATATCATTGATCTCTTTGTAGTCAAAGAATAACCTCAAATATCCTTCTTTCTTCTTAACAAAATGGATAGGGGATCCCCATGTAGAAACACTAGGGATAAAAAATCCCTTATTACTCAATTCCTCCTGTTTTTTCTTTAGTTTCATTAATTCCATAGTGGACATTGTATAAGGACTCTTCGATATGGGACTTAAAGAAGGAATAAGATCAATAGAAAAAATCAATTTCTCATTCTTGAGGATTTCCACAAAAATAATTTGGAAACACCTAAAAAATTATTTTTCAATAGGAATGCCCTCTATTAAAACATTCTTTTCATCATTTATTGTTATTTCATTATCTTCCACCCCAATAATTGAATTTAGTAGAGCTACTGGGGGTGGATATAGATAAGAATCAGATGGTGACATTTATTCTCTAATGATACAGTACTATTAATCATCATAAAAAATTGTAACCTCCTGCTTCTTACAGTAAATTTTTTCATCGTGGTCTGAAAGAAAATCCATTCTGAGGATTATATCAAATTTTATCATGGGTATGACGTTGACATCAACAGATAAATAATATTTATATTCCCTAATGTGAACTGATTCACAGTACTTTGTTTCAATGATATTTCTCATAGGAGTTTTGACTGAAAAGTCCCTTGTAAGGTCAAATAGAAAAAAAATAATTTTCAAACCAAACTAGGAAGATATGAAACAATGTGATGATCTAGAATCAAATAATGCATTGGATAAACATGAGAAACCCCTTAAATTACCTGCAATTACATATTTTGAAGAATCAACCTCAGTAGTAGTGATTGAATAAGCATGGACTTTCTCCCTTATCCGTTTCTGAGGTAAGGTCCCTTGGCTCATAGGACATTAATTTTCATAATTCCCCTTTTCAGTACAATTTTAGCATTCATCATTGATAACCTCGTTCTCCCCCTTTTATTGTCGTGCATGGTGGCCTTTTTCACGACACTTGTAATAGACTCAATTCCCTTCAGGCATATACCAGGGTGTTTTTCCCACATATACCAGATGAAGGATATTCATCCTTTCACTTCCCCCCCCCTTATTTCCATTTCTAGAGTGATCATTAGATATCTTCCTCTCTTTCTTTGCATTGAAGTCGTAATACTTAGAGAATTCCTTTTCTATGTTGATAGTGCTTAACACAATATCATCATAAAATGAGAAGGATTGTGAGACTAATACAGGATGAGGAAATGGTTTTAACCCATCAAAGAATCGACAAATCTTACTCCTTGGGTTACATATTTAATTTTCTGCATGCCTTGCAAAGCTTGTAATGTTAGCCTCATACTTTGCGACATTATCATCCTCCTTTTTCCTCAGACTCAAAAATTGTATTTCCATATCCACTTGATGGTAACAAGTAAAGTGTTTTTCTGAGAAAATCTCTATAAACTCCCTCCATTCCCTGTTCAATAATTCTTCATCTTCCTTTGTGTTTTTTTATTAATGACCACTATTGATCTGCATCTCCTATGAGGCGATAAACTGAAATGACAACTTTTTCCATTTTTCCTCTCCACTAAAAATGAAATATTTTCTCAGAGGCATTTATCCATTTCACAGCTAATAATGGATTTGTACTACCATTGAATGTTAGTGATTGTTCAAGAAGCAATTTAACATTGATCCTCTGCATTGTGGATGAGCATTCTCTATACAGTTAAGGTTATTCACCCTAACCTGAGTGAGTTGTCCTAGAATGGTGATAAGATGATCAGAACCAATTGCATCACCAGCTCCACTATAATTATATTGAGTTGGAGGGAAATACTTATATGGATTATGTTCATTGATATAGTTTCCATTTCTAAACAATGGCATACACTAGATTAGTATATGAATCGCAATACATAATTCCAAACTTGTAAAATAGTTAATATAATGTGTGAAATTTATGGATATAATCCATAGTAATAAAAAAATGTTTTCTTTTGAAGAGGTATATACTCATAAATCCTAAATAATGGTTTTTAAAGAAAATGTGAATTAGTCTGTGAATATCCCCTAGGATTGTCATAAACCAGAGTGCAGCAAGGCCCACTGTCGTGCACCAGGATACACTAGGTAAAACTTGAAACTCCTTGCTGGGGTATTCACTCATTAGTACATATGTTCCAAATCTTCCTCTACCTAATTTTATACATAAAGGGATTTATTTCTTGTAAAATACACAAAATCATTACATTACTAAAATTATAGGATGTTCTTTTACACCAATAATCAAAGTCTTTATTAGGGTAACTTCTCTTATTAGAGTTTATTTAAATCTAGTTTCCATGTATTGTACTAAACATCCTCTGATACTAACTATAATGCCCCAATCCCAGTTACCATGAGTCAGTGCACTATTACATATCATTGGGAAGTTACAAGGAGTCATGTACCGAAAGACTGATCAGTTTTGTAGCCTTTGAAGTGCGGGATAAATTCATAATTTTTACACTACATCATGAAATAAAAACATCAACAAAATTTTGTCTCCAATGAACACACATATATCCTTATCATATCCCTGCAATTCAATCATAAAATATTTCTTCACATCATAGGAAAAATTAAACATAGAATTGGGTGACCTCAGATGATCAGTAAGGTTAAAAATATAGACAAATCTTTCATAAATAAGCATAATCATTTAAGGAAATTTATAAGACTAAGTATAAATACTTTTAAACATAAACATCATCATTATATGTAAAATAAAAAATAAAATAAGTCAATTTACTTATTAACATGGATATTCTACTAGTTGAATAATCACATTCAATATCAATAGCCACTTTTCTAATGACGGAATTCAAAATACCAGACTTCACAACCATATAGTCAATCCCTTGGTCCAAGAATACAAATAAGATTTTGTCAAGACAATGTTACAAGACAATAGTTTGTCTCATATGACCTACTAATGCATCAAGAAGCTATAACAGGATCCGCTAGTCACATACTAAGTCCAATGCATTCCCCATGTGAAATGATTTATACACAACATAAACATTCATATCAAAAGGAGCATACAAAATGTCAATAAATAATCCAAAAAACCCTGAATGGTGTTAAAATAACACATCCATAGTCAAACATATCACAAAACCTTCAATATAATATGGAAGATTTTTATCATATTAACTCTACTCGAAACAAGTTTAAAATACATCAAAGGATGTTGACATAGATGAAATGAAAACTATTTGAAATAAATACCTCTTTTTATTTTGAAATTATTTAAATGCCACATAGTTATAAAAGAATACATTTATTTTGAAAATATTCATAAAATCTAGTATGAGAATCTTCGATAATGATATAACCACAGAAAATAGCCACACCATTAGTATAAGTAAAAAAATTCCTGAGCTTAATTTTCTCAAAAAGGTCATAAAGTACTTTGTTGGGAAAATGACAGAAATATTCCTTTCAAACCATTTCATAAAAATACAAAAAAGGGTATAAATGTATTTATACCATAGTTTAGTAAATAATTAAAAAAATTGGTATAAATTTTTAAGATACGTGGATGTCGATGATAAAGTTTTCCTAGTAGATACTTACATAAGAACAACCTCCGATAATAAAGGGATTGTGAAATTAACCATTACCTTGTACTTTTCCTTAGTTGATGGTTTATTAACTTCATGTATAATATTGAAAACATTTTTATTAAATTATACAAGAATAATATAAATAAATTTGATATTATATATGATCTTATAATATTTCATTGTTAATAATATTGTAGTAGTATCATCCTTTTAGGTGTTAATTGATTCATTTTCCTTTGTATAATTGGTTATGTATGTAATATTTTTTATGGATAGGATGTATTTTATTCATATAGAGAGTTACAATTTGGTCATAAATATTATTTTTAATCATTAAATGAAAATTATTATTGAATTATTATGATAGGGAATGAATCCCATCTCGTTCGTGGAGACGGTAATCCGTACGTACGCACGAGCAACAATATAATTATATTGATGGTTAAATCGTATGTAATTGGATGGTATATCATATTTAAAAAAAATTACATGTTATATTTATTATTTACCATATTAACAATCATTATTATACCCATCAAAATAATGAATTGTTTGAATAAAAAACTACACCCCGATATGGGGAAGGTAAGTCTTACGTACACACGTATGATGGCGTTGTCACTTATATGATGAATTGAATAAGTAATATGGTTGTAAAATTTTTAAAATAACATCACACTATATTGAATATACTATAGTTATTATTTTAGAATAGACACAACAGTGAAAGAGAAACTAGAAGTAGAAAAGAACTTGATAGATGTGTTAAAATATTTAACTCTTCTTCATGTTCTTCTTTTTGATTTGATCAAAAGGGCTCCATAGGATGACTTTCCTACCAAATTAAGGCCTATAAAATGAAGTTATGATATATGGGAGTATTGTTTTTCATGGTTTGGTTGAGCCAAATGGATTTGGAGTTGTGAAATAAAGTGAAGGGGAAGTACCCTTTTATAAGAGAGGTGAGTGTCACTTTAAATGATGTTTGAAATATTTTTTATAATAAAATAATTTTCGGTTCTTAATGGATCCAAAATGATTTATATAGATTCTATAGTGGGTATGGGTCGTAAAATTCTCATCCAATAGGTTTTGGACAGGTTTAGGTCACCATATTAACCTTAACATTTTGATTGAACTCTTAGTTGAGTAGTTTGACATTTACCATGTCTCTTTGTATTTTTATATTATATAGTTCATAAACATACTATAACAATCCAATAGAACCCCATGTGGTTTATTATTAATATATAAAACCTTATCTACGTCCTTTGGAACAACCATATATTTTAGGAATATTATATCAATTATTAGAATAGTATTTGTTTTAAAAACTCAATTATGTCATTTTTTACACTATTTAGTTTTTGATTTTTTCGAAAGAAATAAAAACACTATAAAATTGAATAAATTTTATTTAATCAACCCAAAAATGTCATATTAACCAAGAAAATTATTTTAATTCATCATAAGTCCCAATTTACTTTAATTTGGATATTTATAATTTCAATTATTTTAATATTTCATTATTAATGTAATTACTGCATAATCATTGTGTCATAAATAAATTAAATTTTTTATGTCTACAAATTATAAATAAAATAAAATTTTATATTAAATCATTATTTCTTTCTAATTAATATTTATAGTCGAATTTAGGTAGTGTGTAATCCTATATTAAAAATGGGTTAGTAATTAAACATTGATTTTAACTCTTTTAACAGTTCTTTAAATAAAATAATAATAAATGTCCTAATCAGATCCATGTGAAACAAAAGGATAATATTGTATTGATAAGGTTCTTTTTGGTTGAACTACACTAATCCAATTGAATTATGATATTTTTTAGGGTAATTATAAAACTAGATTACCCTTAATTACTCAATTTAAATTTAACCATTGTAAATAAGAGTCAAACGTTACTATGCATCAAATATTATTTTCATCCTATTGAACAATAATTTACTTCATTATATAAACTATATATATCAGATTTTTGAAATTTAACACACAGAAGCAGTAAAATTTTGTTTTATGCAAATTTGTAAATGCTCATAGAAGATGGGTAAAATACGATAAAAACATCAATGGAATTTTATATATATATATATACATATTATTAAATGACTCCAATAAATTATAGTGAACATATATAGGTATTATGTATCTATTTTTACCTAAAATAAATTAAAATAATATAACAAATTATTTAAATAAAAATTTTGTTTTAACAAGTAACGTACCGTCTTTCACTATTCATCCAAAATGAATGTTTTCAGAAAAATACCAAATAAATCACCCTAAGATAATTTCGATATTCTAAATTCAAAATTGAAGACCATTTTGAAAAATAAAATATATTAATTTTTTAAAAGTGTGTATTACTATTTATAATGGCTAGTTTGGTTGGTCATGGGGTGTTAAAACATAATGTTGTTTATAGTGCAAGCTATTACATTATTCGATGGGAAATGTACCGTGGAAGATTTGGGTGTTACATTATGGGTATTAACATAATAATCCCTTGGTGAATGATAGAGATCAATCATTTCACCTAGTTAAAAACACTTATGTGATATTATCTTATTTATTAACTTTATCTTGTTAAACCATTATAATGGATTTGATTATATTTTTAATAGACAACCTAAAATTTTATAATAATGGATCTCATATATAAAAAAACTAGAATTTATGGAGTTAAGTTATAAAAATACCTTTTAGACTTCAATTATAAGTTATTTTTTCTTTTTAATAAAAAATATCATTAAATCCATTGCGTTAATTTTTTTCAAAAATAGGCACCAATAAGAACCTAGTAAATATTGAGTGTGTGTAAAATTATAAGATCATTATTTTTGGAATCATTTGGATGATAGATAGGTTGAGAAACCAAAAGTCAATGATTATGCTACATTCTCATGAAATAAATAACATTAAAAACCATAGTGATATCCCTAACATACCCCATTGAGATTGAATTAATATTTATTCTTTAGGATACAATGTATACCCTCCATTAAATGGTTACCAAAAGCACTAAATGTTTGTAAATTGATAAATTACATACATAAAACATTTTTTCCCAACTATTGTATAATAAGGCATATATTTAAGTGATTTATCATTTGGATGGAGAGGAAGAAAAATGGTGGACCCACATTTCAAATAGATCATACAAGTAAAAGGTTTAATTTATTTTAGGTGAGGAGATAATGAAAATATTTTTTCAAATAAATATTACCTAATCACATTGACTGATAAATGAAGGGAATTATCATAAGAAAAAAATATGTTCAATTAATTAGAACATATAATGATACCACCATAAGAAACTGAATTAAGGCCTCCATATTATATACTGATATAGAACATATAAAACAGTAATTATTTTTTTGAATTAAACTAGGTCATTAAATAGACTAAATCAAGAGTTTCTCATTAGCATTAAACCTTAGTTATCAAATTTATCTTTTACCATGTCTCATTGTATACTCATACTATATGGTTTATACATATACCTTAAAATTCAAAGAGAACCTCATGTGGTTCATTAATTAAGTGTTAAACATTATATATGTTATTGGGACATGTCATATATTTTTATGACAATTATATTAATTAATAGAATATTATTTGTTTTAAAAACTCATTTATGTCAATTTTTATAGTAATCATTACAAGATATTTTAAAATCTATAAAAACGTTATTAATTCAATAAAACCTCATTAATTCAAATATAACAAGCCATACCAATCTATATAATTTATTTATGGGCTAATAGGTTTTAAAATTAATTTATTTTAATTTTTACATTTTCATTTATTTTATAAATTCATTAATAAGGTAATCTATACATCATCATTGTGTCAAAAAAATTTACATATTTAATTTCCAAAAATAATAATGAAAATACCAAGGTTTAAAAAATATTTTTATATTTCTAATTTATATTTATAGTAGAATATATAAATTATATAACCCCATATAATTTTTTTTAGAAAAAGAAACTTGTTTAGGTTTTATTTTCCATAACATTTAATTAAATGAAATAAAATGTTATTTTCACACACAAGTTACTCCATGGTGTCCTAAAATCAACCCATGTATGCCCATTTTCAGACATATCTCTTCCAATACGATTAAGACAAATGTAGAATAATTTAATATTATTATATAATTATTTTTATCCTTATTTACTAGATTAAAATTATAACCACGGGAAATAATGTAAAGACCAGGAATTTCCATTTAAATTATTATTTTTAATTAAATTGGAATTTTACGGGTCCATGAAATGTAACGTCGCGCGATTCCAAGGCCCGGAGTGCCCAGAATTATCCTTTGATGTTTTTGTTAAGCTTATGTTAACGCACATAAACATTTTTCCTGAACAAGTGGAATAACTCTTAAACGGTAACTCAGATCAAAAATTTGATGGCACCGTTGGGATCAGGATGTCAGGTTAACCCATGGTGCGACTTATGATTAGTCGGCGCGAGCCTCCTGTAAGGAAACCCAAAAATTGTATAATCGTAAATAAAATAATTAAATTTATTTATTTATTTTTCAAATGCTTATAACTGACAAACGGTATCTCATATTAGAAATCCAAGACCACTGCTAAACTCTTGAGTGTATAAATTCTCTATGAAGATAATAACTTTTCCTGGCGTGGGACACCAGAGAAACATAGTTTTTGGCCACAAATAAAATAAATAAGTAAATGTTATTTTATTATAAGATTCATAACATTTAACGGGAACTCATATTGAAAATCAGAGAGTACCGTTGGGTTCATTAGGGCGTGTTTCACCTAGGAAGAGAATAACCATGACCGGCGTGAGTCGAGGGTGACTGATAATAATTTCTCGAAGTTTTGTTCGTGTACGTTTAGTAAACGTGTGAACAGAGTTTTGTAACTATTGAATCGGTGCTCGGAATTGAAATCTGAGGGCACTATTGAACCTGTAGCACCAGAATTATATTAAGGAGACTTTCACCTCCACGTCGGTTGGTCGAGAGTAAAAGTTAGATTTTTGTTTTTTATAAAAAATATAATAAAATAAAGTGACCTAACATGTTATTTTAATTTTAGCCTCCATGTGGAGGTTGGGTGGTTAAATGTTCCTCAAGGGAGTTAAAGGTGGGGACACCACTCCTTAACATCCCATGAGAGGTTATAGTGGTGGGGCCCACTCGAAATCAACCTACCATGTGAGGATAAATGATGTGGGAACCACACGGGTCTTAACTCCCCTATTAATGGGAGGAGAGGAAAAGCTCTCAACTCCCCTAATTGACGAGGGAGAGCCTCTTGGAATCCGCCCATTAATTAAAGCCAACACACCTCTTAAATTGCTCAAGCGTAACATAATTGTCCTACTCCACTTAATTTTTAGTAACCGCATGGTTGGAATTTAGGAAGGTTCATAAGAAATGAATAATCATTGATTCCAATGATCGTTACCTACATCCCTTCGCTTCTATTTAAAAGAATCGTGGGGGGAGGTTTTGGGACGGCTTCACCAAGCGACGAAATGCTAGAAAAGTGAAGGAACACCCATCACATTGAGGATTATGGATTCTACAACGAAGAATGATGAATGATGAACATCCTCAACTTCTTCCTCGGTCACCTACTGACGTGGAGCGTCGTCAACAAGCCAACACACCTCGAGTTTGGAAGTGTTTGGTAGACGCGACGGATGGCGATCCTTTACGTCTTCTTCCATGACTCCATCAATGAACGACATCCACCTTTTTGCGCCAACGTCAACCAACTACGAGAAAGGATGGGGTTTTTTACTGGATATTATTATACCATTTTGTAATCTCCCTCAACAGATAAAAAGGGATTGATGAGGAAATGTTATTGATCATCTAGTTTTCTGGATTATCCAAATGATACCTACCTAAACGCGGAGGCTGTGGCCCAACCTAACATGGCTGGACTACTTCTGTCGGTTTTCTTCTTAGTGGTGATCTTCGAAGTGGAAACGAGACGATGAAAGAGGCAATGACAAAGACTGCACTCCCCGCAGCATCAACGAACTGCACTGCCCCCACGACACACTGGTGTTCCCGGCCGCACACCGATGGCACGAGCCGCGCTGGCCCGGTAGCCAGCCCACACGCTTCTCACACCCAACCGGCCTCCCGTGTGATTACCACATGCCCCAAATTTTTCCGACCCGCCCCATCAGCCTTTCGGCACCCTGCGGCCTGTTGGTACCCTACGACCTGCCCGTGCGCTGCCTAGCGCCCTGCTGGCCCCCTGAGGCCTGCCCGCATGCTGCCCCGCACCCCGTCAGCCTACCCGTCTGCTGCTCATGTGCCCCAAAGCCTGCCTATGCCCCGGATTCTATCTGAACACGACGAACCACGCCGGCCACCCGAGCCGGTCCGCGACGTCCTTTGCGGTGTCGCTGGCTGAACCGACTCGGCCTTCCAGGCCGAGTCGCCCGAGCTGCACCCCTTGAATCATTGGCCGAACCGTCCCCCACCCTCTGGTCCAAGCCACTACAACGGTGTCCATCGGGATGAATCTTCTCCATAGTGCGCTGGGAAAGGCCCAGTGGACCGGGCCGAACCTAGCGGGCTGACTGGGTTGACCCGGACCGGGTCCGACCGAACCATGGCCCACTACCGACCCCTATACAGTATTTGGCCATATCTTTTGCACCGAATGTCCATTTGAAAAACTGTCTGTAGAGATGAAATGCTTGGAGTGAAAGGATATTTTTGACAAACCCCACTTGAGGTTTGGACATAGTTGGTGTACGGTTGGGTTGAATTGTACCTAAATCCAACTGGACCCTCTGAACAGAAATTCTAATAAGTCTCAGATCATGCGTCCGATTGAAGCACCATATGGCGTGTTGAGTTTCATACGAAAAGAAGTATCTATTGGACACATAAACATGGGACTTGGTGGAAGTTTACGTGTCATTACGTGGATTGTGGAGATGACCCTCCATGAATCGAGGGTTTTTGTGAAAACCATACGGATGGTTGTGCACTATTGACTATTCCCGTATCATGTGTTGGTCCCACAGTTCTGACAAATGTTCCTAGATCATGTGTTGGTCCGACAGTTCTATCTTCGGTTCCTGGATCATTTGTTTGTCTGACAGAATAGATGGACCTTGATCATGTGTTGGTCTGACAGCTCTGATGATTGTTCCTAGATCATCTATTGGTCTGACAGTTCTATCCTTTGTTCCTAGATCATGTGTTGGGTCAACAGAAT
The DNA here is from genome assembly GCA_963277665.1 of Viscum album. Lineage (NCBI taxonomy): Eukaryota > Viridiplantae > Streptophyta > Magnoliopsida > Santalales > Viscaceae > Viscum > Viscum album. The sequence continues at coordinate 242,305 of CAUJRU010000286.1, read as the reverse complement.
AGCTGGACCTAGATCATGTGTTGGTCTGAAAGCTCTGACGACTATTCCTGGATCATGTGTTGGTACGATAGTTCTAACTTCTATTCTTGTATCATGTGTTGGTCGGAAAGAATAGCTTTACCTGGATCATGTGTTGGTCTGAAAGCTCTGACGACTATTCATGGATAATGTGTTGGTCCGAAAGATATGACTTCTGTTCTTGGATCATATGTTGGTCCAAAAGAATAGATTTTCCTAGATAATGTGTTGGTCTGATGGCTCTGATGATTCAGTGGTTATATCTGATTGTCTCTATCTCTCTATATATGTTGTATACCTCTGTGAGCTGAGTCAGTCACATCTGTGTTTTCCTCATGATTGAGACGGGTTATTTGATAACATAGGTATATATATTGGAATATACATATGTAATGACTATCTGTTGATTCCTTACTTTGTGTTTTATAATTGTTGAATTTTGTGAGACATTGAGGGTCTTAGGGTCCCTTCTGAGTATCATTATTCTCACCCCTACATGAGCTATGCCTGCACCACTTTATAATGGTATCAGACGATGGACAACACTGATTGAGGATCAGAGTAGCAGGACTGGATAGTAACCAGAGGTGGACCTTACGATGAGTCAGTACATGGAAGAGACTGACAAATGTGGAGTGCTGAGGAGGCTATCTGTACCCACCCTTCAGGTAGGAATCACCAGAGGATGACCTAGTTACTGCTTTACCTTTTCTTCAGTAGTACTTGTTATTCAGTTGTACTTGTACTTTCTTGTTGGGCTTGTATTTCTGGCCCCTTTTACATTTCAGAACCCCTTGTATACATTTTTTCCTTGTGTTTTAATTCTTGCTCTACTCTGTTTTTTGTGTTTACACATTACAAAGGAAATGCCTTCCCACTTTTAGGGATTTCTCCTTTAGTGCTAGTCGCCAACCCCTGGCCTATGGAAGCCGGTCAAGGGGTACTCACGGCAGAGGCCCAAGGGGACGGGTCATGAAAAATTGGTATCAAAGGTGTCGGTTCTACCACAGAACTTAGGACTATGATCTTTTTTTTCTGTGAAGCAATAGTGTTTAGAGTACAGAGCGTGGTTTTGAGTCCAGGGATTCTAGTGATTGTGTGGCGGCCAACATATCTATACACCATGTCCCTGACTTCTGATTTACAACTCATTGCACAAAAAAATTTATTTTGAGTGTGTTTTCAAGAGTGTTCTTTGTGAACTATTTTAGTCAGCTCACCAGGTATAACTTATTTACTGGGGTGCACATATTCTATATCAGGATGTCGCTGCATAGACAGCCAGCTAGGGTTCCCGAGAGAGTACACAATGATGTCCCACCGAGCGATGAGGCTCCTGTGCTGGGCCCTCTTACTATGTTGTCACCATCTGGCGGTGTACCAACCGCACCATCACACATAGGGAAGTAGATACAACTAGCTACACTGGCATACAATGCACTCCAGAAGAGCGTGATCGTACGAGTTCCAGTAGCAGAGGCCTCTAAGGATTTGAGGTGAGACAGATTCCCACATAGCTGAGGGATGGCTGGGAGAGATTGGTATAGTTTTATTCCTAGTTCAGACACCAGTAGAGCAGATGGAGATCTTACATAATAGACTTTTTCAGTGAGTGACCATGAGTATGGTTTGCAAAGTGATGAGGCCTCAGTACATGGACCATTAACCGAGATAGTATCTCTGATCAGTGTGTCTGCTATATCACTGAATGTTGGTAAGATGTTGCAACGGGTGGTACCGGTGGAGGACATGTGTAGGCTTAGTGCCTTACACTTGATTCAGTATCAGATACCCCTCAGGTTCCACGGTGAGCCTGACTCACATGCGGATAATTATTTGTTTGAGGAGGTTGCTGAGATTTCCCATGAACTACTACATCTTCGGCTGGACGACATGTCAACAGCTTAGTATTCATCGAGGCATATTGATCTTTCCTGGTACTCGATTAATATGGTACGACCAGTGCAATGGGGCTTGAACTTCCATGTTAGGTGAGTTTAAAGGACATTTTAGACTGCACAATTCCTCTATGCATTCCTACTTCTGCAAGGGAGGCACAGCGAGTGGACGCTGATTGCAAGACATGACGTGCACAGATATTCAGAAGATAGCCACATGATGGGTTTTCATGATGGTGGTGAGCATGTCATCCTCTTTAGAGGATGTACTATCATGCCAGTGTCACTTCAAGAGGTTGTGTTGATGGAGTTTCACACATCTCCTCGAGCGGTACATTTAGGAGTGGCAAAGATGTACAAGGACCTACGATGACAACACATGTGTCCAGGTATGAAGAAGGCAGTAGTAGGGTTTGTCTCTAGATGCCTCACTTTTCAGCAATTAAAGGTGGTGAATCAGGTTCCCACAGTCTTGGTTTATCCATTAGAGGCCCCAAAGTGGATGAGGTAGGAGATATCCAGGGACATCGTGATTGGTCTTCCACAGACGTCTAGGGGACATGACTCTATTTGGGTGATCATCGGCCGACTCATCTAGTCGGCCCACTTCCTACAGACCAGAGATGGTACGAGCTACCACAGAGAAGCTGCAGGTCATCCATGAGCAGATGAAGACTTTGCAGAGCAGACATAAGTCGTATGAAGACATGAGATGGAGACCTCTGGTGTTTGAGTATGGCGACCACGTCTTTCAACGGGTCTCACCTCGACAACTTCTATAGAGATTTGGTTGAGGAGGCATGTTGTCTCCGAGATCCATCTATCCTTTTCAGTTCCTCAACAGAGCTGGTAAGGTGGCATACCTCTTAGTTGTTCCTCCTCAGTTCTACCAGGTGCATGACGTCTTCCACGTATCCCTGCTGAAGAGATACGTGCATGACCCTTCCCACATCATTGACCATGGCGAGCTGGACATTGACAATGGGGATACTTTTACGGAGGATCCAGTAGAGATTGAGGATTTATAGGAGTGGGTCCTTCGTGGATGGTTGATATCTCCGGTGCTCGTTATCTAGCAGCACGGGAACCTCCAGGAGAGAACATGGGTGCAGGAGACTCCGATGTGTCCTCAGTACCCCCACTTGTTTCCTTAGTTGTGATTTGTGGCTAACGGGGACGTAGTGTCCTGAGGTGGGGAGAATGTAAAGACCTGGAATTTTCATGTAATTTTTTTATTAATTAAATGGGAATTTTTTGGGTTCGTGAAATCTGACGGTGTGAAATTCCATGGTCGGAGTTCCCAGAGTGATTCGTCAAAGTTTTTGTTAAGCATAAGTTAACCCGTATAAGCAGTTTTCCTGATAAAGTTGAATAACTCGTAAACGTTAACATGGATCAGAATTACGAGGGCACTGTGTTGCTCAGTATGGCGTGTTAACCCTTGGTGCAACTTATAATTAGTCGGTGCGGGCCTCCTGTGAGGAATCCCAAAAATGGCATAATCGTAAATAAAATAATTAAATAAATTATTTTAGTTTTCAAAAACTTATAACTCACAAATGGTAACTCAAATTAAAAATATGAGACCACTGATGAACTCAAGAGTGAAGGTTTTCTTTAAGAAGATACTATCTTCTTCCAAAACGGGACACTAGAAAAAGTTAGTTTTGGGCCGCAAATAAAATTATTAAATGACAATTATATTATTTTAAAATTCATAACTTCTAAATGGTCACTCAGATTGAAAATTCGAGAGTTCTGTTGGGTTCCATGGGGCATGTTTGACATAAAAAGATCCTAACCTCGAACGGTGCGAGGTGAGGGTGACTGATAATATTTTTCCAAAAAAAACAATTTGGTACATTATGTAAACGCGCGAACAACGTTTTGTAACTATTGAAATGGTTCTCAAAATTGAAATCTGAGGGCACCGTAGAACTCGCATCGCCAGTATTTTTTTAATGAGACTTTCACCTCGATGAATGTTGGAGGAGAGTAAAAGATATATTTTGGGTTTTAATAACGAAAATTAATAAAATAATGTGATATAAAACATTATTTTATTTCAATCCACCATGTTGAAGGTTGGGTGGTTAAAACCTCCTCAAGGGAGTTGGCGGTGGGGCCACCACACCTAAACATACCCTGAGTGGTTATGGTGGTGGGTTGCACCCGAACTCAACCTCCCATGTGAGGATAAATGAGGTGGGGAGAACACGAGGATTAACACACCTATTAATGGGAGGAGAAAAAAACGTTTCAACTCCCCCCATTAATGAGGGGGGAAGCCTCTAGGAATACTCCAATAAATTAAAGCAGACACACCACTTAAATTGTGCCAGTGTAACTTAATTGTAGTGCTCCTTTTGATTTACATTAACTGCGTCGTTGTAATTTAGAAAGGTTCCTAATAAATGAACAGTCATAAATTCCAATGATCGTTACCTACCTCCCTCCCTCTCCTATTTAAAGGAAGCTTGGGGGAAGGTTTTGGGATGGCTTCATCAAGCGATGAAACACTGGCAATGTGATACAATGCCCAACAGTATGTGGATTACATCTTCTCCAATGAAGAACGAAGAATGCCGACCTTCTTCAATTTCTTCCTCAGACACCTAACAACATTGAGCATCGTCAATGAGCCAATGCAACTCAGTTTTGGAAGTGCTTGGTGGACGTTACCAATAACGATCTTCTACGTCTTCTTCTACGACTCTATCAATGAACGATGTCCACCATTTTTTTTCAACATCAACAAACTACGAGAAAGGTAGGGGGTTTATTGCATGATATTATTATACCCTTTTCTTATCTACCTCGTCGGATAAAACGGGATTGTTTTGGACATGTCATTGATCATCTACTTTTCTGGATGATCCAAATGATACCTCCCTAATCATGGAGGGTGTGGGCCAACCTAACTTGGCCCGACTCCCTCTGTTGGTTTTCTAACTTGTGGTGATATTCAAAGCGGCAACGAGGCGATGACAGTGACAACAACAAAGGCCACGCTACCCATAGCCTCCGCGAACTATGCCACCCCTGCAGCACACCTATTTTCCTGGCCGACCACCGAAAGCCCGAGCCACACCAAACAAGAAGCCAGCTCGCGTGCCACCCGCGCCCCACCGGCCTACCCACGCGCTGCCCGCGCACCCCGTCGCATGCCCACCGGCCTGCCGGTGCCCTATAGCATACTGGCGCCCTGTGTCCTGCCGGCACAATGTCGGGTGCCCCGCCGGTGCCCTGCGGCTGGCCCGCTCACTGTCCGACGCCCCGCTGGCCTCCCTACGCCCTGCCCACACGCCCCACGGCCTACAAGCAGCCTGCCTGCGCACCCTGCTGGAGTTCCCACGCCCCGATTATGCCCCACGGCCTGCCTCGGTGCTGCTGGCCGCACCCCATCCTACACATGTGCTTCCCATGCCCCACGCGGCCTGCCCGCGCCCCGACTTCCGGCCGAACCAGCCGCGTCATGGTGGCCACCCGAGCAGGCCCATGTAATCCTTCTCGGCGTCACTGGATGAAACGGAATGGCCTTCCAGACCGAGTCTCTTGAGCCGCGCCAATCATGGTGCTGGAAAAACTGGCCCGCGGCCTCCGGGCCGAGCCCCAATGTGGTGACCACCAGGCTGAATCACCCCCCGCAGTTCGCTGGGTCGGGCCCAGCCGACCGGGGCGAACAGAGGGAGCTGACCCTCCCAACGGGCCCAGTCAGACCAAATGGGTCGGACTGGGACAACTCAAACCGAGTCAGCCCAGACTGGTTTGGGCCGAGTTGGTCTGATCGGGTGGGACCAGACCCGAGCCCACCACCGTCCCCTGTATTTTTTTGGCCATATCTATTGCACCGGACATCCGTTTCACGAACCGTCTGTGGAAATAGAAATCTTGGAGAAAGAAGATTCATTGGGAATTCCTCACAGGAGGTTTGGATGCAGTTGGGGTATGGTCGGGTTGGATTGAACCTAAATCCAACCGGAACCTCAGAACGGAAATGCTAATAGCTCTCAGACCAGGTGTATGATTGACACGCCATCTGGCACATTGAGTTTCTTATTGTAAGCCAGATCGTTTCGATACATCAACTTGGGACTTGGTGGTAGTTGATGTTTCAACACATGGTTTGACAAGCATACCCTCCCGGAATTGAGCGTGCTTTGTGAAAACCCTACGCCTGGTTGTGCACTATTTACTGTTCATGATCATGTGTTGGTTTGACAGTTCTGACGACTATTCATGGATCATGTGTTCTTCCGACTGTTCTAACTTCTAAACCAGGATCATGTGTTTGTCTGACAGAATAGATGGACTTGGATCATGTGTTTGTCTGACAGCTCTGATGATTGTTCCTGGATCATGTGTTGGTCCACCAAAATAGCTGGACCTAGATCAGGTGTTGGTCCGACAGCTCTAACGACTGTTCCAGGATAATGTGTTGGTATGAATGTTCTAAAATCTATTCCTAGATCATGTGTTGGTCTGACAGAATAGCTACCCCGAGATCATGTGTTGGTCTGATAGTACTGACAACTATTCCTAGATCAAGTGTGCGTTCGATAATTCTGACTTCTGTTCCTGGATCATGTGTTGGTCTGACAGAATAGCTGGTCCTAGATCATGTGTTGGTCTGATAGCTCTGATGATTCAGGGGATATATATGATCATCTCTATCTCTCTATATAAGTTGTATACCTGTGTGAGTTGATTCAGTGAAATCTGTGTTTTCCTCATTATTGAGATGGGTTATTTGATATCTTAGGTATATGTATGGGCATATACCAATGTAATAGTTATCCATTGATTTATTACTTTTTAGTTTATCCATGTTGGATTTTTTGAGACCATGAGGTTCTAGAGGTCCCTACTAAGTATCATTATACTCACACCTTCAAGGGATATGCCCAAACCTTATTGTGTTGGTTGCTGACGATAGACAACGCTGACTGAGGATCAGAGTAGCAGGACTGGACGGTACCCAGAGGTGGAACTTATGACGAGTCGGTACATGGAGGAGACTGACAGACGTGGATTGTTGAGGAGGCTATCTGTATCTACCCTTAATATAGTAATCCCCGGAGGATTGCCCAGTAGCTGCTTTACCTTTTCATTAGTTGTACCTATTATTTAGTTGTACTTTTACTTTATGGTTGGCCTTGTATTTCTGGAAGCATTAACTTTTCATCACTCCTGTGTATATATATTTTCATAGTGTTTTACTTCCTGCTAGTACTCTATTGTCTGTGTTTACACATTATAAAGGAAATTCCTTCCACTTTTGGGGATTTTCGACTTTGGTGCTAGTCGCCATCCTCTGGCCTATGGATGGAAGGCTTGGGGTAGTCATGGCATAGGTCTTGGGGGACGAGTCATAACAAATAAAATATTTACTGAAATTACTATTAGTAGTGTTTAAAATTAAATGATACATATCTACACAATTTGGGCCACCTCATTCCAAATATGGAATCCAAATTTCCTTATTCAAGACACAAAAGTTGCCAAAATTAATTAAAAAATAATTCATGTTGTTATAACCATAACGCCTGTTTTTAAATAAATAAAAACTACGAAAGAAAGACATGTGTTTATGTCCAATTTAAATTTGAAATTACTTCAAATGAAAAACATTAGATTTAATAATATTAATCTAATTCAAATATAAATTAAAAAGATAAAATGACATTTTAACTACATAAATAAGTTAGATGAAAAATCATTTTCAACTTAAAATGCAGTATTTTTCACTATTCATTAAAAAATGATATTTATCAGAAAAATAACAAAACTTCACCCAAAGTAAATTTTGATACTCCTCTAATAAAGAATAATTTTATTTTAAAAAATATAACATATAAAACTGAATACAAATTTTGTTAGAAAATGTTTTTCTTTCAAAAGGTGGTAATTCAATCATTTAAATAATATTAGAGTATTTCATGTTTAAAATTGGATTCAATCTTAATTTTGGAAAATAAATTTATTGGATAAATGTAAAGACATTTAAAACACATGTTTAATCTTAATATGGTTATTTATGTTCATTCCTACTAATACAATGGGTAGGTGTTAAATAGTATTTTAAATAATAATAATATAATATTATTTTCTTGTATTACTCAACATTGTGTGCAATGAATGATTTTTGAGAAATCTATCATTGAATTTTGAATACACTATTGGAATAAGCATCCCCTTTAACATAAAATTAACATCTTATTCATGGATATTAATATAAATCAAAAGTATTATTCTATAAATACATGGGTTGTGACATCCTTACCCCCTTTTGGGAATTGTGTCCCCAAAATTCTTTTCACTTATCAAATATGTATTGGTATTTATCATTCATAGAATTTTCAGATTATCATGTTTCCTCTTAAACCATGTGGATTTTCCACAAAACAATAACCTGATGTATCTTATTATTCCACAACACTTTATTTCTATTGTCAAGAATATAGACAACATGTTCATCCTAAGAAATATTATCATCTAACAAAACTATCTTTGGAATCAAAAAATTATGAATTATTCAACATATACTATCTCAACATTGAAACATGAAAATAAATCGTGAAGCTAGGATAAACTGGGAGGTAAAGACACTTCATAGGAAACTCAACCATCTTTCTCTAGAATTTCATAGGGTCCAATGAACCTCAAACTCTGATTCCAATTCCTATCAAAAGACATCAAACGTTTCCATGGAAAATCATTAAGAAAGACATGATCAACTATCTTGAATGAAATATCCTTCATCCGGTTATCTGGATAACTTTAATGCCTACTTTGAGCTATTTTCATGTTCATCAGAATCAATAGAACATTTACAACCATCTCATCGACCAATTATGGACCCATCTAGTTCCATTCACTTACACCATCCCCAAAAGTTGGAGTTTGATACAAATTTCAATATAATGCTTCAAACGCTATCATATGTATATTTGAATGAAAATTGTTATTATAAGAGAACTCAACAAAAGATGGATTGTGTTCTCAACTTCCCTAGTAATCCATTAAACAAGAATGTAGCATATATTCCAATGTCTGAATTATTTGTTCTAAATGTCCATGTAATTGAGAATGAAATGGTGTACTAAAATTTAATTCACTACCCAATGACTTATAAAGGACCTTTCAAAAGTAAAAATTAAATTTGGGATCACGATTAGATATAATTGAGAGGGGAATTCCATCTATAATGATTATCTCTTTAACATGAAACCGAGATAGTTAATATAGAGATAGAGTATCTTAAATATAAAGAAAAAGGATCATATTTAGTTACTCAATGAATAATAACCCAGATTGCATAGTTACCTTGATAAGTCTTTTGTAATCGCACAAATAAATTCATGGACAGATTTTACCATTTCTAATTTGGCAATATAAACGGATGGAGAATCCCTTTTAGTAACTTCTTCATTGCTTTAACCTGTTGACACATCATTCATCTATGGGTAAAGTCAACAATAAATCTATTAATTCCATCCCACTAGTTATACTCCTAGTGTTAACTGTAAATCATACTACGTCAATGATGAACTAAAAACAGATAACTATGACCTACACATAAAAACACTTTCTTCAATTGTGAATCATAAGGAACACATAATCTCTTCACAAATATCAACATAAAATCATTATCAGTGTTGAATTTTTGAAGAATACATTTATATAACAACTATACCTATTTCTGAAACTCAGTGTCTTCCTCCTGCACTTTCTTAATTATGTCTGATAGAGATGATTTCATAGACACCTATAACAAAATAGAGGAATTTCCTACACTGATAATTTCTATGCCAAAATAAATCAAATCGTTAATAAGTGGATATTTCTCCAAATGTAACATCACTAATATAGCATTACATTTTTTAATAAAAGAATCAGACACATTATTTACATTTCTTGGGTGATGATGAATCGTGGGATAATAATCCTTGATTAATTCCAGCCATCTCTTATGTCTCATGTTTATTTCTATCTGCGTAAATATATACTTCACCAATTTATGGTTAGAATATATTTCACATTCTACTCCATACTAATGATCCCTCAATATTATTAAAAACAATTATAGAAACTAATTGAAAATAATTTCTTGTTTAATTTAACTCTTGAGGGTTCAAGTGACATGAATCAGAAAAAATTATATGGTCATTTTGCATTAGGACACAACCATGTCCTTTCAACAACGCATCAATCTGGATTAAATATTAACCATCTCTAAATGTAATTCCAAAACCGAATAATTCACCAATCTTTATTTAAATTCTTGAAAACAATCATCACATTATTTTTTTCCAAATGAACATATCACCTTTTTTGAAATAACATAGTATGTAGGCTATATAACTATGCAAAATTGTCAAAAAAACCTTCATTAATTACCTTCAATGCTTTGAAAATGATGGACGTCAGTTATATTTGTGGTTCCTGGTGAATCCCAATAAAAAGATTTTGGAGGATCAATAGTTATGAAATTATTTGAATCAATGATCTTAATGAATGAATGTTTTTTCAACCAAAACTCACACATGCTAAATTTCTCATATAAGTTTTTTTATTTTATGGATTGTACGACAACACTTAGAAAACTTTCATATTCCTCTTTATTTTTAGAATATACCAAAATTTTATCCTTTAACACATCAATAAACATATCCATTAATTCACGGAAATTTATATTCATAAGATCCATGAATATAGTCGGTTCATTGGATAACCTAAAATGTATAAAAGAAAATTTGTAACGACCATATCTAGTATAAAAACATGGTTTTCAGAACTTATGCTTCTTTTACATTAAACTAGTGGTTCCGCGACCTCAATTAGACTGAATTGCTCGAAGGCCTTCTTTTTTATTTATTTTTTTAATAATCCATCATTCATGGGATGAGGGGGAACCATTACCAGGACCGTAAGATGAGATATCACATGGCCTGTAGGAATTGGATATTACATGACACGATGGTCTTAGAGAATTCAACCAGGATATCTATAAGGAACAACCCCTCCCTAGTATCTGCATCATGATAATAGCTCTCCACCTTTTCATGTCCATCTATCTAGGCTTCACGTGTAAGCACAGGCTGGTCTCAATCACATAGACATACACTATCATTCTGAAAAATCCATTTGTATCTACTCTGGTGAGTGCACCTTCCTCTGAATCACCTTTTGGGGTTATTCCTTTTTTTAGAGTCTATATGGGACAACCAAATGTGGCATTAAGTCCTTGAGGTGGCCTGAAGGCCTTAATGGTTCCCAAAGCCCCCCAAATTCAATTCAATCATAAAAAAAATACTTATGTCCCTATAGATAATCATAAAAATCATCGATATGAGGCAAAGGATACTTGTTCTTAATAGTGATATAATTCAAGGCACTCTAATTAATGAAAAGTATCATTGAACCGTTGATCATTTTTTCAATAAAGATGCGATCACCATTCTGTGATGTGATAGATCGAATGAATATTTTACCTAAAAACATCTGGAATTGATTCCTTAACTCTAGAAGTTTAATTGGATACATTTGATAAGTGTGGTTTCAAATTGGTTTACTATTAGAGACAATGTCAACAATAAATTCAAATTTTCAATCAGGAATAATGCTATAAAACTCATCAAGAAAAACCTAAAGAAACTCATTTAATGCTGGCCCATCATTAATTTGAATAGTTCCTTTTTTAGTAATATGTTATAGGCATAATTTATTTCAATCTTTAACTAGTTTCTCTGCATCCTGATCTATTATCAAATGTAAGGGTTCATTCATGTACACAAACTATAATTATTTCTGAAAATAATCCTCTTTATCACTTTTTTCAATCATAGATTGATAAATGGAAGCCAATCCATATCCAAAATTACATTGAGCTCTACCAGAAGAAAAAAAAGTATGTTTTCAAGTAAATTATTTCTTCACCCAATTAAATGATGGTTCTTATAATATTTTTGTTGTCTCAACATATCCTCGAAGTGTTTTTACAACAAGATTAGGATTCATATCTTGAGGTAAAATTCCCCAATTTCTAGAAAATATCATAGAATTTATTGAATGTGTAGGTCCCGAATCAAACAACACATTGGCATAATCTGAATAAAAAACAATGTACCTGATTCTAATTCATATTATGGCCCAACATCTACTAAAGTAGTTAAAAATGATTTCACCCCCATTTTTTCTTGTAGTTAGACTAACTTTTCTCATTTGAGTTATTTTTTGGACATTAATTTTTATAATGATCCATTTTATTGAACATAAAAAAATTAATGATTATAAATTGGATTTTTTCTAACCATTAACCTAGTTTTTATCATTTAAATTGTGTGCCTTATGTCCCATTTTACCACATTATAAGCCCTTTCCATAATTCATAATGCATTTCCCGTTGTTCATTCCCAAATTTTGATCTAAAGTTTTTTACAATCAGACTGTTTGGAATACATAATCACTATGGTATTTCACCTCGAACTCTTGTTTTATTGTTTTTAAAAAAGCATACAATCATCGATAAACACCATTCCCACCATCTCCGCACATCGAACAACTTTTTCATTAGTATTGAACTGGTGAAAATTTTATTACCTTTGATACTTTGGATTTAATCCTAAATAGAAATGATAGATTTTATTATCATGAACCTGTCTGAAATTTGGAGCAGTCCATGCCAATCAAGTTAATTTTTTTCATATGAAGACAGTGAGTCATATTCCAACCTCAATTATAAGAATTTTTTCTATCTTAGTTCAATCCTCCATAGGAAAGTATTTCTCATGAAAAATACCTTTCAATTCATCCGAATCAAAATCAGAAATCTTCTCATTATCCCAGATATTTTTAAACATCGACCACCACTTATCGGCCTAAAATTAATAATGGTAAATATAAAGTCTTACCATTTGATGTTCTGAACACCCCATGACATGAAAAATATTTTCAGTGCTTTAATCCTCCATTAATCTAGAAGAAGGTTATATGTATCTCTGAATGACGGGGGATGTTTCCTCGTGAAATACTCCCCTACTGACAAGTACTTTTGTGAATGATATGATTGATATCGTATATGGATACCACCACTATTTATAGCCTATGTCAACTATACCATTATTGCAACAAAATATTTTGTTATGATTCCCCCCATATCAGTTTTCTAAATTGGAGAGTTGTTTTCCTCTTGATGTTGTCCCATCAAAGATGCATTGTTGCCTCTATATAAAACCATTTTGAAAACATAAATACCTTAGGAGAAGAAACAAGGTAATCATAAAATTCAATATCATTTCAATATTAATATAATGTCAAAATAATTTATGGATATTAATTTAACAATATCTTAACTCTTATAGTTTTCTAAAATGACCTCTAATACCTACTATCAAGAATCTTCCCTAAACATTAAATAATCATGATTTAAGTCAAGAATTTCTATTGAGGGTCTTTTCTATATATAATTTTATAGAATTAGGCCATAACTATTACATTACATCTCAATATTAAAATATAGACACATATACTCTATTAAAGTTTTTCACAAAAGAACACTTTAATTAAAAAAAGAGTTATTTTCATGATAGAAATATTCTTTAGTAATAACCATATCTTACACTCCCTTATACCCATTGACAAAAATTTCAAAAACATTTGATAATCATAAAAAGATCAATAAGGGTTATAAAATGAAGAAAGAAAAAATTAGTTCATAAATACATAAAAAAGATAATCCCTTTAACATACCTCAAGAAATAATAAGATTTGTGAATAAAACATATTAATCATAAATGATAATGTTAACTTATGGAATCCATACAATACATACATTGTAGTTTTCAAATCTACATATGGAGTTTTGTTAGGAATACCCATCATAGTATATTCCCAAAATATCTTATAAGAAACATTAATATTAACCTCTGTCACATTAAAAAATTATTTGGAGAGCTTTCTCAGGCTCAACCACCCTAGGTTTATCAGGGAACCACACATATACGTAAACAATCACTACGAACCGTAACATAATAATAACACCTAAACCAAGAATAAAATAAATATAAAATTTCTAAATTACAATCATAATATGTCATTTAAACATATTGACCCAATAAATTCATTTTCAAAACCATTTTCAATACCAAAATAAATTAGAATTTAATATGGTATTTATATTCCATTGAAAACATTAAGGCTTGTTATGGAATCCAAATATAATATAATGCTCGCAGTAGTGGTAAGGTCATTGGCCCCACATATTTTAAAAAGAAACATTATTTTTATTATTTGGTAAAATGATTCGTAAAAAAGAAGATTCCTTTTGAAAAAGTTTGATTAAATTAAAAATATTGTTATAATTATGCACCGTATAAAAGAAATATGTGTATATACACATATATTCCTTAATGAATTGAGATTGAGAAGAAGTCACTTACATTCTGTCTGAAAGGTTTTTTTCATTCATTATTATCATGAATAATAAATTTATGTTAATTCTACTTGATTTAGAAACATTCTCTATTTTATGATTCCTTTTATATACCTTATTACCAGGTTACAAGCCTTACATAATTATTTAAGTTAATATTCATCATTTTGGCGATATTTGGTACTTCAGTAAAAAATGATCATATTATAATTACAAATTGTACATGTGCTCAAGATTACATTATCTCCATAACATCATTTATGATTTAAATATCATATATATCTTGTATATATGTATTGAGGATAGTCCATAACATTTAGATATATTAAATGAAACGTACCGTTCATGGGGACGGCAAGCCATATGTACGGATGAACACTACTTTCAGTTATTTTTCTTTTTTAATGGAATGAAAACTAAATGATACATATGTAAAATATAGTTACATTATTTTATTATATTTTATATACAATACATAATTCAATTAACACCATATTTAATACATTCCACGTAAGACATGAACAAGACATTAAACTTTTATGAGGCTATAGTCCACACTTTCTCAAATAAAATAATCATATTTACCCATTATGGAAACCATAATGGTAGGATATAAATGAAAAATATAGAAAAATATAGAAAATATAAATTTAAGATATATCACATATAAATACAGTTCCATCATAATGGCCACCATAAGTGGTGTACTGGAAAAATCAAACAATCATTGTTTCATGAGGCAGTAGTTCATCATGCTGAGAAACAATATGTTTTTATACATTAGATGTAGACGTGTAAATATTTAGTTAGAATTATTCACATAACAACATCCTAGTGTATTTAAGATTCAAGTGTCTTTATAAAATAATAGAATAATGACAGTCTAGGTGGGTTTAGAATAAAAATAAATGGAAGAAGCTTGAGATAAGACATTACCTTATACAGGGTAACTCCATTTGATTTATGAAAAAATGCTTTATTAAATTTCATCCATCCAAGGTTTTGACTTCTAGGAGGAATATAGGGATATTGGGATCTTATTATTTCAGATTTTGGATGAGACATGGGGGGGGGGGCGTAAGTTGTGTGAGAAAGGGTTAGAGGTGATTCCCTTTTCTATGAGGTAGGAGGGGCAGTTTAGTATATTTTTGAAGTATTATATTATTATTAATTGATTTTTGATTTATTATAACAAAAAAGAGATATATTTATAATATATGTTGTGGATGTGTCAAAATAATCTAATCCAATATCTTGTATACCTATTTAGGTCCCTAATTTAACTGTATCTTTAAGCATTGACCCTTAGTTATCTAAGATAACATTTACCATGTCGTCTTGTATATTCGTACTATATAGTTGATTCCATTACAATAAAATGAAAATAGAACATAAAGTGGTTCATAAAATACATTTAATCATTATCTTAGTCATTTATTCGAATCTTAGTATTTTATGATAATTCTATCATTTAATACAGTTGTATTTGTTTTAAAAACTCATTTTTGTAAAAAAAATTACTATTCTTATAATGACTTTCTATAAATCCATAAAAAATTGATGAATTCAAAAAATCTTAAATAATTTAAATATAAAAATCCATACGCATCAATAAAATTCTTTTATTTCATACGATGTTTCAAAATAAATTTAACTTAATTTTTATAATATCATTTATATAAAACATTCATTAATTAGGGAATCACAATATCATCATTATGTAATAAATGAATTTATTTATGTGATGTCTAAAAATTATATATAAAAACCAATGATTTAGTAAATATTTTTATATTTTTAATTTCTATTTATAGATTAATAGTTCAATTATATAACCTCATATCCAAAATAGTTTAGTAAAAGATACATGTTTAGGTAATATTTTCCTTAATAATAAATTGAATGTTATTAAATGTCATTTTCACTCATAAGTTCTTCCACGGGGTCCTAAAATATAACTATGTGTCCGCATGGTTATAAATATCTCATAAAATTGGATTATGATATTGTTTAGGGTAGTTTAATGTTATTAGAATATTATTTTTTACCTTTATTTAGGAGATTTTCCTTTTCACCATGAGAAATAAAAAATTTATTAATGTTAATATTCATAATGTCTAAAATAAATGTTACCTATTTACATAATTTGTACCTCCTAATTCCAAATATGGAATCCATTTTTTACAAATTCAAAACACAGAATTTGCTGAAATTATTTTAAAAAAATTTCATTATAAAAACCAAGATGCATTTTTTTAAGATGTAAAAACTAAAAAAATATTGACATGTGTTTATTTCCAATTTCCTAGTGAAATTCATTTCAATGTCTGAAAGTTGATTAAATGATAAAAATGTAATACAAACACACATTAATAAAAATAAAAAGGACAATATTAATATATTTATAAATTTTATGAAAACATTGTTTTGACTTGAAATGCAGTATTTTAACTATTCATAAAAACTGAACATTTTCTTAAAAATACAAAAAAATGATAGTAAATATTGATTTCTCACATCTAAAAAAATCATTTTTTAAAAAATTTAATTTAAAAGTGAAAAATATAGTTTTTAGAAATATTTTCCAGAAAAATGTTTTAAATCGACCTTTTAAAGAATATTAGAATATTTCACGCTTAAAATTGGATTCATTTTTTTAGCCTATAAATTTATTAGATAAATTTAAATAGTTTTAAAAAAAAAATTCAATCATTATATGGTTAGTTATGTTCATTACTACCAATACTGTGGAATGGTGTTAACTACCATTTAAAATAATAAGATTATTATATTATTTTTTGGTATAACTCATCATTGTGTTCAATGTCAGATTTTAGTGAAACTGATTGCTGTGTGTTGAGTATTATATTATAAAAATAGTGCCCTTTAACATAAAATTAATATCTTTTTCATAAGTATTAATAGAAATAAAAAATATTATTCAATATATACCTGGGTCATTACATCCATCCCCCCTTTTGAGAATTGTGTCCCCTCAATTCAATTAACATATCAAATAAGTGGGGTTATTCATCCATCAGAGGATTTTTAGATTCTCATGTTGACTATTCATCCATGTGGTTTTTACACATAACCTCAACCTAATGAATCACATTATTTCACAACACATGCTTTCTATGATCATGAATCTTAGACTAGCTGTTCCTCATAAGAAATATTCATTTCCAACTGATCAATCTCTGAACTGAAAACCTAATATGGATGTGACGTATACTATCTCAACATTTAAACATGGAAAACATTGTGACATAAGATAAATATGGAGCTAAAGACACTATGTAGGAAACTAATCAAACTTTTGGCAGGACTTCATAGGGTCCAAATAACCACTTACTAGACATTGACTTCTTTCCAAAATGCATAACATATTTCCATGTAGAATATTTTAGAAAGACAAGATAACCTACCTCGAATGAATGAAAATTCATATAGTTACCTATATATAAATTCCGCCTGATCTGAGCTATTTTCATGGGATTCAAAATCAACTGAAAATTTTCCCCCATCTCATCTACCAATTTTATTCCCATAAACATCATTTCTCCTAAATAATCACTAAATCATGAAGTTTCACACTAATTTCCATATAATATTTCAAATGGTGTCATCTGTATACTGGAAGGAAAACTGTTATTATAAGAAAAATCTCAAAAAGATTGATGTTGGTTACTATATTCCTGGTAATTCATTGAACAAGCACCGATCATATCTTCTATTGTTTGAATTGTTCATTCTGACTGTACATCAAATTGTGAATGAAATGTTGTACTAAAATTTAATTCATTACCCAATGACTTCTAAAGGACCTTCAAAAAGATAGATGTCAACCTGGGATCATGATCAAATTCAAAGGAGAGGGGAATTTCATGTAACATGACTATATCATTAACATACACCCGAGAATGATGATATAGAGATAACCCATCTTTAATATAGAGAAAATGAGTTGATTTAGTTAAATGAACAAAAATAACCCATATTGAATTTTTTCTTCTAGAATTAATTGGTAATCCCATGGACAAATCCATAGAAACATATAACTATTTCCACTCTGGCACTGGAAATGGATGAAGAATCCATTATGGAAACTACTGTTCTATATTAACCTATTGAAAAATCAATCATCTCATGGTAATGTCAGCAATATCACTTTTCATTCCATCCCACCAGTAATACTCATGATTATCTCTATAGATCTTATTACTACCATGATAAACTAAAAATACACAACTATGACATTTACATAACAACACTTTCTTTAAATTTGAATCACAAGTCACACATAATCATTTCCCAAACCTCAAAAATAAAATAATTATCAATGTAATATTCTGGAAACATACTCTTATGAAAAAAATATACCTTTTATCCAAGTGATTATCTTCTTTCAACAGTTGCTTAATTCTATCTAATAGAGATGATTTCACTAACACCTAAAAAAAGAGAGAAATTTCATGCACCAAAAACATCTATGCCAAAATAAACCAAATTGTTAATCAAAAGTTCATTATCTGAACATAACATCATTAATTTACCATTACATTTTCAACTCAATGCATTAACCACCTTATTTTCTTTTCCTGGATTGTAATGAATCGTGGAATCATAATCCATGATTAATTCTATCTATATCCTTTGTCTAATGTTCAATTCATCATATATTAATATATACATCAAAATTTTGTGGTCAGCAAATATAACAAATTTTACTCCACACAGATGATGTCTCCAAATTTTTAATGAAAAAATAATAGCTAATTCCATATAATGTGTTAGGTAACATAACTCCTTAGGTTTCAACTAACATAATTAATAAAGAATTTCCTAAAAATTCTTCATTAGGACAAAACCAAGTACATTCAACAAAGAATCACTATAGATAAAATAATTCACCATCTCTAAAGGTAATTACAAAACAGTATAATTCACCAACATTCTTTTCAATTCCTGAAAACATTCATCCCATTCTTTTATCCAAAACAACGTAATACCATTTCGAGTTAACATATTATGTGGGCCAGATAACCATGAAAAATATTCAACAATCCATCAGTAAAAGCCTTCCAATCCAAGAAAACTACAGATCTCAATTATATTTGTGTGTCTTGGCCATTATCTGACATCAATTATTTTATCCTGATCAATAGTTATGCCATTTATTGAAACAATGTGACCACAAAATGAATTTTTTGTAACCAAAACTCATACTGTAAGAATTTACCATACAATTTATTTAATTTTATGGATTTCATGAAATCCCTTATATGGATTTCCTATTCCACATTACTATTGGAATATACAAAAAGGTCCACAATAAAGCCAACCAAAAACATATCAATTAACTCAAAAAAATTATTCATAAGATCAATGAATAAAACACGTGCATTGGATAACCAAAAAGGCATAACTTCAAATTCATAATGGCATTATCTAGTATGAAACATGGTCTTCAGAATGTATGTTTCCATGAAATTCAGCTGATGGTAACCAGACATCAATTCAATATATGAAAAATTACGATCTCCCTGGTGATAATCAATCAAATCATCGATATGTGGAAAAGCATACATGTTCTTAATAGTGATATTATTCAAGTCTCTATAATAAATGTAAAGTCCCATTAAACCATTTTTTTCAAACAAGACCGGTGCACCCCATGATGATGTTCTAGGTCAAATGAATCTTTTATATACAAACTCCTAGAATTGTTACTTTTCCAATAAAAGATAAATTTGAGCCATTCAATAAGGGGGTTTTGAAAATGGATTACAATCCAGAAATAATTCTACAATAAATTCAACTTCTCGATCAGGTATAATAATAGGCTATTCGTTATGAAAAAACATCATGATACTCATTTACATCTATCCTATCATTAATCAGAACATTTCCTTTGTTTTCTACAACATGATCAAGGTAACATTAATTTCCATATTTCACTATTTTCTCATCTTCTTGATATGATATCAAAATTATATATTCATTCTTGTACACAAACTGAAATTAATTGTGAAAATAAACCACATTAGCTCTACAGTCAATCATAGCATGATAAATGGAAATCCTATACATACCCAAAATAAAAACAAACTCTATTAGAGGCCAAACAATAATGTTTTTTCGAAGATTATTTCGGAACACAATTAAATGAATGTTCTTATAATTTCATTTTGACTCCAAATTTCCTCTATGTGTTTTTGGCACAAGTTCATGATTCATATCATGATATGGAATTACAAATTTACTATAATATATTATAGAAATGAATGAATGTGTAGATCCTAAATCAAAAAACACATTTTCCTAATCACAATAGATAAAAAATTTACCTGATACAACTTTATTTGAGGGCTCAACATCTGTTGTGAATGTTGAAAAGGTTTTCACCACAACATTCTTCTTGTAGTTAGTCTTCTTTCCCACATTTTAGTTCTTCATTAGACACTAATTCGCATAATGAACCATTTAATTTCTCATAAAAATTTTTAATTACTATAATTAGGTTTTGTCTGACCATTAACCCGCTAATTTTCAGTGAAATTGTGATCTTTATGTACAATTTTATCAAATCAGATTCTTTTGCCAAAATTAAAAAGGCATTCCCCATTGCGATATTTTCACAAATTTTATCAAACTATAAACTTTTGATTCTTACCATCATGAATATTTTGAAAAGTTCTTCCCTTTCATATATCATCTCGACCTCATATTCTATTGTTTTTCAAAGAACACATGATCATCAATAAACATTATTTCCACCTTATCTGGACATCAAACTAGTTATTGATTACTTTTTTAATCATGAGAAGATAATTCCCATTGATTTGTTGTCCTTAATCCTGAATAGAAATTAATAATTTTATTATCAAGATCCTGTATGAAATTTGGATAATACCTTGCTAGTCGAGTGAATTTTTCTCCATAAGCAGCCACTAATTCATCTTCCTTCCTCTATTACCTGGATTTTTCCCATCCTAAGTCGAACTGAATTAGGAACAAATTTCTAAAGAAACAAAGCTTTTAATTCATCCCAATCCATAGAATCCATTTCATCACTATCCCTGACATTTTTAACCATCGACCACCACTTATCGGATAAACCTTAAACACATTAAACCACCATATTAACCATATGGTATTCTGATCCCCCCATAACATCAAAAATATTCTTCAAGTGATTCAATCCACCACTGTGCTTGCATATGGTCAGATTTTACTCTAAATAATGGGGGATGTGGCTTCTTTAAATTCTCCACTACCAAAATTTTCTTTTGTGGTTGATCTGAATAGTCTCATGCATAGATACCAACAATATTTATAGCCAGAGGAAACTATGCCATTACAGAAACAAACTATTTATTTCTGATTCCCCCCATCTCAGGTTACTTGTTGGGAATGTTTTTTTCCTCTTTATATTGTCCCATAATAGATTCCATGTTTCCTCTACATGAAACCATTCTGAACATATAAATATCATTGGAAAAAGAACATTGTAATCTTCATATGCTATATCGTTCCAATCTTAACATAAAGTAAAAATTGTATATAGATGTTAATTTAAGAACATTCTAACTCTTAATGTTCTCCAAACTGACATCTAATACAAAATATCATGCCCCTATCATAAATATTCCATAATATCTAGTTACGTCATGAATTCACATTGAGGATCTTTTCAAGTTTAGATTTTTAGAGAATTAGTCCATAACTAATACAAGGTAGACACTTATACTCTATCTGAAATTTTCACAATAATAAAACTCACTAAATAAAAAAAGTGTTATTTTCTTGATATTAATATTCCTGAATACTTTTATTCTCTTACCCTCTTTTATACACTGTAAAAAACATTTCCAAAACATGGTATGAGCAAAAAAATCGTAGTAAGGGTTAAAAAATATATAAAAAACATTATTCTATCAATAAATTCAAAATATATTCTCTATAACATACATCATTAAATAATATGATTTATGAATAAAAAAAGTATTCATAAATTGTAAAGGTAACATATAGAATCCATATCATACCTATATTTTACCTTTCACTGCTACATATGGAGTTACGTTAGAAATAACCATCACAGTATATTCCCTAAATCTAGTAGGAGAAACATTAATGTTTACCTCTATCATGTTACCCAATTAATTGTAGAGATATCTCATGCTCACCTACCCTAGGTTTATCACAGAACAACACTATACATAAACAATGCCCTCGATACATAAGATAATCAAAACAAACAAAACTACCTTAAAGGGATGATAACATTTCCACATTTCAATCAGAATATATAATTTCAGTATATTGACAAAATAAATTAATTACCAAATAAATTCTCACTACAAAAATAAGAGAAAATGTTATATGGTATTTATTTTCCATTGTGAATCATTATGTCTTTTTAAAGAATCCCAATATTAAATAATACCTGTGACGACGGAATGGTCTGTGTCATCACGTATGTTAAAAAGAAAACATATTTTGGTTGTTTAGTAAAACACCTCATAGAAAAATATTATTCCCTTTGAAAACCATTCCATTAAATTAAAATAATAATTGGTATAATTATACACCCTATAAAATAAGGTCATGTATAAACCAAAATATTCGTCAATGAATGGAGATTGAGACGAAGTCCCTTACTTTTTGTCCGACTTGTACTTTTCATTTTTTATCTCCTTGAATAGTAAACATAATTTAATTCTAAATTCATGAGAACAATTTTCAAATTTATTATTTCATTCATATCACTTATTACCACATTAGAAACAATATATAACTATTTAAGTTAATATTGATAATTTTGCAGATATTTGGCACTTGAGTGATAAAATGAACCTGTTATAATTACAAATAATCCATGTGGTGAAAAATACATTATCTATATAATAGTATTCATTATTTTTATATCATATATATCTAGTATAAATGTATTTAAGATAGTAGAAAACAGTTCTATAAAAAAATGAAAATAATTGTTCATGGAGACGGTAAGCCTTATGTACGCATCAACACAAGTTTTATTTCTTTTTCAAATTTAATGGAATGCAAACTAAACGATACATGGGTATATTATAATTATAGTATAATATCATATTCTATATATCTTAAATATTTTCATTAACACCATCATTTATAGGTTCCATGTAGGTCATGAATGAGTCACATCACTTTGAGGGGGCAGTAGTCCATACTTCCTCAAATGAAATTATCGTATTTACCCATTATGGAAACCATAATGGTATGAAATAAATTAAATACACAAAATCATAGAAAAAATTTAAATATAATATATATAACATATAAATATAGTTCAACCATAATGGCCAGCATGAGAGGTTGCAGGGAGGAATCCAACAATCATCGTTTTGTGAGGAAGTAGAATGTTGTACACAGAAAAATTTTGTTCGTATATATTATATGGAGGTGTGTGGACGTGTAGTTAGGATCAGAGTCATAAAAAAATCCTATAAAATGTAATATAATTTTTATATTAAATTAATGGAATTAAAAAAATTTAGTGGGATGGAGACGGAGAATAAATGGAAGAAGTTTGAGTGCACACATTACATTTAATTGGGTAACTCCTTTTTATTTAAGCTAAATGGCCTTCTTAAACGTTCTTCATCCCAAGGAAAGGCATCTATGAGAAATCTAGTATTTTTTTAAGATTATGTGTGTAGAGGAAGGATGATAGAAGGTGGATTAAGAGTTGTGAGTAATGGTTACAGGTGATGCCCTTATAAAAGAGGCTGGAGGGGCCCTTTTGGAAATTTTGAAAGTATTATTTTATAATTCATTGATTATCAAATTATAAATACAAAAATGTGATATATATATATATATATAATATAATATGGATAGGGATCTAAAAAATATCATACAATGGTCGTTAGACTTGTTGTGGCCACAAATTTACCGTTATCTTTTAGCTTCAACCCTTAATAAACTAATTTAACTTTTACCATGTTTACATTTATATACATACTATATGGTTAACAAATTTACTATTAAATTACAATAGAACATCAAGTGGTTCATTAATTTTATGTTGAAAATTATCTATGTCATTTGGAAAAATCATAGATTTTAAGAACAATTATATCTTTTAATAAAATACTATTGCTTTTATAAACATGTTTATGTCATTTTTTATACTATTCATATCATGAATTTTCAAAAAACCAAAATAACATGATTAAATCAAATAGACATCATTTATTAAAATATTAAAATAAATAATTGTCCATAAAATTATATTATTGTATGTAATTTTCGAAATTAAATTCATTTTCATTTTTATAATCTCATTTGTTTAAAAACATTCATTAATATGGTGACCACTACTTCATCATTATGTAATAAATAAATTTATTTATATTATGTATAAAAATTATAAATGAAATATCTTGATGTAGAAAATATTTTTATCTTTTTAATATCAATTTAATTTTGAAGTTATTACTTATATAACCACATATAAAAATTTATTTTTTATAAGATACATGTTTATGTTTTATTTTCCTTAACTTTAAATTTACAGTAATTAAATGTCATTATCACACACAACCACGGGGTCCTAAATTGACCCATAACTGAAAATGGTCATAAATATCTCATACAATAGGATTAGAAAATTTGTTAGGGTAATTAAATATAACTATATTTTTATTTTATACACTTATTTACCAGATTTATCATTTAACCATGGTAAATAAATTAATCACTGAAGAAAATATTAACAATATTTGAAAATAAAACATGCATATTTACACAACATGTACCTCCAGATTCCAAATATAGAATCTATTTTATTAAATTCAAAAGAAATAAATTTTATAATTAATTTAAAATTAATTCCCGTTATCAAAATAAAAAATTCATGTTTTTATGAAGTAAAAACTATTAAAATATTTACATGCATTTATGACCAATTTCAATGTAAAATTACATCCAATGAACAAAACTTTAAAAAAATATAAAAATATAATCCAATTAAACTTTAAAACCAATTATATGGAAAATATAACTATAGGAATAAATTATATTAAATGGAATTTTTGACTTCAAATGTATTATTTATCACTATTCATTAAAATGAACTTTATCATAAAAATGCCAAAAAATTTATCCAAAGAAAATTTTGATGACCCTCTTAAAAAAAGAATTATATTTTAAAAAAATTACATATAAATGTTAAAAAGTTAGTTTTAAAAAATAATTTCCATCAATAGGTGGTAAATTGGCCTTTTAATGTATATTAGTGAATTTCTTGCCTAAAATTGGATACATTATTGTTTTGAGCATATAAATTTATTGGATAAATATTAATACATTAAGAAAACATGTTTAATAATAATATGGTATGTTCTTTTAATTCTCTCCAATACAATTTCTAGGCATTAACTACTATTTAAAATATAATAATATTATATTATTTTTCAGGATAATTCAAAATTGTGTGCCACATATGATTTCAGATAAATATGTTGTGTGTTAAGTACGCTATCAGAAAAATAATCCCTTATAACAAAAAAATAATATCTTATACATATGTATTAATATAAATCAAATGTATTATTCTATAAATACATCGGTCATTACAAAAATGATCCCAAAAATATATAAACAATATGAATTCATTTTTATTCTATTTATAACATAGAATGTAACACCCCATGCTTCTACAGTACGCTTCTCTTTGAATAATGCAATAGCGTGTGTTGTACACAATATCGAGTTCTAACACACCACAACAAATCAAACTAGCCGTTATGAATAGTAATACTTACATTTTGAAATTTTATATATTTTATATATTAAAATGGACTTCATTTTTGGATTCTGAGTGTCGAATTTATCCTAAGGTGAAATTTTGGTACTTTTTGGATAACTTTAATATTTTGATAAATATTGAAAATTAATAAATGTTAATTAAAAAAAATATTTTTAATCAAAATAATTAATAGTGATAAAATATGAATTTTAGAGGTTTTAAAGTATACATAGAATATATTTTTACCATTTAATACAATGTTGGTCAATGGACATAATTTCACAATTAAACCGAACATAAACAAGTATCAATCTTTTGATAGTTATTATATCTTAAAAACATGCTTTTTTGTTTTGACAGTGGGAAATACTTTTAAATTAATTTCTGCCACTTCTGTGTTTTGAATTTGGAAAAATGGAATCCATATTTGTAATCAGGATTTTCAAATTGTGTAAATAGTTAACTTTTATTTTTAGACATTTTGAATAATTACTTCGGTAAATATTTTATTTACCATAGTTAAAGGGTAAATCCGGTAAATAAGGGTTAAAAAATAATATTATAATAATAAAAATTTACCCTAAAACGTGTCCTGACATTATTGGTTGATACATGTCCGACCATGGGCATCTTTGGGTCGATTTTGTGACCCCATGGTGCCACTTGTAAGTGATAGGGACACTTTATTTTAATTAAGTTAAAATAAATACAAAAATGACACAAGCTTATATCTTTTAGAAAATAAATTACATAGGGTTATATATGTTGGATTTTTGACTATAAATATTAATTATAAAGATAAAAATATTTCCTACATAATGGTCTTTTATTTATAATTTTTAAACATTAAATACTTTAAATTATTTATGACATAATGGTGATGCACTAATTACTATAATAGTGGGAAATTAAAATTATTGACATTGTATATACCCAAATAAATATAATTTTATAATTTTTAATAATTAAACTAATCCTACATGCCTTCCTTTAGCCAGAAAGACAACCTAAGAGCCCTTTTGATCAAATCAAGAGGAAGAACCCGAAAAAGAGGTAATGATTTCAACACCCTTTTCCAAGTTCCTTTCTTCATCCACTCCTTACTTCTTTGTTATTACCATTCTAAAATAATAACTCCAATATCTTATATATAATGTGATGTTATTATAAATATGGTATAACCATATTCATTATTCTATCCATCCATTGAATAACATGTCACCATACGTGCGTACGTACGGCTTACCGTCTCCACGTCATTGTGTAATTGTTATTTAATAAATTATTATTTGGATGGGTATAATAATGATGTGTAACTCATGTAAATAATAAATATAACATGATAATGATTCTGTATATATGATATACGATCCAATTATATATTATATTAATATCAAAATAATGATATTGTCGCTCATGCGTACGTACGGACTACCGTCTCCAAGAACGCGATGAGATTCACTCTCCATCGTATCCATTCAAGTATAATTCTCATTTGATGGTTAATAATAGTATCTAAGGACTTGATATCATTCTGTATATGATTAAGATACAACATATCCATGAAAAACATAGCTTATGTAACAAAACATATAAAAAAACAAGTAAGTTAACAACCGAAACAATGATAATACTAACATATTATTAACAAATCATTGTTAAAAGATCATATATGATATCAAATTAATGTATATGATTCTTGTATAATTTAATAACAATTATTTCACCATTTTATAGGAGGTTAACCTACCCTCAACCAAGGAAAAGTACAAGGTAAGGGTTATTTCACAATCTCGTCATTACCCTAGGTTGTTTATACGTAATAATCTACTGGGATTTCATTATCATCCCCATCCATGTTTCTTAAGAATGTATTTCAAACATTTTTACTATTTAAAATAATATGGGTTAGAGACATTTATACCCTTGTTTGACTTTTTATAAGAGGTTTATAAAGGAATTTTTCTGTCATTTTCCAAACAAGGTGCTTTTTAACCTTTTCGGCAGAATTAAGGTAAGAATGTTTTTTAAACTTATACGGAAGGGGCGACTATTTTCCGCCATTATAAAATCTTAGAAGCTTCCCTTACCAGATTATATGAATATTTTCAAGGAAAATGTTTTATTTTATAAATATATGATTTCAAAATAGAAAGAGATATTTCTCTAAAAAGATTTTGATTTCATCTATGTCAACATCCTTTGATGGATTTTACGCTTATTTGAAGTTGATTAATTATGATACAAAACATCTATATTGTATTGAAGGTTTTGTGATATGTTTGACTGTGGATGTGTTATTATTATACCATTCATGGTTTATGGATGAAGTATTTACATTTCGTATGCTAGTTTTAATATGAATGCTTATGTTATGTTTAAACCTTTTCATATGGGAATGCATTGGACTTAATATGTGACGGGTGGAGCTTGCTACAACTCCTCAATGCATCGGTAGGTCTCATGAGATAATCTAGTGTCTTCACACAAGGCCTTGGAAAAATCTTATTTGTAGTCTTGGCACGAGGCCTTGGCTATGTGGTTATGATTGTATGTCATTATGCATTGTGTCATTATGAAATTGGTTATTGATATTGCATGTGATTATTCGATTAGTAGAATATCCATGTGAATATATAAATGGAATTATTTCATTTTTTCCATAATATGTTGAAGTTCATGTTTAAAAGGATTTTATTTTAGTTATACATTGCCTTAAATGATTATTATTATTTATGAAAGTTTTCGCTATATTTTTATCCTTACTAGGCATTTGAGCCCACCCCTTTCAATGTTTTATTTTTTCATAGGATGTGAAGAAGTAATTTATGAATGGCCTGTAGGGATAGTATGTGGGGATATGAGTGTGGACTATGAAGAAATTTTGTTGTTTTGGTTTTCACTTTTATGATGTAATGTAAGACTCATGAATATATCTAGTGTTTCCAATGCTACTAAACTAATCGGTCATTCGAGACTTGATATTTATTGTGATCATGCCAATGTTATATAATAATGCACCGAATCTGGGTAACTGGGGCCGGGGCATTACAGTTGGTA
This sequence comes from Viscum album, assembly GCA_963277665.1. Classification (NCBI taxonomy): domain Eukaryota; kingdom Viridiplantae; phylum Streptophyta; class Magnoliopsida; order Santalales; family Viscaceae; genus Viscum; species Viscum album. The sequence goes on along the minus strand of CAUJRU010000286.1, from coordinate 213,096 downwards.
TCAGAGGAACTTTAGAACAAACCTTGGAAGCTAGATTTAGATAAACTCTGACTAGATCACATATACCTAAGATGGACTTTGAGGATTAGTATAGAATAACTTCCTAGAATTTTGGTATTGTAGAGATTTTGTTAGTTTTCCGAGCAATACATCCCTTTCTGGATACGACCAGCTAGAGGTGGCTCTATCACAGATGTACCTAGGGGTTAAACCCAAAAACACCGCTTTGAGCGAGACGCGAACGGGAACTGGTGCACGACAACGGGCCTTTCTACACTCTTGGTTATGACACTCCCAGGGGATATGCTTAAGATAACTCTCATTTTCTTTACAAATCATTATGAAGGGTTTATGAGTATATATTTCTTCAAAGAAAACATTTTTATGATTATGGATTATATCCATAAATAGTTGAACTTATGTTAAGTGTTTTATAAGTATGGAATTATGTATTTTGATTCATAAACTGATCTAGTTTATGAAATTGTTTAGAAATGGTTCCTAGTGGTAGAAATGGAAATTGTATCAATGAACACACTCCATGTAAGGATTTCCCTCCTGTTCAAGATAATTATAGTGGAGCTGGTGATGCAACTGCTGCTGATCAACTAATCACCATACTGGGACAACTCACTCAGGTTATGAATAATAACCTTACCCGTATGGATCACCCTGATCCACAGCGTGGAGGATCAATGTTATATATATTCATGAGGAAACAACCACCAACGTTCAATGGGAGTAAAAATCCCTTTGTAGCTGAGCAATGGATAAATTCCCTAGAGAAAATATTTCAGGCTTTGGGGAGTAGTGAAAGGGAAAAAGTTATCATGGCAGTCTACCGCCTCACTGGAGATGCTGATCAATGGTGGTCATTGATTCAAAACATGAAGTAAAATGATGAAGTATCAAATATGGAATGGAGGTATTTCAAAGATCTGTTTTTAGAAAAATACATTCCTCATGACCACCGAGCAGATATGGAAAGGCAATTTCTGAGTCTGAGACAAAAGGAGGATAAGAATGTCGCAAAGTATGAGGCTAAATTTACAAGGTTAGAAAGGTATGAAAGAGATTATATACGTAACCCAAGAAGTAAGATTGATCATTTATTTGATGGGTTAAAACCATTTCTCCATCGAGCATAAGTATCACAATCCTTCTCATCATACGAATAAATTGTCTCATGTGCTATCAAGACAGAAAAAGAATTCTCTAAGTCATATGACTTTAAAGAAAAGAAAGAGAAAAAGAGATCTATTGATCAATCTGGGAAAGGAAATAAGGGGAATAAGGTAAATGTTGAATATCCATCATGTGGTAAATGTGGGAAGAAACACCCTAGTACTTGCTTGAAGGGAATGGGTGTCTGTTACAAGTGTGCTGAAAAAGGCCACCAAGATCGTGATTGCAAAGGGTACAAGGAAGCTACCAATGTTCAGTGCTACAATTATAGGGATATGGGACATTATGCAAATAAATATCCAAAGCATCAGGGGAAATTACCTCAGAAAAGGCCAAGGGATCAAGGCCAAGCTTTTGCTATCACTACTGCTGAGGTAGAAGCTCCAAAAGACGCAGTGGCAGGTAATTTAATGGTTTCCTCAAGTTTAGCAAATGCATTATTTTATTCTGGATCATCGCATTGTTTCATAACTTCCCAGTTTTCTAAAAAAATTATATATTTCCATTTTGATTTAACAAGGGAGTTTTCAGTTAAAACTTCTAAGGGAAGTATCATTGCAACAAAGTTTTGTGAATCAGTCCCCATTAGAGCACATAAATGTTCTTTATCTGCTGATCACATCGTCATACCTATGAATGAGATTGATATAATCCTTGGTATGGACTGGATTTTGGACTATGATGCGAAGATTTATTGTATGAATAAAGAGTTTACGATTCTTGATGATGATGATGATAAGGAACACCTTATCTTTAGAGAAAAATCGTCACCACCAAATTTTTATCTAGATACACCCCCAATAGCTCAACTAAATTCAATTATTGGGGTGGAAGAGAATAAAATGACTGTGCGAGAGTAAAAAAATGTTCAAATAGAGTATGTACCTGTTGTGAAAGAATATATAGATGTATTTCTGAAAGATTTACCTGGACATCCTCCAGAACGAGAAGTTGAGTTTTCCATTGATTTAATTCCTGGATCAAGGCCTATATCGAAGACCCCTTATATAATTTCCACTATAGAATTAGTTTAACTAAAGAAACTACTAGAGGAATTGAGTAATAAAGGATTTATTTGCCCTAGTGTTTCTCCATGTGGATCCCCTATTCATTTTGTTAAAAAGAAAGATGGATCTATGAGGTTATGTATCGACTATAGGGAGATCAATGCTATAACAATAAAGAAAAATTATCCCATTCCTCGCATTGATGATTTATTTGACCAACTGAATGGATCTTAATACTTTTCAAAGATTGAACTTCGATCTGGATACCATCAGTTGTGTGTAAAGAAGGAAGAAATTCTGAAGACAGCAATTCGAACCAGGTACGGGCATTACGAGTTTACTGTAATGACTTTTGGATTGACTAATTCACCCTTTGTATTCATGGATCTGATGAATATAGTTATCAAGGAATATATCAATGAATTTTTGGTGGTATTTGTTGATGATATCTTGGTATACTCTAAAATATAGGATGATCATAAATGTCACTTACACATTATCCTGAAGACTCTGAGAAGACATGAATTATATGGGATGTTTGGAAAGTGTGAATTCTGGATTCATGAGATTTCTTTTCTTGGTCATATTGTCTCTAAATATGGAATCTCTATTAATCCTTCTAAGACCAAGGCAATCCAAGAATGGCCAGAACCTACGAGTATAACTGAGGTACGCAATTTTATTAGTTTGGCAGGTTATTATCGACGTTTCGTCTAGAATTTTTCCTGATTGGCTAACACATTAACGAAGATCACACGTAAAGGGGTTAAATTTTTTTGGAAAAAAGAGTGTGAAGAATGTTTCGGAGAACATAAGATAATATTAGTCAATGCTCCTATACTGCCTCTACCATCGGGGAATGATGGGTTAGTTATTTATAGTGATGCATCGAAGAAAGGACTTGGTTGTGTCCTTATGCAGAATGATAGGGTTATTGCCTATGCATCACGGCAGTTGAAAATTCATCAGCAAAACTATCCTACTCATGATCTCGAGTTAGCTGTTGTGATATTTTCTTTGAAGATATGGAGGCACTACCTCTATGGTGAAAAATGTGAGATTTATACTCATCACAAGAGTTTGAAGTATATTTTCTCACAAAAAGAACTCAACATGAGGCAAAGGATATGGCTTGAATTACTCAAGGATTATGATTGCACGATACACTACCACCCGGGGAAGGCAAACAAGGTGGAATATTCTTTGAGTAGAAAAGACCATGGAGTTTTGAACAATATGAGAATTGAAAGGGATCCAATTTTCATGTATCTAGTGAGGATGGACATGTGAATAACCAGGTAAGGTGAAACATCACTACTTTTTCAAATGGATGTCAAACCATATTTACTAGAAAGGATTAAGAGTTATCAAACCGATGATGAAGAATTTTCAAAAGAATATTAAAGCTGTGAATGATGGGAGATTGAGAGACTTTGTGTATGAAGATGGAATTTTGAAATTCGAGAGGAGACATTGTGTTCTTGATATACCTGATCTAAAAAGGGAATTGCTGGATGATGCTCATAGTTCCAATTTCTCTATACACCCTTGGAGCACCAAAATGTATAGAGATTTGAAGGAACATTTTTTGTGGGCCAACATGAAGAGAGAGATTGCTGATTTTGTGTCAAGATGTATGGTTTGTCCACAAGTGAAAGCTGGAAGGAAACAACCTGGTGGGGTATTACAACCTCTTCCCATACCATATTAGAAATGGGACAATATTACAATGGACTTTGTCATGGGGATACCAAAGACTCCTAGAAGGAACGATGCAATATGGGTCATTATTGATCATCTTACCAAGTAAGAACATTTTCTTGCTATAAGGGAAGATTTACCACTTGAACGACTAGAAAGACTATATATTAAAGAAGTTGTGAGACTTCATGGAGTACCCCTATCGATTGTTTGTGATCGTGATCCCCATTTTACTTCAAGATTCTGGAAAAGTCTTTAGAATGCGTTGGATATTGAACTTCATTGGAGCTATGCCTACCACCCTCAAACAGATGGAAAATCAGAACGAACTATTCAAACTGTAGAAGACATGTTGAGATCCTCCTCACTTGACATTCAGGGTATGTGGGATCAATATTTACCTCTGGTAGAATTTTCATATAAAAATATCTTCCATTCGAGTATTCAAATGGCATCATATGAAGCGTTATACAGAAAGAGATGTTTTACACCAACCGGTTGGGATGACGTTGGTGAAAGAAAACTTGTAGGCACAGAACTGGTGGAGGAAATGATGGAAAAGGTGAAGGTAATCCAAAATCACATCAAAACAGCTCAAAGTAGGCAGAAGAGCTATGCTAGTAATCGGAGGAAGGATTTGGAATTTCAAGTCAGTGATCATGTTATCCTAAAGGTATCTCCATGGAAGGGAGTCATACATTTTGGTAAGAAAGGTAAATTGAGTCCCAGGTAAATCGGAACTTTCGAAATTATAGAATGAATTGGGACTGTAGCTTACCGATTGGCAATGCCGCCAAGTCTCTACAAAGTTCAAGATGTGTTCCACGTATCTCTATTGAGGAAATACATGCCTGACCCAACACATGTACTCACCTATGAGGAATTGGAACTGGAACCCGATCTATCTTATTGCGAATAGCCCGTCAAGATTCTTGATACGAGAGAACAAGTACTGAGAAACCAGACGATGAGTCTGGTAAAAGTTTTGTGGAGAAACCCTAAGATGGAAGAGGCAATGTTGGAACCCAAGGAACTTATGATGAAGAACCACCCGATTCTTTTCATGCGATAGTATTCTAGAAATTTCTAGGACAAAATTATTTGAATTAGGGGATAATGTAACACCTATGCTTCTACGGTATGCTTCTCGTTGAATAATGCAATAGCGTGTGTTGTACGCAACATCGAGTTCTAACACACCACAACCAATCAAACTAGCCGTTATGAATTGTAATACATACTTTTTGAAATTATATATATTTTATATTTCAAAATGGACTTCATTTTTGGATTCGGAGTTTCGAATTTAGACTAAGGTGAAATTTTGGTACTTTTCGGATAACTTTAATATTTTGCTGAATAGTGAAAATTACTAAATTTTAATTAAAAACAACTTTTTTAATCAAAATAATTAATAGTGATAAATTATTAATTTGAGTTGTTTTAAAGTATATTTAGAATCTATTTTTACCATTTAATAGAATAATGGTCATTGGACATAATTTCAAAACTAAACCGAACAGAATCAATTATCAATCTTTTGATAGTTATTATATCTAAAAAACACGCTTTTTGTTTTGACAGCGGGAATTAATTATAAATTAATTTCATCCACTTCTGTGTATTGGATTTTGGAAAAATGGATTCCATATTTGGAATCCAGATGTTGAAACTGTGTAAATATATAACTTTTATTTTTAGACATTTTGAATAATTACATCGGTAAATATTTTATTTAACATAGTTAAAGGGTAAATCTGGTATGTAAGGGTTAAAAAATAATATTTTAATAATAACAAATTACCCTAAAACGTGTCCTAACCTTTTTGGTTGATACATGTCCGACCATGGGCATCATTGGGTCGATTTTGGGACCCCATGGTGGAACTTGTATGTGATAGGGACACATTATTTTAATTAAGTTAAAATGAATACAAAAATGACACAAGAATATATATTTTATAAAAACAATTTTTACATAGGGGAATATATGTTTAATTTTAGACTATAAATATTCATTATAAAGATAAAAATATTTCCAAAATAATGGTATTTTATTTATAATTTTTAGACATTAACTAATTTAATTTATTTTTGACATAATGGTGATGCAGTAATTACCGTAATAGTGAAAAATTAAAATGATTGATATTGTAGACACCTGATATATATAATTTGAGACTTTTTATGAATTACAATAATTTTCAAGGTTAATATTACATGTTAGGAATTATTTAATTAACTCTGTTCTATGTAATCATTCTGTTATGATTTTTACAAAAATCAATTATTGAATAGTGTCAAAATTGACATAAAAGAGTTTTTAAAACAAATATTATATTATTAATTGATATTAAATTCATAAAATTTTAAAGTTCGGAGAAAAGACTTATATAATGATCAGGGTATCATTAATGGGCCACTTGGGGTTCTCTTGTATGTATATAGTATGTTTATTAACCATATAATATAAAAATAAAAAGGGACATTGTAATAGTGAAACTAATTAACTAAGAGTTAATACTTAATGATAAGGTTAATATAGTAATCCTAACCTATCTAAATTCTATTGGTTGAGTGGTTTTCAACCCATACCTACCTTAACCATTAAATAATCTACTTTTGATCTATTAGAAACTGAATATGAAATTATTATAAAATAATATTTCTAGCTTTTCCAAAGGTGCCTCTCGCCCCTTTTATAAAAGGGCACTCCCACTTCTCATTAATTCACACCTTCAAAGCCTTTTGGCTCGTCCGAACTCTACCCAAATACTCTCTCAACTTCCCTCACTTCATCCTAGAGGCCTTAATTTAGTCAGAAAGCAATCATAAGAGCCCTTTTGATCAAATCAGAAGGAAGAACCTGAAGAAGAGGTAATGATTTCACCACCCTTTTCCAAGTTCCTTTCTTCTTCCACTCCTTCTTTCATTGTTATTACCATTATAAAATAATAACTACAGTATATTATATATACTGTGATGTTATTATAAATATGGTACTACCATATTCATTATTCTATCCATCCTTTTAATAACATGTCACCATACGTGCGTACGTACGGCTTACCATCTCCACGTCGCGGTGTAATTGTTATTCAATAAATTATTATTTGGATGGGTATAATAATGATGTGTAACTCATGTAAATAATAAATTTAAAACTATAATGATTCTCTATATATGATATACCATCCAATTATATATTATTTTAATATCAAAAGAATGATATTGTCACTCGTGCATACGTACGGACTACCGTCTCCACAAACGCGATGAGATTCATTATCCATCGTATCCATTCAAGTATAATTCTCATTTGATGATTAATAATAGTATCTAAGGACATGATATCATTTTAGATATGATTATGATACATCCTACCCATGACAAACACAGCTGATTTGACAAAACATATAAAAGAAAATGAGTAAGTTAACGCCCAAAACAACGATAATACTAAGATATTATTAACATATCAATGTTAAAAGATCATATATGATATCAATTTAATGTATCTGATTATTGTATAAATTAATAAAAATTATTTCACCATTATATAGGAGGTTAACCTACCCTCAACCAAGGAAAAGTACAAGGTAAGTGTTATTTCACAATCTCTTCATCACCTGAGGCTGTTTATACGTAATAATCTACTTGGATTTTTTTATCACCCACATCCATGTTTCTTAAGAATTTATTTAAAACATTTTTACTATTTACAAGAATATGGGTTAAATAATTTTATACCCTTTTTTGAATTTTTATAAGAGTTTTATAAAGGAATCTTTCCGTCGTTTTCCAAACAAGGTGATTTTTACCCTTTTCGGCAGAATTAAGGTAAGAATGTTTTTTAGCTTATACGGCGGGTGCGGATATTTTCCGCCATTATAAAATCTTTGAAGCTTCCCTTACAAGAATATAATAATATTTTCAAAGAAAATGTTTTATTTTATAAATATATGATTTCAAATTAAAAAGGGATATTTCTCTAAAAAGAGATTGATTTTATCTATGTCAACATCCTTTGATGGATTTTACTCTTATTTGAAGTTGATTTATTATGTTACAAAACTTCTATATTGTATTGAAGGTTTTGTGATATGTTTGACTGTGGGTGCGTTATTTTTATACCATTCATTGTTTATGGATGAAGTATTTACATTTCGTATGCTAGTTTTAATATGAATGTGTATGTTATGTTTAAACCTTTTCATATGGGAATGCATTGGACTTAATATGTGACTGGTGGAGCCCGCTATAGCTCCTCGATGCATCGATAGGTCTCATGAGACAAACTAGTGTCTTGGAACAAGGCCTTTGAAAAATCTTATTTGTAGTCTTGGAACGAGGCCTTGGATATGTGGTTATGATAGTCTGGGATTATGCATTCCATCATTATGAAAGTGGTTATTTATATTTCATGTGATTATTCGATTAGTAGAATATCCATGTGAATAAGTAAATGGAATTATTTCATTTTTTCCATACTATGTTAAAGTTCATGTTTAAAAGGCTTTTGTTTTAGTTATACATTGCCTTAAATGTTTATTCATATTTATGAATGTTTCTGATATATTGTTATCCTTACTGGGCATTTGAGCTCACCCCTTTCAGTGATTTATTTTTTTCCAGGATGTGAAGATGTAATTTATGAATGACCTACAGGGATAGTATGTGGGGATATGAGTGTGTACTATGAAGAAAGGATGTTTTTGTAGTTTTCATTTTTATGATATAATGTAAGACTTATGAATATATTTAGTGTTTCCAAGGCTACTAAACTAATCGGTCTTTTGAGACTTGATCTTTCTTGTGATCATGCCAATGTTATGTAATAATGCACCAACTTTGGGTATCTGGGTTCGGGGCGTTACATATAATTACACTATAATCATTGTGGAAAATATAATAAACCACTATATAATTCAAAAAAATTATTGTTTAATTTTTTATTACAATATCATATATTTTCAACAAAGATAAAAAATTAATTGAATTTGATGAATGTGATGAGGATCCTTTGTAAACATAAATTATAATACTTATTTAGAATGTGTGAATTCAAGATGAAAATAGTTTCCTACAAGGGTAATATAATTATTGGTGTGGATATATTTGTCGATCCCACTATGAAAAAATAGTAATAAGGGAATGATAAACACATAAAAATATGATATGAATCCGAATTATTATTAGAATATGTATACACTACTATCATGTCATGTGAAATATTTAATTAATTCATAATCCTCTAATCTAGTTTACCAGTAATAGATTGGAGATCATGTTTATGGATTATTCGGATGAATTCAACAAGGTTTCTTGTAAGATATTAGTTACTATACACATGAATACATTACATTATATTGGAGATGTGTCTATAATATGTAGTGATGCATTATGAATATTTTCAAGGATTATAGTCTTGATGAATGATAATGTGAAATCTTATACCACACTATAATTTTTAACTCGTGATAAAAATTAATTGATTCATGATTTTGATTTGGGGATAGAGATCATTTTATTGATGATTCAGGGAATAATTTATAGTGTTAAAATTTATATATATATATATACTAATCCCAAGAGTGATACATCAAAATACATTATTGAATATACATAGGAGTTTACCACGTTACAAATTTATATTAACAAACTACATATACTAAGAGATATTAATAAATCAAAATTATGTGTTCAAACCAACATTATCACTGGAAAGTAATATATCTTTTCAAAAACAAAATGAATATATACATCATCATTTTCTTTTCTTTCATACAAGGTAGTTTGGATTTAGTTTATTTCAATTAGGTTCAATTTCATGGAAATGGGAAAAATATATTCTTTACTATTGTATTGGCATGTCTCATGGATTAGTCTATGCAATGGTGAAAGCATCAAAAATCTGTTTTGGAAAAACCTTGTGTATCTACCTAGGATGCAACTTTCCCCTGATCATGGTATTGAAAACAACCTAGAATCACTATAATTATCTTTTATGGAGAAACCATTTGAGGAAAATGGTCATATCAATGTAAAATACAATTACCATAGTTTCGTTCATTTCAGCCTCCCATGGACAATAATGTGGAATAAAATGTGTGAAATAGTGGATTTTAAATAAGTTACAAGAAATAGGGTTTCCAAGGTTCAATTTTAGGATTCAGTAAGATCAAAAACACCGCTACACAATACCCCTATCCCCAACAGGTTATCCAAACATGATATTATTGGTCAAAATAAATGCAATCTAATATATGCATTGCATAATAAGAAAATTATTGATAAATTAGAATTATAGAATTAATACATGATACACTAAAGATAAAAGAATTAAAATTATTTTATATCCATTAAATTTGTTACTCAAAATGATGAAACAACAAAGGGAAAGCATGTATCATTGAATAATAAAAAAAATTCAAAAGTGATTGCTGAAAATTAAATGGAAATTAAACAAAATGGAGAAATGATGAATAAATGAAATATAGTTTCTAAAAATTAAAATTATTTATCAAAATAAGTAACTAATGAATTTAAAATTATTTAGATGGTAAAATAGTGGAAAAAATAGGATAAAACCATGTGAAAATGGATGGATATGAATATTATGATCATAGTAGATAAGCTGGAATTTTAACAAGCTTGAACTTTTCACAACATGTAAGGCCATTACATTAGGTATTTTATTTAAAAGATTTTTTCCTGAAATATTAACATCATGTAAGTAGGTGGCATATTTTTTAATTGAGAACTATATCATAATTTATTAAATTATCACATATAATATGTTTGGTGGGACATAAAACATTTCATATTATATAAACTCTTATTTCATTGTTATGGATATATTTCTAGTGGGATCTAGTTTTGAAATTATCACAAATTGTAATGTATTTACACTTCATGTATGAGATTCAAACGAAGTGTTGCATACATAAGTTGGTATGTCTCACTTCAAGGATTCTTTTAACGAGGACTACACATCATGTCCATTGTTCTTAGTGAGTAATAAATTTTTTTACATTTCAATATGTCTTCCTTTGAGTGAAAATTTAATAAATTATATAAGAAAAAAAACAACATAGTGCATTATCTAATTAAACATGAATAATACTTAAGTAAATGAATATTATATTTAAATTTATATTCATCATAACAAATTCACACAAACGTGAACAATAGTTTACCCTCATGAAAAAATAATACCAAAATGGATTCTAAATGAATAAATTATTTATTAGAGAATGAAATAATACATCTAATAAAATTAAATTTACTGTAAGAATATATATTAAGTCTTTCAGAATAAATCGTGTTGATAAAACTCTTCATTCTTAAGAGTTCATTTTGTTATCTAGATTCATTCATCCTTTAATTTTAATTTTATAAATATTCTATAAATTCTATGTTCATTTTTCAACATACCTTATTATAATTTTTATCTCATCACTCAAAATAATGTTAAACAATAGATAGTCAAATTCCTTAAATATATGTTCCTAACCATAGGCTTGTATCAGTTCAATCATCTCCACATTGTAAAAAAAATTTGAAAATCAACCATGAGGGCTTTAACAGTAAGGTTAGAAAAACACAACGAATGAGGGAAGGTGGATAGAAAATATTTCAAATGTTTGGTAAGCTCAAAATTATAATGAATGGATTTCATATGTATTGAAATAAATTGACTCCTCCTAGAGAAAATGTTTCAATGCTTTATAGCTCAAAGTATTTCAATGAATATATTATGTATGTATCAAGAATATACCCTTTCCATTAATTTAATTTATATATATTTTAAAAAAATCATGTCTAGGCCTTGTCTCAATTCATTACCATACCACATAATATACTTCATAGGATTTATCCATTGGGTAATTGATTTTTTTAGACATCCTAAAAATAAGTATTTATCTACTGTATTCTTACATTCTTCTTAATTGAATATTTTATGCATTGAAAATGAAAATATTATTCATGAACCACATCATATTGATCTGGTAAAATTGTCACCAAATGACTCCCCAATTCTTATTTCCTATTTATGGAGGAGATGAATAAAACTCTAGTGTCTTTAAAGAGATAGTCATGCACCATTGCAAGAGAATTGTTCTAAGGGATAATATTTTTGAAACAGATCCATCCAAACAACATTATTTTTGTATATAATATGTTATAATGTGAATGATATATTGGTGGGTATGAGGAATGCATAGATCACCAATATGGTTCCAATCATTTTATGTGTGTAGTTGATCAATCGTATACTCAAATAGATGTCAATTCATATTCTTACAGGGCCACATGTATGAGGCATCTCTAAAGAAATATTCATTAAAAATTATTATGATAGTTTATCACTATAATAGTATTACTAATGAGAGTTAATAATAATCAGAAATCAATGAATTCATAGTATTAAATAACGATCAAATAAAATGAAATTGAAATAACATATATTAGGAAATAATAAAATGAACCCAAAACACGTGTTAAAAATAATATATATAATTAAAATGGATTTCAATAATCCATAAATGAAAATTATATTTTATTTAAATGGATGCAAAAAGATTTCTTATTTAAATAATTATTTCAACAAAAATATCCTTATTAATAGTTTAAATAATAAATAATCAAAGTGTATCAATGATAATTCTAAAATAATACTAATCAACTCATAAAATGGGATAATATATGTAATGTTTTATAATTAATCAAGAGATATACATTAATAAAAGCCTAGAAAAAATTTTATTTGCAAGTAGAAATTGTAATTTTGTTATCGAGAGATCTCTGTAGGGAATTTCATGCCACGGGGAAACCAGGTTGGTAGTGATTCGAAATTAAAGATACCATCAAGAATTTTTACTTAAAAGAATAACTACATAAGATAAAACATTATAAAAAATGGTAAAAATAATATGGGCTTAGAAAAATGATAGGTGCACATATTTAAAAGTAATGGAATGAACATAGATAATGTAGTGAAAGAGTTTAGTGATGTTTTAGATGACCTACGAAATAAATGAATAGAAAAATAGAAAAATGATCATTAAAATGTGAAATAGATAGAAGAATAAAAAATATGGGTTTCCAACAATAATGTGTTAAAAATGATGTTGTGATGTAGGTGTATGTAAAAATGTAATTACTTTCCATGCATATGCTCAAATATACATTGTCTTGTATATGAATTGGGGGCTATTTTATCAATCTCATAGTGAATCTTTGTGGGATTAACAACCATAAAACGGTATTTACCATTAATATAATTTTTAAGGAAAATTGTTCATGATTTCTCATGATGGAAACCCTATTAAAGACATATAATTATGTGATTCTACTCAACATATCTATATATGCCAGTGACATGCGGATAGATCTCAATTGGGATTCTAAAAAATTTCCTAGTAGGAGAATCAATGATAAATGATGAAGAAAATGAGAATGAAATTACAAAATAAGAGAAAGTATAATGTAAATAATATTGAATGAATTATAATCCCCTAGAGAAATGTTGTTTCCAGAAGAAACGCATCCCAATTCATTACATCAGTGGAAGAAGGGGGTATAGGATTGAATACCACATTGGTTCTTGTAGGTATGGAAGAAATATCAGATGATGATGGATACGTGAGGAGTCAATCCATACTAAGGCAATGATTCTGAATGCATGGTCAATTATGGGTGCATCAGATGGATATGTCAATTCACGACCCCTGATCCACCTTGCCTATTCTAAAAAGAACTCATTTTGTGTGATAGGTTTAGTAAGCACAAGAGGTATTGCAAATTGGTGGGATATATTGTGGAATTGTACGATTAAGTAGGAGCATCATGAAGGTTTGGTTGGGATTATAAATGGAATAGTTTATTGGTAGTGGTGGTGAAATTATATTGTTTCTTTAATGGGGTATGATACCAAAGAAAAAGTGGTCTTTATATTTCTAAGATTTTTAGGTGGAATGGGAATAAATAGGTGGGAATGTGTGGCTAGAATACATATGATGTAGGGGTGGTGGTGGGTGTGGTAAATGTTTTAGAGGCTGGTGGTATGGTGGAGGTATAAGGGGTGTATTCCTATGTGGATGTGGTTAATGGGGTTGATATAAAGACACAGACAAGGGAAAATAAGTTAGATTTATATAGTGTTGGTGCATCATCAAAGTCCCCAAGATATGTTGGTGCACAATGATTTGTGATTATTCAATTCATCAACTTCCCCATCTTGTAGAGTAAAAGCTAGAATATACTCTCTAAAGGATCATGGGAGGTAAGGGGTTCAATGGCATCAAATGCCCAGAGAGCCCTATCTATATGGATGCTTAATAAGCATCTCCTCATCAAACCTCAATTTATCCCCACATGGGTTCATTATAACTCATTAAATTAGAATTCCATGTTGATGGAAGATACACTAATGGATAATTCATGAATAATCAAATTAATATAGTTCCCCATATTTATAGAATAATTTTATTCCACCCCAATTTGAGATATGGTCTAGTTAATTCTTAGATGAGAAAAACCACATAGATGGTTGATCATCATCATGCAAGGAACATAAAGGATTTACCTATATTTAGATAATCAATCCAAAATCCATGAATCATTAGACATGATTGGATCCATCTAAAATGTAATTCATATTGCGTAAGTGATGATTTTAGTAGAGTAGACGTAGAGGCCCACACCAATGTTAATAAGGGTTATATACAATGAACTACCTTTTAGTTTTCATTTGAGGGAGTCAACGGACATCTCGAAGGACATGAATTTGAGGAATATATCTATGAAGGTATCCTCATTAACCTGGATGATATTAGAGAGGTGAATTAAACTAATGAGGTCATGTAACTCACGATGAATTTATACCTACTGAACCACTATGAGGTACAATGTCATGATCATCCTCATAGGCATCAATATGTGATATTACCGCAAAAAAAGTGATCAACCATTGAGATGTACATGTAGGGATGAAGGTATTTCTAGGAAATTCCCAATGACCAACTAGATGTAGACTTTGTGTCCTCATATGCCGATCTTAAAGTAGATTATGATGTTGAAGAGTGTCTTCACATGAGTGGGGAGGCATAACATCATATTGGGGAATGCTTTTTTTAAGATGTGAGTGGTGGATTCAGTTGTGGCCCATGATAGAAGGAAACATTTAAGGGAAGGGGAAGTGTGGGTGATGATAGACTGAGAATGGGATTGATGTTTTATAATTGTGTATAGTTGGGACTTGGGAGGAAATGGAAGTGGTTCCAAGGGTTTGAGAAAGGTTATGCATGCACAAGAGAGGTGAAAATTGGATTGTGGACTGTGGATGTGGAATTGGGTTTTATGTTATTTAATGTGTAAAAATGTTACAAGTCATGTGATTTATACTCAATGTGTAATGTTTGGTTTTTTATTTTTTTTTCCATACCTCAACATTTACGCACACTGTGAAGTGAAAAAACCATAAATTTTTTAAATATCGCTTTTTGGATGGTACTATGCAACACCCTCCATCCATGATTATTATTCCTAAAAACTATACAAACACATTTTTCCTACCTAGGGATTCATCCTAGTAAATGAATTTTATATTCTCTAGAGTAAGATTTATTTCGATATAGATGACTTCAACTACGAGGAGACTCCCCTTGCTATATGTGTCTTTAAAATATTGGGGATGAACGGTGGGAAGTCACTAGTAACCAGAGGATTAATGTAATTTTTTATCTTGTGAGATCTATATCCACTATCAACATGGGACTATTTATTATTATTGTTAATACAATTAAATGGTCATCTTTTCAATTAGTAATAGAGATTCCATGATTATTCAACAACTCCTCAGTTTTATTTTAATCCATCACTAAATCGAATATATCTTGTTCTTAACTAACTCTAAATATATATCTCCCTTGGTTAACATCAACAATCACAATCCATTTGTTGGGATATGGTATTCCAAAAATAATGGGAACATGACCTTCATGTTCTACATCTACTATTGTGAAATCAATGGGGAAATTGAATTTTATAGAATTCACTAATAATTTCTCGAGCAATCAAAGAAGATTTTTTGAGTTGTACATTAGTATGTTTAGTTATTTTCTTTCTGTTTTTAATTCATTCTTACCCAACTTCATAAATTCACTCATTAAAATTTTATTTATTTTTAGACATATATTTTACAATTCTTTCTAAATTTCAGGTACTTGTTATGAAAATAATTGTGAAAACTATAAATAATCACATTTTTTTATGTACATTCTACTGGAAAACTGAATAGAATTAATCATTTTAGTAGATGGACCCTATGACTTATATCTTCTAATTTCAAGAAGTTAGTTTCTATAAGAATTTTTCAAACGTAATTGTTTATATGATTTCATCCCTGAAGGGTTTGTTTATGTGTAATTGTTTTATCATTTTTATATACATCTATATATCACAACAAATATTTCATTGACTAAATATTTCTAGCATGGGATATCGGGTAAAGAATCATGGGAGTCCAACATATATTTTTTAATTTTTTGTATGATATTTTTATGGATATTTTTAATATTGTATTATATTTATTTCAATATGATATTCATTTGTTCTATAATTTTTTCTTGTCACTTAAGATGGTCTTATATTTCTCTGGTTTTTCTATTATCATATCACACTTTTTAATGTTTTCTAAAAATCCAATCTTACAACTCCTACAAAAAAAATAATTTTCATATTCTATTGTGTGTGTCAAGTGTTACCCAGAAATGTAAACATCAGTCTATCTGATTATTTCATTGATATTTAAACAATTTGGGGCTCAAATTTGTGTGGATATCCTCTTTAGGTATTCATCCCTTTCTAAGAATTATTCATTATAAAATAAATTTATTCATTAAATATCCTAATAAACATTTCATGATTATTCTATTGAGATGGTCATAGTTGTGGTATTCCTCGTAGAGTTTTTTGGAATTTATATTGAGCTCATCAGTGAAGGGGATAATATACTATTTTCTATTGTTGTTGAGGAGAAATAACAAACGATTGGTACTAAGGTGGTCCATAATTCCTTTTTAATTAATGACTATTGAATTTTTTATAATTATCTTGGTTGGGATTCAATTGTTAATAATGGGATACAGTATGCTTGAAATACAATTATTGTTGGTTTTAGTGGGGTTATTAGAATTTTTTTCACTTGTTGATTATAATTTTCATAACTATAATCTTGGGATTGATGTTCTTTTATTTCATTTGTTTTGTCTTGGTATGGGTATGGAATTGTTCATAACTTTATGTATTGTAATTTCATCACATGAGATTGTTGGGATGGTTAAACAATAGGTAACTAAAGTTACTCATTCTCATTTGTAATAACCTGTACATGGGATATGAGGTAGATTTTATCCACCGGTCAGTGTATTACATGCTTAGCAGTCCTCAATCACTATACATTAGATATGAATGCTCTATAGATCATATATAATGGATCAAACCACTTCTATAATCTTAAGAATGATTCTTCCATCAACATGGATGACTATCATATTTCATGTAGCTGTTTAAATTCCTAGTTAGAATATATAATGTTTAAGAGACACATATCTTACGTGATATGGCCACATTTGGATTAGAACCATAAATATATCCCCAAAAAACTCAATATGATTCTACATGAACTTGGGTTATGTTTTGAATAATATTAAAAATCGTCTAAGTCTATATCCATGGTAATTACATGTCCAAAATCTACTATCCATGATCATCCAATGTCATGAATGACTCCTGATCATGGATTCTTATACAATCCTACGATCTGTCGCGCAATGGGAGTGGGGATTAACTGAGTCCAATAGTGTTTCAATAAATAATCGTTCATCAAATAGTATCAAAAACATATAAAAAGTTGGAAATGATATCATGGGGTTATTCACATTGAAACACAGAGAGTTAACACCTGTTCTAGAACATGTTTATTAGTGTAGGTAAGATATCAACAGTGGGTGTTTAATTTGGATGGTGAAAATTATTCGGCCCAATATAATGAAATGATAGCAATACATAATCCATAATCAGGATCTACAATAGTGTGGCATTCTCACCCTATTTGAAAAGTGGTGAATAATGAAGTTTCTGAGGGTTTGGAATTTCATGATCATTACACAAACCCATTGTTTAGTGTATGTGTGTATATAAGGATTTGACGATCCTGGGGTCAAACTGAAGTATTTATTGATCATTAATGTTCCTTGAGTGCGCCAGAGGCCCCTTTCACATGCACCTTCGAAGAAAGGGAGAATGTTGGTCCCCATCTTTGAATTAATGAATTAAAATAGAATATAGAATGAAAAAAAGAAGGAATCGATTAGGTAATGTCATGATGGTCTGAAGGCTATCATTCCATGTAAAAAAATTCCCATGAACCATTACCAAAATTTTATGCACCTTCACTTCCCATAATATAAAACAAATGTGTTGACCAGATTTTAAGAAAATAATTTGCAAAAAATTATAATAGAGAATAGTAATGTGGCTATCTGGGGTTTAATCTTTCCGGATCAATAGACTGAAATTAACAAATTGAAAAAAACCCATTGAATGGATCCCTCATGATAACCCTTAATGATTTAGTTTTTTCTATAACTAGGTAGTTTTTATTTTATTTTGATAATAATGAAGAGATCATGGTTAATATCAAGTCATCGGAAAAAAAATGTAGACCGAAAAATGGACTCTTATAGTCTTATTTCATTGGATACAAATTGTTTCAACATTAACTTCTATTTTGGTCAAACCAATTATATCACCATAAAATTCATAAATCCATTTTTCATGGTATAACTAACAATAATGTTATATTATTCTTAGAATCAATGGATAAATCAACATTGGATAGTAGTCATCAGCTTGTTAGCTCAAATAAGGCTTGTTTTTTGGAATTACACCACCAATTTTCATGGATATTGTATACAATATGATGAACATTTTATTTACACTATTTAAATTCCTAATGGTTAGTAAAAATTAATTTATGGATAAATTAGGCTCCGAAAAACTCAATGTCTCGACCCCTAACCCTCAGTGGATTATCCATGCATTGTGATATTGATCCAAAGAAAAATAATACAAACATTATTTTAATAACTATGAAATTACTGAGAAATTAGAAATCAATAATTAACAACTAAAATAATCAAGGAGACAAAATTTTAATAAAAACACACATACTCATAATGATAAAATAATTATGGAAAAAATATTCGATTTAGAATATTGAATGGTATAACAAATAATTATTCATAATTGAAACATAATCACTATAAATAAAAGGTATATGATTAACATTCATGTAAAATTAAATAATGAAGAGGTATTATAAAAACAAAAACGTTATTAATTAAAATAAATTTTTAAAGGAAAAGGAGTAAAATAGATGTTGAGAATGAGAGAAAATGTAGTGTTTTTATGATCATGTGCACAATTGAGATGATGGAATATTAATAATATTGAAATTTAAGTGACATTTAATTACTTCACCTAGAGTATCAAATTAATTTTATTTTTCATGACATATACATGTCATGTATGCAAGCTACATATCAATTATTTGTGATCCAAAATATCCTTTGAAATCTTTTCTTCTATATTTTTCTAGGTTGTAACATAAACATTAAATAAATTTTAAATGATACATGGAATGTAATTTTTTCATATTAAGTACGATTTGGTCAGGATATATATATGACATGTAATGTAAGTACACATTGTGTATGAGAATGACATAATGTAATGTATTCTTAGGCTGGTATGTGTCTTTATATGGATGATTTAAATGAGGAATACATGGTGTTTATGTTGTATATGATGATAAAAGCCTATTTTAGACATTATTCAAAATTTCTTCTATTGATCCCATATTTTATAATTCAAAAAAAATGTTCCAAAACCCTAGAAATATAAAATTCAACATGAATGAAACACAACTAATTTATTATAAGTGTCTATATAAATTTAACACATAAAATATCAATAAATATACAGTCACAGTTAATGAGTTAATCATAAAAAAATGATTATGTCCATAATTAATCAATGAAAATGGATTATCAATACATTAACACTGGTGTAAGGACAACATTTTACTGCAACATTGATAAATAAATATAATTATACTAGATCATTCACATGTAATCAGCTTAGTTGTCTTGTAGTTGGATCATTCTCTCTTATATATGAACCAGCATGGTTATATTTTCGATCTAAGAGATCATATGCCTCATAAAAAATATAAACAATCTTGTAAAAATATTGTATAAGAATAACTTGACTGGCGAAGCTATGATTGAACCAGGGGATGTATTAAGACAAAGTAAAAATTAAATGCTTTGTCCAGTCATTGTCTTCTTAATGGTGAAATAATTTTTAAGGGGGTATGTTGATATATATTTTGAAAATACTAATTAAGTTATATATAAATGACTAACCAATGTACATGAAAGAAAATTCTATCGGATATTCATAATATGTTTTCCCAAAACCCTTGATTTATATGGAACTCAACCCTACACACACAAAATGCATGCAATATATCCATAATAAAATGAAAACTAAATTCCCAAAAAATTTTCCAGTTTTCTCTCATCATATATAGTAAATATTCATATAAATAGAATAATTTTGATCCCCGTATCCTCAATTCATAAGCGGAATATATGGACCGATGACTTTCCAGGACTATTCATGTTACAATGGCTGTGGATAAATTTTTGATGCTTATTAATTTCTATAATAAGGGGAAATTAATCAATGGAGGGGGTAAGGGAGTTACCCTTGTTTTTATTAATATAAAAACCTAAGAGAGTGAACAATTATTCCATAATTAATCAATAATTAGATGTGTGACCATTTATCGGAAATTCTCATTCATACCAATCATACAGATGTATCTATGTGACCCATTAAAATATTGTTAAGTGTTACTTAGGTGTCGTTTCATTGAATAACTCCCCACCATAAAAATAAAATATTGGAACATGAACCATATATCACTAGGGATAGGCCCCATATTTCCCATAACAATGGTAAATCATTTTTATCTGCCTCACCTTTTTCAATTACAATTTTCTCTATAACATTAGTGAAGCCTAATTTTAACCATCACTAGAGAGACACAATTTACTCACTCTAACATAGGTGGAACCAGTTATATTCCATAGTTTAATTTCATCTATACCACTATCTATCATTCCAGAAATGTAAAAAAAATTTCCTTACTACCATACCAAGGCTTAATGAAAACCCTATCATCAGTGGTAGAGATTTATTTCAATCAATTACCCTAATTTTAATTCCAATCATCAAAAAATCCCCCCAATAAAAAAAATATACATGATATGTGAGGATACACCTAAACACACCCCTTAGATCATGGATGCCCTATATATATGAAGGCCTGTGTTTTGTCCCCCATAAACGGTTGATGCATTGAAGGGAGAATAAAAATTGATTCCATTTGATCATGAGGGTCGCCTTTTAGAAGAAAATAGAGTCTTATATTTTACTCAATGATGGATTATTTTCTATTTATTGAAGCATTTCATATAGTGAATTCCTTATAAATCGATTTGCTAGATTTCAAATAATATTTCAAATTGAACATGATTCCATAACCTATCATATTTATAAACATGATGAAAAATGGGAAAATGAGATTCTTGTTAAGGTATAATATCAAATATCTTCAATGAATGATTTATTATCATAATACATATCCATAGAGAATAATCACCACTAATACATAAATATATTCCCTCATTACATGTTAGTTTTATTTAATTATTTATTATTTATCACCCAACAATGACTCATATGGAATTATAATTCTTGAATTATCATGCCATTATAATAACTAAATTTACCATATATTTTCAATAAAATGTTATAAGAACCAAATATCTATGTAATCACCTACATTAGTTTTTTGGATAAGTCATTATTAGAATCCCTGTATGAATATTCATTATTCAAATCTAATTTTTCATACATTTCAAGAAATATAGATATCTATAAAATGAAAATACACTATGTTTCCAAAATAATATTCACATGACATAAAATGTTAAAAAAAAATTAACCTACCACCAGGTTTTTACCTACCAAAAGACAGTAAATTATTCCCCATGTACTACATTGGCATTGATTCAGGTTATAACTGTATTCATAAGTTTCTTTTTTATTTTAAATTATAAAATAAAAAAAATATCTTATCATAATCGATATGATATATTCTTCATGAGATCACTTATATCCCCCTGGTCCACCTATAATATCATGATCATGCATGTCATTCTTTCTAGTAACTCATACTTCCAGAAACATTCTATATGACCCACAATCCCAATCCTATCATCCCACTACCTTCAGGTTCACATTCCATAAAAATAATTACATCTCGTCCAAAGGTACATATTCCAATGTATCTATCATTATGATGAAATTTTACTCAAAATATCTCATACCCCCACACTCACCCATATATATTCCCATGAGCTAAAATTTACTATTATGCTACACTAAATCCACTAATTAACACCACATATTAAACCATATTCCAAACAAGACAATTCTATTTTTATAGACCATCTCTTCAATAAGTACATATTCCTAAGAACCCATCCTAATTAGACATAATTTCCTTGAGATAATATATAACATTTCATCATTTTAAAATAGTCATGTGATCCAAAATATCCATAACTCTATGGGAACATTCAATAGTGGCTCATCACATTGGATTATTATCCCTATTATTCCTAAAACAAAGGTCCCCTCATGCATATTTCTCACACACACCAATCAACATCACCTGTTGACTATTTTTTACCGTCTCAAAAAAATTAAACGTCAAAGATCAATCATTTCCACACAACCGAATATGTAATAAAATATCATATTAAATGTTAATAATAATTATGGGTTATAATTTTATTCATATGAACATATAAAAGTCCCTTATAATGTTAGTGATCTAGAAAACATATTTTTTCAACATCAATTGAGATAAAGAATAGTGAAACTAGTTGTGTTGTTATAAAACCTTTTATATTAAAAATAATCATATCTATATAGAAAAAGAATAAATATAGGGAAATCAAAAAATACCAATTATCCTATAAATTAAATTAATTTTTTTTTGATATAGGGTTATAATTTATTAGACTATGATATGATAAGGATTCATGAAATGGAAATAATTTAACGCAAGAGTCCAAGAGTATGAAATAATATACCAAAATAAATGTGGCGGGCCTAACCCACCACACAATATA
Organism: Viscum album; assembly: GCA_963277665.1. NCBI lineage: Eukaryota > Viridiplantae > Streptophyta > Magnoliopsida > Santalales > Viscaceae > Viscum > Viscum album. The sequence continues at coordinate 189,863 of CAUJRU010000286.1, read as the reverse complement.
CCAATAGGTATTTTAGAGCACCAACAGAAAAACAACTATAGATAATGTATACCATTGTTATCCATTCCAATAAAGATGAATATAATGAATTATTCAGGACATGTGTGATAATCATTGTTTCCACTGCAATGAAAATATTTCTATCTGAAACATATCCAAAAAAATAGTGAAACCAATATAATAATTCAATATTTATTTATTTTCCCAAATATATGTTTCGAATAATATTTCTTAATTCTTAAAAGAAAACTAATATTGTTAACCATATGATAACCATTTATCTATTAAACTGATTAGTTGAATATATTTTTATTTATGGTGAATAATTGATGTTTTTAATTTCATATGTATATTGTAAAATTTTAGAACACCCATATTAATATTTCTATTTAATATATACTCATGGTATCATCTCAATGATAAAAAATTTTCATAGTAGTATAAAAATATGGGGACCCATCATATCGCAACATGATGTCACCCACCCATAAAATTTAGTGCATAGGGATGGTGGCATTAGTATGAGTGTACCACATGATTTGATCAATCCCAAATTAGAGGTTGTGTTAGAATCCATAATCCACATGAATCCTTATAAACAATATTAATATTTTTTTTTGGATAATATTTTTTTGATTATCATAATGAACCATTATGGGATCATATCCTAGAAATGTCGTAACATGTGCATCCCTTTTCATTGGGAAGTTGATAAAGAATTCTATGTCGAACTCACTTATACATTTGAGTCTCCTAATATATATCTCATCAATAGTTGTTACATTGAATACTATCCATCATCAATCCCATAGTAGCTCGTTTAGGATTCCCTCATGTGGTTCCCTACATCGGTCACATAGACCCATGAATATTTAGAATTTCACAAGAGGTGTTGAGATACTGACCACATGAATTGGGGTAATAAATCTTATTCTACCAAATATGTTAACCGAATACATTTATAAATACTAGTGACTATGAATATATTCTTATTCTCACCTAGAATGTCTACAAAAACCCATGAAAGCATCAGAGAAACCCTCTAAACATATACAGATATCATGTATGGAAGTGCACTTTATTCCCACTACCACCCATAATGAATTATTATGTTCTCTAGAAGAATCTAAAGAGTTTTACTATCATATACCAGTTTCCAACTTTGGTTGATACATATTCATTCCCAACCAAATAATTCCATTAACATATTTGGAATAAATCTATAGAACCTGATCAATCTAAAATCCTTAAAATTATCATGGAATGGGTAAAAATCCACATTATTTCTATTAAATCCAGAAAATAAATCATTGACATAATTGTTGGGAAAGAATACATAGCTACTGACATTTTATATAATAATTACAATATCATATAATCTCAAAAAATCATCATAAATATACCTCTATGACCATGAAATGAAGAAATACATTCTCATGCCCTCCCCTAAGGATGCACCATGACAAATTTTAGTGTGTAATATCTGTAAGAGAAAATTCATTCCCATGTTCTAGAGGATCAATTGTACGTCTAGTTTATTAATGAAATGAAATATGACAAACTTCTTCCCATTAAAACTGTATATTATATACATATTACAAAATATAAGTTTATGAATGAACATATTACTATAAATTATAGAGAATACCATCAATAAATTCTTCCAATCATTCTATAGTATGAATACATTATGATTTTATCTCATAATAATGAAAGGAGATTTCATATTTATACAGTAACCTTGGATTCTCATAAGCTAACTACAACATATGAATGGTGTTTAGAAAAAAACATGACCATTCCCACCTAATGTTTTAAAAATATGAATATGTATATATATATAGTGTAAGTACAATAACTAGGGGAACTCACATTCCCATTCATTACTCAATGATTTTGTTATTCATGCATCAAATATCCTTAAATAGCGACTAAATATTCTTCCTAATCCTCGTCGAATAAATGAATCTGATGAGGTTTTGAAGTTCCTCCTGGAACTAGTTATAAATTTATCTCTAATGTTCATCCTAAAAGTAAATTGCATGATGTTCCTCTACATAGAGATAACAATAGAAATCATGTAATATATACTCATGGTGGGAGCTATGGAAATAATTTATTTTCATTAGAAGACTAACTGGGAATAAATTTATACCCTTTCAACTATCACCCACATTATTATCCTCTATATGATATATGTCCTATTAATCATTCATATTACTGGACATTGAGACATGATTTTATTCATCCCATTGATGGAATTATTCATGATGGTAATTTGTAATGTGATATATCATTTGGGAAATAATTTCCTTCCCATGTTAATAAATCCCCAGAGAATCCATTATACCATGATTCACACTAAAGATTATTGTTATCCACATATTTCAATCCACCTATAAAAATATATATCATTTCTTGATAATAAAGAAACCAACCACATCCTAAATATTCCTTTCCAAATTTTGATCAGTTTTCATACAATAAATCTAACGATATTCAAATTTAACATTCCTACCACATTATATTATATTTTATGTGACTATTATATTCAGATAAATAATATGAATATCTCAGTAAAGAGGAAGATAATTAATTAGTGATAAATATTTATTTGAATTGAAATAGAATACTTGTTATATTATCCTATTTCTATATTCTTGTATTCAATTCCTATTAAAGATGATAGAGAAATGAATAAACATTCACCATAATAATCTATAGATAAATCCTTATCATCTTGATGAAAAATAATTACCATAAATAGATTATGAAAATAATGTTAAGGAAAAATGTAACTTCACTATCTTATTATCATGGATTCCCATTCGTTGGATCAGAAAACGAATTTTGGAATTCATCAAAGAGTCATACAATGGAAAAACATTATTACAATTTGGTACATAATTCAATTTATCATTTAAATTTTATGTGAATCATACATTAGTTGTGATGGAATGAAATTTTAAATACATATAACCCTATTTTCTACATAGAATAATCAACCAATAATGAATAGATGAAGTGTTATAACACGAGAATGGTTCACTATTCTAATCCAATAACAAACATGATATCTCTCCCAAAATGATCACAATATATATCAGTCCCATAATGGGAAAACCTGATGGGAAGGAGAAATTAAAATTCTCTTACATTCGGCCTCTAAATATGTTGAATATGATCCTCATAAAAGAAAATAATAACCATTGGACAATGAACACCCCCACCCAAATATTGAGAAAATCCTGTCCAAAATATTTACTTCACCAAACTCATGGTCATAGAATTATTTGTAAAGAAAAGGTATGAAATAGTGGCCATATAAAAAATAATACAAGATCAATCATCGACTGTAAGGATGGATTATATTTTATAAAAATATATAAGAATCCTCTAGATTGAAATAGAAGATAATTATATCTAATAGACTATAATTCATAGAAAAAAGAGAATAAACTGAATATGAAAAAGTATTATTTAAACACAATAATAAGAACCAAAACTATTAAAGATAATGGAATGAACAGAATAAAACGAATTGTGAAATATTTGACATTTAATTTAATGGCACCATTATATTTTATATTTTCAATTAGGGTTAAATTTTGGTATTATAATATAATGTGAAAATGTTCAACAAATATTGAAAAAATATTAACATTTCTATTATTTTCTATTATTTTCATTAAATAAAATAATTCAACTGTACCTTTTAATTTATTATTTTTTGTTATTGTGAAAATGATCTATTTTATTAATAATAGTATAATAGAATACATTTGATAGGGAAATAGTCAAGACCTTGTTAAAAGAAAATTGTTATTATAAAAACAAATTATTTTTCAATAAAAAATAAGATTACAATGTGTTTTAGGATATTATATTACTTTTTTTTCTTCCACCAATAATGATTCAAAAAAATAAAATGGAAAAAATATTTGATAATATGAGGGGAATAATTTTTAAATTGTTTATTTGGATTATTTTCCATTATTAATAGAGATAGTGATATATACTTTAACCATAATTATGTTATAAGGGGTAACATATGGTTAAAACCATGAGATAATGTCTCCAAATAAGACCAATTGTTAAAATTATTTCATTTAATATAATATATTTTACTATATACCTCTTAAAATAGAATATTGTTAATTTTAGATCCATTTTCCCATGATAATGAAATTTATCTTTTTAAACAAAAACAATATACAAAATGTAACATTCCTTAAAGTAATGTCTCATAATGATTATAATAATGATTAAATTAGTATATGATTGTGTCTACATATTTATATGTATAAATATAATTTTTAATGTTATTTTATTAGTAATTTCATGTAAGTTAATAATTAAATTAAATGAATACGTATTAGTGGAACAAATTTTGTACAATTTATATAATGAATAAATAATTTATTTTAAAAATGTTAAATGTAATGACATGTATGATAATTATGATGTTCCATTATTATTTTGTGTATTTATGATATTTTGGGATGTTTGAATAGTTTATATTTGAAATCTACCATATATTATTGAATTTAAATTCCATGAAAATTATGAGATTCAAAAATGGAACTTATTATATTTTATTAATATTAATAAATATCTATATTAATTATAAAACATAAAAATATATCAATTTTGAATGTATGGTGATAAATGGTGTAAATTTTCATCTGTTTTTCATTTATGAACTAATCGTTTTCGTATATATAAAATTATAGCCATATAATGTTTTATAAGTTGTCACTATAATTAATTAATGTATATATTGATGATGTATTTAAAAAGGTAACATTCTAAATTATATAAAATGATATATAAATTTCATTATAGATGATATTTGGACACACGATCAAAACCCAAATTTATATCAATTTGGAATCATTTATTTTGACAATTACTTAATTTTATATTAATCCATTTAGAGATTTCATTTTTTTACCTTCCTTATAAAAGGACTCCTATAATTATTTACACAAATAAAAGAAATATAGAATGACCAAACCCACCCCAATTCCATTCTAAGCTTTCATATCATTTAATTAGTCAATCTGATAATCATTAAAGTCTATAACAAGTTTCTATAAAAGGTATATGAAGGATTAATTTTGAAGAACATGCAATCTTCCTAATAGAAAACATTCAATTTATTTATATTTACACAATCAATTAATCTATGAAATTCAATATTAAATAATAAATTACTTATCATTAATGTAATTAAACTTTTTTATTATTATGTAACAATGAATATGTACGATCTTTTTTATCAAATGGGATGTGAAACTATCACTATTGTGATTGTCTAGGATACCGTCTTCATGATATGATGAGAATCATTTTTATTTTCTAAATTAAATTGATAGTACTAAGAGTAGATTTAATGGATAAATATGATACATATTATATTATAATAATAATATATTGGTGAATTATGATTTACTTATTTTTCTTCAACCAATCGAAATGTGAAAATATCATTGATCCATATTTGGAGATTATCATACGCATGAATGATATAATTCATTTTTATATAACTACATTTTATGGATAACTATAAATATAAATAATGTATGTATATGATATTTATATTATTATTATAATTCTAGAGGTGATGGAACTATGACCAATGATAAAGAACTATACCTAAGGAACCATAATTCTATTTGAGAAATGTAACAAGTTACACTAAAAAACAATGGTTTAAATAGAAAATTTGACAAATGGGTTTTAAAATTTCATTAGGGGATAATATGTGATTTTATAAGTATATAAATAGTTATGGTATTAAATTATAATAAACTTAAATGTATTATAATGGATGTTAGAGTGCTTTTGTTGAATTTCGAACTTCATGTAAGAGATATTCATCTCATAATTATATCTTTGATACAGATTCCATATAAAACACTAGTATCTTCTATTTTTTATTATAATTACCATGAATAAAATATATGATAATTCACATGAATTTTTTTATATAACATTCTTTCAGTGTTTAATTGTATTTATGGTTTTCATAATAATGTTAACAGGTTTTATGGGTTTTATTTTAAATTATAGTTGTTTATAGGGATAAAATATTATTTTTTTTCTGATGGTGAAATTTTATTATCAACCTTTCATTAATCCCAAAAATTCTATTATTTTAATTTTATTTAGTGTTATTAAATATGCTCATTTCATTTTAATTACTATATGATCTTAATTTACCAAAATTTGATTTTAGAAAAAACGGATTTATTTCTCACTTAGGCCTGAAATCCTATTTCATTCTCGTCATTTTTTTTTCTAAAATAGTTTTTATTGAAGAATTTGAATTTATAAAATAGTTTTTTTAATTAATAATTACTCATAAATTTATTTTAAAAGAATTTAAAATGGCGTATTCTTATCTATTTTTTGAAAGAGGATCCTTGGGAAAATTAGAAAATTATTAATGGAATATTTATATTAACATATAGGACAAGAAAATAATTTCACATAAAAATGACCCCTAACTATGTTTCAGTTTCATTTATATGTTTTCAAAAACAAATTCCTTGAATTATTTTACATAATTTTGGGAGAATCAATATATTTCAAATTACTGATATGATGTAGAATATTTTGATTATGTAATGAAATTGTTTAGTAATATTTAAGAAATATTATTCGTATATAAAAATTTCAATTAATGTTAATAATAATTTATTGAGAATATAATATAGTGATTCTATATTGGTTTATTATTTGGATTAATTATAGTAATGTGTATTTGAGTATGATTAATTGAAACCTATTTCATTATGAAATTTAAATTCTGTTGTGATGATTTTTTTTGGAAAACCTATTATTTTACATAAGATGTACTATGATGAAATCATAATAGGTTTATAAAACTCTTTTAAGTTCCTTGGTTTATGCTATAGTAAATATATAATGTTATTTATAAAGAAATATGTATGATATTAATTTCTTGATAAATGAGACATTAATTATATATATCTATACAACGGATTTTATAATGAATGATTTGACAGAAATAAAATTGATTGAAAGGACGAGTTATCCATATTCAGCAACGGACTAACATATATGATAGTCTTTGGGGTGACGTTGACTAATGATAATATCTATTGAACGGTGACACCAATAGACTCTGATAGACATGTATGTTAGAGTGGACTAAAGTAATGATTTTCCATGTTTTTGTATAGGACATAAAATTATCTCTTAGGATGATCTTACGCTCTCATGGATAATGTAATTTGATTCCATTATAATTGATCACTTATGAACAATCACTCATTCTGACAGGTATTATGATTATGATCATCAATATGTGAGATAATGTTTTCAAATTTTATTCTCATTTTATAGATCCATTTGGATATTTTTTTAATCACCTATTTATATCTCACTTTATTATCAATACTGAGCATCTATGATGACCATTTCTTATTCTTCAATCACATAGATATCAAGAATGTGTTTATATGTTGTTTTTCTATAAAGGTATATAGTTATGTGGAACTATGTGGGAGATGATATGGATAACATAAGTAAAAATTCATTATGATTAGTTATTTCCATGGAAACCAAACCACTATAGTTATTGAATGGAACATAATGTTATCTATAGATTATTCATATAAAATGATGTGATATTTTGTTTTGAAATGTTTTTCATATAACATCATATGTAGTGGTTAACAAATAACTAGTAAGATCATTATATCAATATATTCAATCCCAATTTACACAATCAAATTAGTCCTATTATGTTTTAATGTTTTCTTACTCCTCATGGTGAATAAATTTCAGTCTTCTCCATGGTTGGATACATTACACAATAATTACAATTATAGAGCTTATATCTATGCGAATAATAATTCTCTCATCGTATTCTTATATAAATGGATTCTGGAGACTCTTCAGATAATTTCAATCCAAATTTTAGTCCCAAATGAACACTATTAGAAGTTGGTAAATCCTCACAGGGGACAGAAACAAAAATGATCAACCATGTATAGAATGTCCCAAATGACTTGAATATTCCTTTTGATGGAAAAAGATATGTCACCGGACCATAATTTTATTTTAGATCATAAAATAAATCACAGAACATTCAATTTTTCATTTAACCACCTTATTTTTATCCCAATATATTATATAATACCAAATTCTAATATTGAAGAATATATTGGGGAATCCACTGTCGAAAATATTGTTCATATCAATATAGTTTATGTGGTTGTATCCACTACCCTTGATCAAGATTCTATATAATTTTATTTTCAAATAGAACATTATGACTTCATAATGTTTCATGTTGTTCATATTGAATGGAACCTCGCTCGCTTGTCATTTTCTCTTAGGATCTCAGATCACCGTCATTTTTATAGGGCTTCAATCCCTTACTGGGGGCAACGAATAAATTGTCCTTCTCCACCATCTTCGACCTTCCTTTTTCATGGATATATCTATTATAATTTTATGGAGATATCTCTTTTTATCCTACCCATCCGCTAATCTTTCAATATAGTCTAACAAAATCATCTCCTTAATATGTGGGTGTGTTTTTTTCAGATGGGTTTCAAACAATGACAGTGGGGGATGTTGGATTCTGAGATTCTATATTATAGTGACATCTTCCCTCGACAATTTTGATCCTTTTGGGGTAATTACTAGGGTTTAATCCTGATTCCATATTATGGGTCCACTTCTTTTCCTCCCCTCCCTCATTCCGTTCTCATTTGATTTTGGGTTTTGTCTTTATTTTACCATTTTTTAATATTTTTTTAAGGTTTCATACCCAAGGTTTCCCTATTTCTCTTAAGCATTGTATCAATAATTCTCACAGGTCTTCACATGCATGTCACTGATGGAACCAGTGTTGGATTATTGGGGTGGGTTTCTTGTTTTGGTTGGTTTACTATAGTTTTGGCTGGTTCAGGTGGATGTTTCAGGCATCTCTAACATTTTGTTCATTTGGTGATGATGCGACTAGTTCTTGAGGTTGTTCTACACATGGTGTTCCATCTGTGCTTCAAATTTTGACATTTTCACTGGCTTGTCAGCATTGAAAATGACGAAAAAATGGGATCATAATTCATTTTGGTAATGATTACGACTTCTCTAATGATGATGATTGTTTCTAATGGTGTATCTTGATAGATATATTGGTTTTCATTCCAGTACGAATGAAGAATTATGGTGGTGATATTTCTGATGTTGATAGTGATCACCACAAAGATGGGGGTCAACTGTGGACGGATCGTGATAGTGATCTTATGGTTGATATTTAGTGTATGAGTGGGTGTATTTAGGTAGTGAAAGAGGCCCAATAATGGTGAAATTTTGGAGGATGTAGATGACATTTTTTATGTAGACCTTTTGTTTTTAGAATTCTGAATTTGATAATTTTTTTGATTGTGCAGTTTTGTTGATTTTTAAGTGGGTGGTATTTAGTTGTTTTAAAATGGAACATTTTATCTAGTTGGTTCTTCGATAAGGTTCACACTAATTCATTGAATGTTTCATTTTGAAATAAAAAATATAGATTGTGTAGGTAGTTCAAATAGGGGCTTGAAAATGATGATCTACAACATAAAAAATAGAAATAATGCCAAACCAAATTAGTGTGGTTTAAAAACATAATTTTCTATGCCAAAAATTTCTATTATCTCTTACTATTAATTGTATTACTGACCTGTTTTAGTTTTTAATGAAATTTGAAACTAAATATGGTCCCCTGATGGGAATTATCAAACTAAAATGTGCAATTAAGACCAAATTCCTTGTGAGGAATCTGAATCAGAATACATTTTCTAGTAATGAATACTTCCACCATAAATATTCAGTATATATGTATAAGTCATATGAAATTTTCATTACTAATTCAAGACATTACTATGAATATAAATGTTTCTTGAACACTCTTTATCCAAAACATAAATGTATTGGATTAACTTTTAGGTTATTTTCTTCGATAATAGATTAATCTCATAAATTATTTCTCAACTGATCTATGATGAGTATCTAGGAATCAGTACCAAAAACTACATGACATGTTTGGAATTAATATATTCATCTCAATATAACAGGAAATATGATATGTGTGTTACATAGGTAGGAATATATTGGATGATTTAATTACCTACAATAATCCCATGACATTACCAATGATGACAGATAATAGTATTAAGACTGGTGATGCATAATAGAAAAATACTACCCTTATGCCAGCTCCATTACCCAATCATTTTATATTTCAAATTATGCCTACTCCAAAATGGAAGGTGTGATATCAAAAAACTAATTTACATGATTTTAAATATTTTTTTCACACAATGTATACTAATTGAAAAACACCATTTCTATATTACAAAAATAATTGTTCTTGTGTTAATTTATCAATGCTATATAAAAAATTTGTATATATTCCAATTCCCTATAATTTAAATCATGTTTTCCTCATTTAACACAAAAATTATTTACCCTTACCCTTAATGTTGGGGAATACCATCCAATATGAAATCATCTATTAATACATTCTCAATTATATGTTATTTTATGGGAATGATATTAAATGAAAAAAACCATTAATAGTAACATGTGTTTCTACCTCAATATTAGAAAAATATATGGTAATGTGTTATCATTTTGAAAAATTTGGAATGCATATTTGATTAAACGGTGAATAAAATGGTTCAAAACCAAGAAAATTTCATTTTTAATAAAAAATTATTCAACCACATTCAACCCGAACTACTTCTTCAGAAACTATGTTAAATTATTAGTGACAAAAATCATTTTGGATAAGTTATTATATGAACATGTTAAATCAACAAAATAAGATAGATACAAGAAAATTGAAACTGATGCATGTATATATATATAATGGATTATATCATATTAAAATTGATACCCCTGTATTGGGAAAATTGAAACCACATTTTCATATTATCAAATAAAAACTAATTTATAAATGTAAATAATTAGTTTTAGAATAGAAAATTTTTAGTTTTATCGATATATATAATACGTTAAATATCCATTTTTATATGAATATGATATATATGGTCCTTAATTCTCTTCTCAAAATTTATTATTAGAAGGAAGAGGCAATTAAATATGATTTGGTTAATGATGAAGAGTTCATCATAGATATTGATATTCAGGACTTACCCATGTTAAGACTATATATTATATAGATATCTATAGAAAGGAACTTCAGTATCCTCTATCAAAAAACACTTTTAATCCAATATCATCAATGAAACATTATAGAATATATATAACAGACGATAGATTGATGAATCATAAATTGTAAGGTCAACTTCAAAATGTAGAATATTTATATAAGTTTATACCACATTTGACTCTATCTAACTCTAACTATGGAATATTGTAACTAACTTTGTTTAAATAGAATCTAAGAGCTTATACCATTGAATAAACCCCTATTGTGAAGGATTTTTATTTTGAATAAAAATATATAATCTTTAAGTAGGTTTATATTAATACTTATATGGTATAAAATTTAAATTCACGTTATCCTTGAAAATAGATCCATGAAAAACATGTTGAGGATCTTATATGCCATAATGGGTTTGAATCCAATGTTTCCTCTACTATTAAATATCATAATGAGATTGAAGATTTTTAATATTACATGGTTATATCCTCATTAAAGAAGTAATGGGTAACATTAAACAATGACAGAAATGAAACTTATAAATATCATGAATTCTGGTTTAAATTGATTCTATATGATCTCCCAATGATAATTTATAGTGTATCAATATCATATAAGTACCTTCACATGGATGTTTAGTTCATTGGGTGGTTCCTTTCACTCTCCTAACAAAAAATATATATTATTGACTAGAGTAATTTGAATCCAATTGGTTAGCTTATTATCATTGCATTGTTTTGGGAAATTACATCAAATTCAGATGTTGTGGTTGTTCACTATGGATCAAATTTATAAGAAATATTAGAAATAACATTGATTTTATTTACATGTGAATTTTCCTTCAGTAGTTACAATTTTATGAATTAATATTTCAATTATCATGGTATAGAATATGAAGGTAATGCATAAGAACCGTGATTGTATTCCACTAAAACAGTGCTCTGAGGTGGTTTGTGATGAGGCCTTAATAACACCTCTTCGTATTCCGTAGGCTTCAAACTAGTAGTGTTGGACCAGAGTGTGACAATGTGGATACAATGCCCTCATTTTACAGTAAGAAAACAATTTAAATATAAAATTATCATACATACATGTAACAAAAAAGTGTGTTGATGAATTAAATAATATATAGTAGTCGATGATGCAAGAATATATGAGAAATATATAAAATCCCAAACAACTATGTCATACATATAATATTGGTCCCCCAATGGTATGACCAAAAAGATACATGGGTAATATAGAAATAGATATAAAAGTAGAAGTCTATACTAATAACTCTGGTCTATAACACATTCATGGTATGAAGACATAGTCGAACAACACCATCTAGTTCAAGAACCACATGAAAAAAAATCAACTTGATCATGCAACGTGGGGTGTCACCCTAATCATCCACAAAACCATGATCATCATGAAAAGAAAAAAAGACTAAAAATAATCAATGGTCCACAAGAATGGGTTATTAATAATCTATTTAGGTCAAACCAATGATTCACCTCTAAATTTTATTCAGTAAATTCAGGAAAACAAATCTCAAAAAATCCAAGACTGAGTATGAAATATTAAAAAAAATATACAAGAATATATAATAAATTAGTAGGTCTGTATACATGATCAACTATAGATAATGATATCATGTATATGGAAGCTTTTATAAGATCCATAAGAAACTGCAGAGGTGAGGGGACCCAAAAGTGGACCCTCTTTAACCTTATAAGATGATAGAGTAATCCATAATGGGATACTAAAAATGATATAAAGGTAAATTCATCCTATACGAGATTCCCCTTGTTAGTATAAAAGAAAATATAACCAATATGTAAGAGCCTAGATCTTCCTTCAAAGAATGAATCATTTTTTCTAGTGTTTTTGAGGAAAATATGTTCTTTTATAAATTTATAGAGTTCACACCGTGTACTTTGCAGTGCACACCATGTACCTGGTTGTAGCAGGTGACCATGTACTAGTCGTGTAATGGATGAGTACATGGATGTGTGGGGTGACTTGGAGACCACCAAATGTGGGGTATGGTTAAGGAAAGTACACACAGTGTACTTTAACATAACACACCATTTACTTTTCTTTATATTTGTTATATCAAACTAGGGTAATGTCTCATTCACAAAAATTACCTTCATCAAGCTTTGTCATGTCCATGATATACCAATGATCACCGATTCTTCTTGGAGCCCCCGATCTGTCATCCATTCACCGATTAAACCGTTGTATATTGCGTTGGAATCTCCATGGTGAGATCATCATTCTCTTAGATCCTCTTAACATGATTTATCCTCTTTCGTGAGTTATCAATGGTTGAATGGTTTATATATTTTTTAGATCTACATCATTATAGGGAAATTAAAGGTCCATCGTCTGAGATTGTTCTTCATAAAACGTAAAGAGAGGTGTTTTGTGCCTTTTCTTATTTTTTCTTGAATATTATGTGAAAAGGAGCTCAATAACATAGACCAGGTTATTGCGTGTTTAGGTATTTGATCCCTGTTAATTCCTTTTATGCCTTGTGTGCCTAAGTAGAGATTGTTTGATTGTAAATATAGTCATATACCATGATATGGATGTGATTTCCATGTTTGTTTTGATATTTGCTGTTTTGTCTAGCTTGTTCAGTTAGGATGCTTGTTTTCCTTGACTAATTTTGTTAGGATAGAGTGATATTATCTAATGTTGTTATATGCTTGTTGATATTTATCCAAGTAGTTTTTGAATGCTATTAACCATGTAGTTCATAAGGTTTATATAGGATGTTTTACATTTTTGTGCACGAAGACTTGCACTGGGCTGTTGGAACTTAGTGTAGAATACAATAGGCGGAATGGATGATGAGGGCTTCTCCAGAGTGTCTATTTACTTTCATATTGTAGGACCATAAGGGGATGATCATTGTGCACCCTCAGAGTGTCTTTAGTTCAATGTTGTGAGACCACATTGGGAATTGGATGTTGAGTGATCCCTCAAAGTGTTTATAGTTATTGATTTGAGAACACACATGGAATTGATGGGGATTGTTTCCTTAGAGATACCTTTCTAAATCCGAACTAAGGAGGTCAGACTGTGATTACTTCCCAGAGGGTTTATAGTGTCTGATTGGTTGATCCATAGGTGATAGGCTATGTGAACATTGTAACTCCCCGCCCCAACATCATTGGCTTGAAAAGGCGGTGAGGCCTACTTGGCCTTAAGCGACATTCCCAAGACGCCAAGGGCTGGAAATAAATGCAGAAGGCTACAAGATAAAGTTGGGGAAGGATTTCCCCTTAAGACAAAACCAACCAAACAATCCACGACTATATGATGTATGTCAACATAAACAACCAACCTCATACATTACCAAAAACAACCAGATAACCCATAACGATCTCACATGTCAACACAACCCAAAAACAACATCAGATTACTATGCGGAATACCCAATGAGAAAAAACCATGAGCCATGACACTACCATAGCTCCACACCAAACTCCAAGCTCCAAGATCCACCCAAACATCACAAGACGCCACTAAATGAGTTTGATGCCTTGCCTTTGCCCACGTCCCAATACACGACATCTGTAAGGACACCACAATGCCAAAGCAGGGGGTGCGTACTAAAACTCAATAGGTTTTCCAAAAATTACATCCCTACACACACCACTAGGAAAAAACCATTAGCACATTTATATAAAATAGTTTATATATATTAAATCACAAGTGAAACCATTTTCATAATAAAAACACGCCCTTACCAAGCCATCACATCGAAACCATGAAACCAAGGGAATTACAACCAAATATGCCAAAATCCATCTCATCATTTACATGTTAGCACAACAACTTCCATCTTTGAAATAAATTCACAAAAAACAACCAAACAACCAAATGGTGGAGCTTCTGTTTAACACGTTCCCCCATTAACACCGAGCAGCACCTCCCGTCCACTTACCATTGATGGTAGCCCTTCTCTCTACTATAAATCCCATTATTATATTGGTACATCTCACCACATCCACACAACATTCAAAACAAGCCAATCCAAGCATATAACCCCTCAAGGACAGAACCACAAGAAATCAACCAATTTCATTGCATATCAATCCACTTCAATAAATCACCCATTTATTGAAAACCATTTTCCATGCCATGACCTATTTCCAAAAAACATCCTATTTATTGAAGACCATTTCCATCAATAATTTTCACAAATCAACCGTAGCATCCCATTTTAAAATATCCATTTTAAAATCCACAACCAAAGCATTCCACCACAAAACCCTATTTTTCCAGAAATCCCCAAATGGATTTCCAACAAATATCACACATCAACACATAATTAATTTTAATCAAAACAAATTAATTGTAACAAGGAAACACTAGTTCTAACCAAGTGTTGTCGAGAAAGATTCCACCCACCTTTAGGGTTTCCGAGAAAATGACCCACAAACCACCGCAACTCCAATCCGGAAAACGCACCACTAAAACCTCTCTAGATCACCTTCCCTAACCATCACAAGCCTTAAAATTATCATCCAAGGAAACCACAACCCTATATCTACACACAACAAGTGTAGATTAAGAAAACCATTAAGGTAGGGATGTAGATCTAGAGGAAAACACAAGAGGAACAATTTGAGAGACTTACCTGGGGGAAACAACCTTCAAACTGCCTTGAAACCCCTTTGAAATCCTTCCAAACTGAGTGGGAGAGCACCCCTAACCCCTGAGAACCCAAAATCCGGAGTGAGGCTTGAGTGGGAGGAGATTTGGCTTGGAATGAGGCAATCTTGAGTGAGCATGGACTTATAACCCAAACTTTATGTGGTCGTACGGTTAGCCCACACGTTTTGGAAAGCCATGCACTAATCGTGCGTACATCACTGCCTCGAGAGCCAGGGTCCGCATGGTTTCCTCGCACGGTTTGACAAACCGTGCACAGGACGTGCGAGGCCTACTGTCTCGAGAATAAGGGTCCACACGGTTTCTTGGGGAATATGCACAGTTTCCATTAACCGTGCTCAAACTGTGCACCCCTTTAAAAGCCTCAAAAATCATCCAAAACCATTCCAATACTCTCCCAACCTCTTCCCAACTCATCCCATGTACTTTAAACATATAAAAATGCATAAAAACCCCGAATTCCTCAAACCGGGGGTGCTACATTCTCCCCACCATTGGACATTCCATCCCCAGAAAGTAGTGAACCCACCCTTTACCAAAAGAGCTCGGGCCACTACTCAACCATCTCTTTCTCCCACTCCCAAGTCTCCTCTTGAATCTAACCTTGTTGCCACAAAACAGAAACTAAACTGATGCTTTTACCACACAATACATTATCTTACCTATCCACAACCCACAACGGCATGTACAATAAGGAAGCATCTGACTCTAGCTCTAGATGATCCCATCGAATTAAATGGTCATGATCGAGCTGATAATTTTTGAAATACGACACATAAAACACATTATGCACCGCACTGAACCTAGGGGGCAAAGAAAAATGATAAGACACCTCACAGACACACTCAAGAATCATAAAAGGGCCAATATACCTCAAGGATAACTTTCCCCTCTTCCCAAAATGACGATGTCCCAACATTGGAGAGATCCTCAAGAACACATGATCACTCACCTCGAACGACAATGACCATCGACGATGATCCGCATATGATTTCTGACGACTCTGAGCCATCTCCATTCTCTTCCTAATCAACTTGATCTTATACGTCGTCTCTTGGACAAGTCTTGGTCCAACCATCAAGGACTCACCTGTTTCCACCCAACATAGTGGAGAAAGACATGGTCTCCCATACAATGCTTCAAACGGAGCCATATGTATGGATTCCTGATAACTGTTAGTGTACAAGAACACAACCAACGACATGTGCACCTCCCATGAGCCACCAAAATCCATGACAAAAGCCCGCAACATATCCTCTAATGTTTGTATCATCCTCTTGGATTGACCATCCGTTTGAGGGTGATATGTCATACTCATCGTCAACTACGTCCCAAGGGATTACTACAAGGATTTCTAGAAATGAAATGTAACCCACAGATCTATATATGATAATATCGAAAATGGAACACTATGCCTCTTTACCACCTCCCAGATATAGATTTTGGACAGATCCTCCACCGTATAAGATTCACAAATCGGGATGAAATGGGAAGACTTCGTTTGCCGATCCACTATCACCTAGATGGAATCGAGCTTTCTGACCATTCTTGGGAGACCCATGAAAAAATATGTCTCTATCTGCTCCCACATCCAAACAGGGATTGGTAAAGGGTTCATCATTCCTGCTTGCCTCTGATGCTTTGCCTTGACCTTCTGACAAGTCAAGCATCTCGAAAAAAACTCAACCACTCTTATTTTCATACCAGCCCACCAAAACTGCGCTTTCAACACTTTATACATTTTCTGAATTCCAGGTTGAACAACCCACATGGAATAATGATACGCTTCGAGGAGATCCTCCTGACAAGCAATCGGTAAAACCATATGATTCTGAAAACACAAAATTGAATCTCCATTTAGTTTCCAACCCTCAATGGTCTCCCCACCATTGAGTCTCTATGCCATGGTCACACACTCAGAATCAGATATTTGTTCCTCTTTAACCAGGCGAACCATGTCAGGAATCAACAAAATTGGAAAGGATACCGCTCTATCACCCAGGTCCTCACATTCCAACCGCTGTTTTAGAAATATCCCCCTTCTTCACTCACAATTGATGATATCCCGACCTCAGGTCGATCTTAGAGAACCACTATGCTCCCCTCAACAGGTTGAAAAAATTATTAATTCATGGAAGTGGATATATATTTTTTCGTAACTTGGTTATGTCTACGATAATCAACACATAGTCTCAATGTTTCGTCCTCATTTTTCAAAAACAATGCTGGCACTTCCCACAGAGACATGATAGGCTGGATAATCCCTTTGTTTTCTAACTCTTCCAACTGTATTTTCAATTCTCGCAATTCAGTAAGTGCCATCTGATAAGACGTAAGTGAGATAAGACTGGTCCCCAGAAGGAGATCAATCATAAACTCCACTTCCCTTACGGGAGTTAACCCAGAGAATTCTTCAGCAAAAACATCCATGAACTGATCCACCACTTCTGGAAGAACACACTTCTCAATATAGTCTAATAATTCCATCATCAACACCGCCAACAGATATGATAACATACAAATTTTTGGTTCAAACAAACCTGTTTTACCATGCCTTTCATGCTTATCTCCTCTAAAGTGATATTTAATGCCATCGTGTGTTGTAAAATCCACTGTTTGCGCATCACAGTCAATGTGGGACTTAAAATCCACCATCCAATCCATTCCCTGGATTCCATAAAACCCATCCATCTTATGCATTGAGAAATTCCACAGTATCTCAAATTAACCCACAATGATACAACATTCTCTACACAAGAAGGCGCAACACTCTCTTTGACCCAGAGGAGTTTGAAGTTTCAAAACCAAAGGCATCATTTCTACCCTTAAACCCATCAAATCAACCACATGTGCAGCAATAAAAGAGTGTGAAAACCCCGTATCAAACAACACTTTCATCAGGGTAGAATTTAAAATAATATTACCTTGCATCATGGTTGGTCCCGACTAATCATCCACCACAACCTGCACAGCTCCAAACACATTTTTCCTTGCCACACACTGCTCATTATTTCTCTGATGAGGAGTCGTGGTATTCCGAGAATCACCATGACCCACTTTACTCTGCTACCGTGGGGAGTGCTGTTGTCCCTGGCCTGTCGAAGCATATGAAATATGCGATCCCTGAGGAGTGTCACGTGCACACATCCTTGGATCATTCCGACAATAACATTGATGATTCCCCATCTTCTTACAATTATGACATGCACAAGGTTGTGTTGTACAATCTGGCTTGATGTTGCTTGTCGAACCACACTAAAAACATCCCAGCATGCTCTGGGGATTTGGAGGAATATTTACTTATCATGCACTCAGATTATATGCCATATTCCCACCCTAGGAATAAGTGTCCCATTTCCATTTGAACGCTACGTTAGAGTTCTCACTATTCCCCATGGGTTCCACCATGCTTCTCCCACCCGGAGTTCCCAACAGATCCTCCTCAGCCACTGAGCCTCTATTCACCATCTCCATGTTATTATCGATACACAACACGTCTATCATTGAATATATTTCTTTCCTTAACCCCACTTCAAATATCCTTGCTTTCAACGATGTGCTACCCGCCACCTCGGGTGCAAACCGGACTATGTTCATAAAATTAGATGCATAATCCATCACTGATATAAGGTCTTGCTTCAAACTGAAGAAATCACCCATACGAAAAATTCTGAACTTATGTGAGTAGAATTGATTAATAAACAATTCCTCAATGCCTTCCCACATCATACCATGTTCTGTCCCCGCTTGGACCACAAACTCCCACCAATGGAGGGCAAGATCATCCAATATATTCATGGCCAGCATCACCTTTAACTCTACCGGTGTTCCCTTGAACTCAGAGATATTGTTCATTCTATTAAACCATGCTTCTTCCCTCTTCATCTCTATATCACCCCTAAAGATGGGTGGATTCGGTTTTTTTAAATCTGAACTGCATGATCCACATGCCTTGGTTTATCAACTTTTTTCCCACTTCCCACATCTTGGAAAGCTTGCACTAGAAATTTCACTAACTGTTGGTTCACCTGAGGCTCAGGTGCTACCACATTCTTAGCAGCCTCTTCCAGTTGGTCTCTACGATGCCTACCCGGTGCCATTTCTCTAAACAGGAAACAAACAACCATGAGTCTCACTTCTGTAGACATCACAAAATCCCATTTCAAATCACATTTCACAACATTATCACAACAAGGCTTTCCACAAGTTCACATTTTCCACATGTTCCATGTTTCACCATTTTGAAAACCAAACCATTTTCAAAATAAAAAATTATTCACAATGAAATTTCACACATGCATATCACATATTAAATCATTATACACCAATGAAATATGCATCATAGTGGGAAGTCATTTCTACCATGCATGTCATGATCATCTCATTGGGTACACCCATGGCAATGAGATATCCAATGCCTATAAGTGTCTCCAAAACACTTATGTAACCAACTCCCTGGTAACCTGAATTTCAAAATAAAAGGGTTAGAAAAATCATTTTATGCTATACATTCCATGTTCTAACAATCCTACACCTTGCTACCATCCCAAATCAAGGAATGTAATAGAACTAATTTCAACACCAAATCTGAGAATCAACTCCAAAGGTTCGAACAAACTGATACCACTTGTAACACCCCACCCCAACCTCATTGGATTGAGGAGGCGGTGGGGGATACTAGGCCTTATGTGACATTCCCAAGATGCCAAAGGCTATAAATAAATTATGAGGGCTTCATGATCATGTTGGGGATTGATTTTCCCTTAAGACAAAACCAACCAAACAATCCATGACTATATAATGCATGTCAACATAGACAACCAACCTCATACATTACCAAAAACAACCAGATAACCCATAATGATCTCACATGTCAACACAACCCAAAAACAACATTAGAGTACTATGCGGAAGACCCAATGAGAAAACACCACGAGCCATGACAACACCAAAGCACCACACCAAGCTCCAAACTCCAAGCTCCACCCAGAAATCACAATGGGCCACTAATGGAGGTTGATTCCTTACCTTTTCCCATGTCACAATATACAACATATGCAAGGACACCACAGTGCCAAAGCAGGAGGTGAGGTCTAAAACTCGGTAGGTTTTCCCCAAATGACTTCCCTATGCACGCTACTAGGATAAACCAGTTAGCACATTTCTATAAAACAGTTTATAAAAATTAAATCACAAGTTCCACAATTTTCATAAGACAAACAAGCCCTTACCAAGCTATCACACCAAAACCAAGAAACCTAGGGAAATCAAACCAAACACGAAAAAATCCATCTCATCATTTACATGTTAGCATAACAACTTCCATCTTGCAATGCAATGCACAAAAAACCACAAAACAATCAAACAACCAAACGGTGGAGCTTTCGTCCAACCTGTTCACCCATTTGAACCAAGTGACACTTCCCTTCAACTGACCATTGATGGTGGCCCATCCGTCCACTATCCATCCCCTTTTTATAGTGGTATTTCTCGCCACTTCTACAAAACATCTAAAACAATCCAAGCCAAGAATGTAACCCACCAAGGCCACAAGCACATGCAATCAACCATTATTGAAAACCATTTTCCATGCCAAACCGTATTTCAATAAAACAACCTTTTTATTGAAAACCATTTCCATCAATAATTTTCACAAATCAACCATAGCATCCCATTTTAAAATCTCCATTTTAAAATCCACAACAAAAGCATTCCACCACAAAACCCTCTTTTTCCCAAAATCACCAAATGGATTTCCAACCAAATTTACACATCAACACACAATTAATTTTAATCACAATAAATTGATTGTATTATGGAACCACTAGTTCTTACCAAGTGGAGTCAAGAGAGATGTCACCTACCTTTAAGGATTTAGAGAAAATGACGCACAAACCACCGTACCTCCAATCTAGTGAACGCACCACCGAAACCTCTCTAGATCACCTTCCCTAACCATCACAAGCCATAAAATTAAAGTCAAAGGAAACCCAAAACCTATATCTACACACAAAAACAGTTGATCTAGAAATCCAATAAGAGAGGGATGTAGTTCTAGAGGAAAACACAAGAGGAACAAGAGGGGGGACTTACCTGTGAGAAACCACCTTCACACCTCCTTGAAACCCCTTCGAAATCCTTCCAAACCGAGTGAGAGTGCACCCCTAACCCCTGAGAACCCAATATCCAGAGGGAGGCATGAGTGGGAGGAGAGTAGGAGAGAAATGAGTCAATCCCGAGTGAGCCCGGAACTTATAACCCTAACGTTAAGCTGTCGCAAGGTTAGCCCACATGGTTTGGCAAACCGTGCGCTAACCATGCGTACGTCACTGCCTCGAGAGCCAAAGTCCACACGGTTTCCTTAAACGGTTTGGAAAACCATACACAGGCCTTGTGAAGCCTATTGTCTTTATAACAAGCGTATGTAATGTTTTCTTGGGGAATACTCATGGCTTCCAGTAAGCGTGCTCAAACTGTGCACCCCTTTAAAAGCATTCCAACTCATCCAAAACAATTCCAAACTCTCCCAACCTCATCCCATCACATTCCATTCACATTAAACACATAAACATGAATAAAAAAAGGCCACATACCTAAAACTGGGGATGCTACAAACATCCTATAGGGTTACCTGTTTTGATTAGGTGCTTATTTCATATATGAAAATGAATGAAATTGAAAATATATGTTTTTTTTCTTTTGGATACTTCCTTGTTTACTTCTTCATTTTTCTTATTTTCTTCTGTATATATTTGATGACTATTAGGCATAGATCATTGAGTGGATTCCTACTATAATTCATCTCACTACCAATTTGGGTCATGATTTTGGGACCAATGATATTATATTGCTACATGTATAGATAAGGTCACGCACCCTACTACATCATGTACATGATTATTGTGGAGCTTGAGAGAATGGGTTCATGAAAAGGATTGTGATGATACTGGGGTTTCTTTGTTTTCCTTTCACATGGTTTTTGTACTGTATTGCAGCATTGTGACTTTTTTTCTTCTTTTATAGAAATATGTATCATGCATCATTTTTATATGTTCTCTAGTTTATTATTTCTTTCAGTATTCTACTTTATTTTTCATCTTTATTTTTATTACATCTTCTTCTAATTTTATCTATTTACTCCTATGAATTATTTTGTAAATGAGGGCATAGTTTCCCCACTATCTCACACAAGGCCCTCATTACTAGTGAGAATCCTCTGGTCTTTGGGAAAATGTGCATGATGCCATGTGACCAACTGGGTACGGGGAAGATTTAGGCGGCACCCAGAACCGAGACTTTAAAATTTGGTATTAGTGAAATTATATTATTTATCACTTTCTGTTTGGATCCTATAGTCCAATATAGGGCGGAATAAGAAGCTTGTAATAATCTATTCGTGGGAGTAGAAAACCTTTTCACTGGGAAAATATAATTTACCTTTTTCAATTCAATTTTTATGGTATTTAAATTATAACAGTTGATTTAATTTCACTATTGAGAGATTCATATGTTTTGTGTTGTTATCTTTGATATCATTATGGTTTTATTTTTATTTCAACCTGATTAGATGAGGGTATGCCATCACAGGCATCAGATAGGAACTTTCTAGTGATCAAATGTCATAAATTCATGTCATATTTAAGGGTGCATCACCGATTGAATTTTGTTATGAATGAATGCCAAATTTGGTTTTTCTAGGTGTTATGGGCCCTCATGAATCGGAATTTGGTGAATCATTGCACTATTATGCTTTTTTATGACCTGTATATGATGAAAATATCTGATTTTCATGGTGTTCGGGCACTCAAGGATCAAAATTTGGAACTTCAATGTTCGTTTCAGTTTTTTTCTGGGTTCTAGAGTAGTTTCTGAGGTATACTCTTCCTAACATCCCTTAACACACGGTGTGTATTGCTGAATACCTGCCCTGTATCCTTCTATTTGAGAAGGAAATTTTTTGCTTATGTACACACCGTGTACTATATGTACATTCCATGTAGTCTCTAACTATGTTACTACATACGTGGGCTATGAAATGGGGTTCAGAAATCATTTGTGGAACACTCCATGTACGGAATGTACACTCCGTGGGTATAGACCATGTGTCTAGCTGTGTGACCAAAACACAGATGGATGAATGGTAGTTATAACACGCCTTTTGAGGAACAAACAATCCATGTAACCAACCACATGACTAACATCAAGGGTCAGTGACGTTCTTTCAAGTACATGTCGGATCTAGATCAAACACATCATATAAATTCAGCCAAGTAACCAGCCCAGTGACTAATTACACGAGGTAGTGATGTTCTTTCTAGTACACATCATATTTATAAAAAACATGATGTGTATTCTTCCTCTAGGAGAACCATGGGTGTTAGCCATGTGGAAAAACTCAAGCAGGGGAAAACAATTCAAGTACACACCATGTAATGGATATACACTTCGTGTAACCATGTTTTTTAAAAAATGAATTCATTGATTCTCCTCTTTATTTCTGTCACTTCTAGGTTTCAGTACGTGATAAAATTTAACTAAGGGTTCTGCTTGACTTTGCAGAGTCATGACACCCAGACATCTTCCGGTAGTATGAAAAATACGAGGCTATGATCAGACACCAGACATAGATGATCAAGGACTCCCAACAAATCCTCCAGTCATGGCTATCTTGGAACTAATCATTATTCTGGACAAACATGCTGATTCAATGTTCCGAGAAGGCTTCGTGACTTTTATGGAGACCTTTTAGGGAGCACTACCTCCTACCCCATTTATAAGTGAGTCAAAGTGGGTTTTTCTATAGCAACATCCTCCCACCTTCATAGGGGATAGAGGACTGATGTCTTTATAATCATTGTTAGAGGCCATGATTTCTGGCATCAATCATCTATAGAAGCCTCCAAAGAGGAGGGTGAATCTCACTACATATATTCTTTGGGATTCCTCAAAAATATGGAGAGATGTTATCTCACAGGCATGATGCTAGCAGGTTATACCTTGGGATGTCTTCCAGCGTTCCATATATGGTTACCTCTACCTAGAGACATTGAGGGCCAATCGAGCCCGAGATTAACTAAGACAAGAATAGAATACTCATTTCATCATGGAGTTATTTTCTCCCTTCATAGAGCTGCAGCACTTCACACCCATCCTAGGAGGTGATGAGTTATTACCGACAATGATGTTTGAGGATAATATCCACCATGAAATCTAATCTCAGGGTAACATCTCCATGTTTACTTCCATCACATCTATGGTAATCTAAGAACTGATCACAGAATGCAATATGAGGGATTCTGGAGTAGCGAGTAAGTGTAGCATGGCATCCGTAGTTTGTACCCCACTTACATACAGCAGTAAGCGCCATAGGGAGTCTATCCATGGAGACCCGAGGAAAGAGGGAAACTCTTTCTGGTAGCATGGTGGAGTGATACCAATGTCGGAAGAGTGGGAATAAGAGGTTTTGTTTCCTGAGAGTCCCATTGGAGTGCTGATCCTATGGAAATATGGGTCATATTAAACTTTTTTTTTCAGTTCATCTCAGTAGTATATGGTAATAGTAGTTCTGTTGCGACTTCACATTCAGGAACAAAACCATCAGTTTCTAATCATACAGTGAACAAGAGTTCATCCATCCATTCATGCCGAGGTGGAGGTCACCTTTTTGGTAGCCAATCAGCATGATTTCAGTGACAAGATGGTGGATCAGCTCAGGGTGGTCAGGCCAGGTCATACGCTATGGTACATGCCAGACATTTGATGTGGAGTAGTCCCAGCTTGAGTAGGATCCTGCACCCTCTACAGTTTGAGGTACGATTGTAGTTGCCTCAGTTTTAGTTGATGCACTTTTTATACATGGAATTTCTATTGTTTCATATTTTTTGTTGTTGTGGATAGATTTGGGCTATGTTTCATTTCATTGTATGAATTCAAGACATTGGAGACTCTTTTTGGGACTATAACGGCTAGTGTACAATAGTGGAAAGAGTGACCACATGAGTTTTGGTGGGTGTCACTAATTATGGGACCTCTATGTCATGAAGATGAAAGGCTGTGATTAAATTCTACGAATGGATTTGTTTATTCCCATTCATTCTGTTGTCGACTAGTATTATTGTAGGGTGAGTTTCAAGGCACATGAGGTTGGTTTTTTTACATAAGTGTGAATGGGATGTTCTGGAAAGCAGAGCAGGACTCGAGCATCATGGGCTGGGAAGAGTTACCACCTAGATAGGTAGTCTATATCTGGATGACCAGTGGACTTTATAATTGTAAATTACACTAGTGTTTGATCATTTCATGTATGTCTTTCATGCATAATTTCCAGGTCCACCTCCAGAGTAATAGGGGGACATTTCTATTAAGTTCATTCTAGGAGCTACACTAGTTTCCATTCCTCTATATAGGATGGCTCCACCAGAGTTACAGGAGGTCATGATGTAGTTGGTGGAGTTGTAAGAAAAATGTTTCATTCCACCCAATACTTCTCTTTGGGGTTCTCCTATCCTTTTTTAAAAGAAGGTGGATGACTCCCTCATACATTGTGTGGATTATCTAACGTTGAACCAGCTGGTATTCATGAACCGATTTCCCTTTTCTTGTATTGATCATCTATTTTATCAGCTTCAAGGATCTTGAGTGTTCTCAATGATTTGATTGAGATCTTGTTATCATAAGTTGCATGTTAGACCACCAGATATACCTCTTACATCCATTTGTAGCAGGTATGGTCTATATGAGTATGTGTTCATGACGTTTGGCCTCACTATCGTACCATACTATTCATGGAACTGATGAACTATATATTATATCCATACATGGATTATTTCAAGGTAGTCATCAAGGATGATATATTGGTGTACTATCACACTCAACATGACCATTCCATATATCTTGAGATCATTTTGAGAACACTAAGAGGGCATAATTTATATTCCTTGCTCTCAAAATTCCACTTTTGGATGGACTAAATTTACTTTATGGGTTATTTTCTCTCAGAGACATGAGTATTAGTAGACTCAGAGAAGATGAGAATAGTTGTTTTTAGGGAGCCAGTGAAGAACATCATTGAGGTGATATGTTTTATAGGTCTGGATGGTTACAACCAACATTACATACATCACTTCTCATGATTAGTAGCACCACTGAAGGGCCTGACTAAGAAGGGTGAGAAGTACTTATGTTCAATTTCTTGTGAGTCATCCATTCAGTAGTAGAAAGTTAGGTTGACTTCATCACTGATAGTATTATTTCTAGAGATAGAAAATATTTATACAATTTACTATGATGCATCAGGTATTGGGCTGGGAGCAGTGCTTATGTTGGGAGAAGGAGTCATTGCATATGTGTCTCGGCATTTGAAGCCACATGAGTGTAATTAATGAATAGATGATCTCAAGATGGCTGTAGTTGTTCATGATTTACATTTTTTTGAGACATTATCTTCTCTGAGAGCATTTTTTGGTCTTCACTGATCACAAAAGTCTCATGTATATCATTACACAATGTGATATAAATTTGAGAAAGCGAGGTTTGGTTGTGTACCTTCTGCCCTTTGATTTTGAGTTTTCCTACACGCCTGGGAATGGCAACATAGTGGCTGATGCACTGAGTAAGAGGACTTAGATATATGCTTTTCAAGAGGTAGGCATTGTATCGAAACATATGTCCTTATTATTTATGAATCATTTGGAGGTGCATGTCGGACTGGGACATACATTTTTTTTTCATTTGTAGTTGTTACCTCTACTCTTGTTAAGTGATTGCGAATAAGAAAGCTATCAGATGCTGAAGGCCTAGTCAAATGAGATAGTGTGTCCTTAGAGGAACCTATTCCTAGTTGGACCATATACAGGTATGGGATCTTGTGTTCTTATGGACATGGGTGGGTGCCATCAGACATACACTAGGAGATGATGCGGGATATTCATTTATCAATTTGGGAAGTTCATTTTGGTTTCTCCTAGATGTATAGAGATATGTGTCGTTAGTATTGGTGGCCAGGTAGAGAGAGAGATGTTGCTGGGTTTGTCATGAGGTGTTCCACTTCTCAGCTAGTGAAGGATGATCATTAGCGACATGTAGGTCATTTTCAGTAGTTACCCATTCCTAAGTTGATGTGGAATGATGTCGCAATGGTCATTGTAATAGTCTTACCGTGGTCACATTGAGGGAATGACAAAATATGGGCTTTCATTGATAGGCTCACGAGGTTTATCAAATATTGCATTTCAAGTAGACCTTTAGTGTTGGTGATGTGGGATGGTTTTACATCTGAGAGACTGTGTTTTTACATGGAGTTTCAAACTCCATTATTTCAGATAGAGGCACATGGATTACTTCTCGGTTCTAGCAGGGACTATAGAGGGATTTGGGTGCACAAGTACTTCTGAGTACAACATACCACCCCAAGACAGTTTCCCAGTCCCAACATATGATTTAGGTGATGGAGGACATGATTCGAGCATGCATCCTAGATTGATGTGGTTCTTGGGATAGGCACATACCTATTGTATATTTTTTGTTAAAATAATAGTTTTTATGAAATTATTCAGATGGAACCTTATAAGGAATTGTAAGGTAGGACTTGCTGATAACCCTTATGATGGCTGGAGGCAAGGGAGGCAGCTATGCTAGGACCTTGTCTTGTTCAGGAGACCACAAAGCATATACAGTTGATTCAGAAGGGGACAGCTACTGCCCAGTAAAGACAGATGTCTTATGCTGATCGGCAGAGAATACCTTTGGAGTTTGTCGTCTGAGATCCAGAATTTCTAGATGTATCGTCGTGGTTGGGACAATGAAGGATTAGGAGACAAGTTAAGATTTAACCAAGACACATTGTACCATTTTAGATTTTAGATATAGTCAAGTTATTTGAGTATCATTCAAAGTATCCTCAGACATATCAGGCTATGCACAATGTCTTCCACATTTCATAGCCATGGTGTTGCATATCATGTCTGTATCATAACTTTTAACTCGAGGAGGTTGACCTAGAGGTGGACGTATCATTGTCGGGGCATTCTTTCTATATTTTTAATCATTGTGAAAGGGTTTTCAATGGCTGTTATGTTCTTATCGTACGTGTTCTATGGACGCATGAGCAAGTACATGCTAAGACATGGGAGAGGGAGGCTGATGTAAGATCGATGTGGTCAGAGCTGTTTGATGATTCTTCTTTTACACCACCATACTAGGGATATTCTTCGAAAAATTTATTTAAGAGGGGATATTTATAAGAACCTAGATAATCCTTTTAGGAATAAATCATTTTTTGGTGTTTTTGAGGGAAATATGAGTTTTTGGAAATTTAAGGAGTACACGCCATGTACATTAATGTACATGCTGTGTACCGAGTTTCCTCAGGCGACCTTGTACTGGCCATGTAATGGTTAAGTACATGTCGTGTGGGTGACCTAGTGACTACCTAATATGGGGGTCAATTAAGGAAAGTACACACCATGCACTTTTATAGACCACACCGTGTAATTTTCTTTTAAATTGTTATATCGATCCATGGACACTTATAGTTCAAAAAAATCCCTTCTTCTGGTTCTGTCTCATCTAAGTGCGACCAAAGATCACTGATTCCTCCTATATCCCCTGATTTTTCATCTATTATCCAATTCAACTTCCTTCAATTGTGTTCGAATCTCCATGACATGTTCTTATTTCTTCTAGAGCCTCTTCTATTGATTTGTACTCTTTCTGGAGATATGCATGGTGTAATGTTTTTTTTATTTTCATAAATCTACATTTTTCTAGGATGATTCTTGGTCCGACATTCAATATTGTTCTTCATTCAACTCTATGATTGGTGGTTTGTGACTTTCTTTAGTTAGTCTTATAATATTATGTGAAAAAGTTCCCAATACCCTAGAGCATAGTATTACACGTTTAGGGATTTTAGCCATGTTAATGACTGTTCTGCTTTGTGTTCTTGAGTAGTGGTTTTTTTATTTTGAATATCGTTTTATCCATGATAGTGATGTGTTTCCATTTTTTTTATGTTGATAGTTTTGTAATGCCTTATAGGTTAGGATTCTTGTTTTACATGCTTAGTGTTGCTAGGATGAAGTGATATTATTATATGTTGTTATATTCTTGTAGAGATGTATACTAGTAGTTCTTGAATACTATTTTCCAATTAGTAGAAAATGTTTACATTGGATGTAGAACATCATTGTGAATGGTTGACATAAACAGGGCTCTGAGAACTTACTATAGAAGACAATAGGGATAATGGATGATGAGGGCTTATCCAGAGTGTCTGTTTACTTTTACGTTGTGAGACCGTAGGGTGGATGGAATTTTTGCTCCATAAGAGCATTTTTAGTTCAACATTATGATACCACATGAGAAATTGGATGTTGAGTGCTTCCAAAGAGTGTCTATTGTTACCTATACAAGAACACTAGGGGAAATTGATAGTGTGTACTTCCTAAGAGAGTCTTCGCTAAAGCTGAATGAGAGGAGATTGACTGTGAGTACATTCCAGATGGTTTCCTATGTTTTTTTGGTTGAACCAGTTGTGATAAGTTGTGGGGACATCCCATAGGGTTACTTTTTCATATTATCTTCTTATTTTAGTTTTTTTTTAATTCAATTGATGTTTTTGGTTTTTATTCTGTTGTGTAATTCATTGTTTATTGCTTCATTTTTCTTATTACCGGCCATATATATTCAATGATTATTAAGAAAAAATATTTTGGCTTATACCTACTGGGATTCGTCTCACACCATTATTGGGTCATACTTTGGGGGCCAAATTGATTATATGGAAACATGTATTGATATGGGAAAGCACCCTTTATCTTCGGCTACATGATTGTTGTTGACCTGGAGAGCATGAGACCAAGATGTGGCTTGAGATGCTGATGTAGTTTCATTGTATTCTCTAAACATGGGTTTAGTAATGTATTCTATCATTTTGACTTGTTTGGATGCTTTCCTAGACATATATATCATGCATCATTTATATTTTTTCTCTAGTTGTTTATTACTTTTCGTATTTCGATGTTTAGTTATTTCAGTTATTACTACTTATGATATTATAATCATTTTTATTTCTCTACATGACTCTAAAAATGAGAGCATAGTTTCCCCTCAATCACACCCAAGGCCCTCGCTACTAGTCAGTAGCCTCTAGTGTTTTGGAAAATTCACTTGAGGAAAAGTGACCAACTGGGAACCGGGATCCTCTAGGCGGCTCCCGGAACCTTGATATTACACAATAATGGTCCTTTAGTATCTAGTTTGAAGTTAGATGAATTCCATGCTTAATTTTCTTCATCAAAATATAAAAAAGTGGAATCATATTGGGGATTTTTTGTAATGAGTTTCATCATTGTGTCATAGGCTAGAAGGGATCATATCACAAGGGATATATCCTAATAATAAAATATAAAATGTCATAAGTTAATGGGAATATATCTTGGACCATCTACGATTAGGTGGGTCTTTCTTTTAATAGACAAAAAAATTCTATTACACGACAAAAAAACACTTAATTTAGGTAAAATACCAGAATCACCAATTTGGATCCCTAAAATCTCCCAAGGGTTACACTATCATGATGTACATTGATATCAACTTATAATGGATTCATCAAATGTCCAATTTTATATCTCAGACAATAAAATATAAATAACTCAAAGAGGGTTGAAATGGGGATGTACATGGCAAGTCTCCTAAACTACATGGTGTGTACTCTCCAAGGCCACGTTAGGTATGTTCTATGTTGAAAGGGCATGTAAATTCCCATGTACATTTAATTTGTTATGGTTAAATGGTGGATACCTTGCATGATCTACCATACTATATCCATCAACCATCCTTGACATGTTTGTGACATGGATGATCATTTTTACATGTATTGTGGCCCACATGATGTTTGTATTTTTACACAAGATGGCATGGTCCTCTTACATGGGTATCCCAGCTGTAACGCCCCGACCCCAGCTACCCAGAGTCGGTGCATTACTTCGTAACATTGGCATGATCACAAAAGATCATGTCTCGAAAGACCGATTAGTTTAGTAGCCTTGGAAACACTAGATACATTCATAAATTCTACATTACATCATAAAGTGAAAAACTAATAACAAAGTCTTCATAGTCCACACTCATATCCTCTTCTGACTATCCCTGCAGGTCATTCATAAAATACTTCTTCACATCCTGGAAAATATTAAAACATTGAAAGGGGTGAGCTCAGATGCCCAGTAAGGATAACAACATAGCGGAAGCTTTCATCAATAAACATAAACATTTAAGGCAATGTATAACTAAAACAAAAGCCTTTTAATCATGAACTTCAAAATAATATGGAAAAAGTAAAATGAGATAATGCCATTCAATTCTTCACATGGATATTCTACTGGTCGAATAATAAAATGCAATATCAATAACCACTTTCATAATGATGGAATGCATAATGCCAGACATTTTGAAACATTTTGTCATGGCCTCGGCCAAGACGTCTAAAATGATTAAGGCCTCGGCCAGAACCATAAATCAAATTGGGAAAGGGCCTCGGACAATTCCACGTCTAGTTGTCTCATGAGACCTATCGATGCATCGAGGAGCTATAGCGGGCTCCACCCGTCACATGTTTAGTCCAATGCATTCCTCATATGAATAGGTTTAAACATATCATAAACCATAACATAATCGTATCACATAAAACATGCATAAAGGAAACATAACATTTCCACATTTCAATCAAAAGATATCAATACAACACATTGATATAATAAAAATGCTTTCAAAACAATTTTCAATACCAAAATAAAAGAAAGTTAAAACTTTGTATTTATTTTTCATTAAAAAAATGATGGCTTGTAGAGGAAGCCGAAACTCAAATAATGGTCACAGCGGCGGAGAAGTCGTTGTCGCCGCATAAGTAAGGAAAGAAAAACATTCCCTTTTGTTTTTTAGCAAAATGCTTCGTATAAAAAGATTCCTTTTGATTAAACGTAAATGTCAAAGGGGTTTATACACCGTATAAAAGAAAATTGTGTATAATACCAAATATGCCTCAATGAAAGGAGATTGAGACGAAGTCCTTAAAAAGATCATTTTTAAAATAAAATAGATCTGTTATGTGTATTCACTATAGGTACACATAAAGAACGTAAAAATACAAAATATGACATAATAATATCATGACATAATTTGAAAGTAGGAGATTAACCCAAAGAATGGAAGTTGGGTTAAGAAATTCCCTTACCTCGTGTCTGACTTGACTCAACCGTTATTTAACCTCCTAAATAATAAACTAGAGTGAATATATACCTTATTAAGAACCATTTTCAATTTCATTATCCTTTTTATATCACTTATTACAATGATATGAACATTATGTAATTATTTAAGTTAATAACGGTCGTTTTGTCGATCTTTGGTACTTGAGTCAACAATAAACTTCTTATAATTACAAGTTTTTTATGTGGTAGAATATCCATTATCTCCAGAATTATATTCCTGATTTAGATGTCATATATATCATATATATCCAGTATATAAATTCATTTATAACATTACGTAACATTTAGAGGTAAGAAATGAAATGCACCGTTCATGGAGACGGTAAGCCGTACGTACGCATGAATGCTACTTTCATTTCTATTTCCTATTTAATGGAATGAAATCATAATGATATAAATGTATAATATAATTCCAGTATAATATAGTGTATAATACCATTTACTCCATCCTTTATACATCCCGCATATGGTATTAACGATTCAAATCACATTGAGGGGGCGGTAGTCCGCACTTCCTAAAATGAAATTATCGCGTTTACCTATAATGGAAATCATAAATTATGCCATTAATGAGAAATACAGAAGAATAATTAAAACATAAACATATTATATATCATATATAAACATAGTTACATCTTAATGGCCACCTTTTATGGTGTTATATGAGTGTTGAACAATCATCGTTTCGTGAGGCAGAAATTCGCCATCCACAGAAACCGTATGTTCTATAACCATTAGATGTAGGTGTGTGTAAGTGTAGCTCGAATACTTCTTATAACAACATCCTAGATACTGGTGTTGTTACAAAAGAAATGAATAAAAAGAGTTTATGGTGTTGGAGAAGAAAAATAAAACAAAATAACATAAGAGAAGACATTACCTTTAAATCGGGTAACTGTTTTGATTGGAGCCAAAGGATTCCTTGGGAAGAGTTATTACCAAAGTGAGGCTTCTAGGAGTAATAGGGGGAAGTTGGGAGAGTATTTGGGCAGAGGTTGTCCGATCCAAATGGCTTTAATGTGTGAATGAAGTAGTAGAGGTGGGGGCCTTTTATAAGAGGAGAGGAGGGGCACTCTTGGAAAGTAAGGAACTTTTACATTATTATACAGTGCTTTTCGGATTCTAAAGGTCCCACACTTATATAATTCGTGGATAAGGTGAGAAGGGATTGACATCTACCCATCCAATAGTCTTTGGACAAGTTTAAGACTTGGATTGTACATTATCTTTTCATTTTATTAAAATCGTTAAATAATGAGGTCATCGCTGCATCATAATGATGTCATAAATAATTTAATTTATTTAATGTCTAAAAATTATAAAACAAATACTATGATGTAGGAAATATTTTTAGCTTTACAATGACTATTTATAGTCAAAAATATGACTTGTATAACCCCATGTAAAAATTGTTTTAGTAAAACATTTCATGTTTGTGTCATTTTTTACTTTAACATTAAATAAAAGGTATTTATGTCATTTTCCAACTAAATTGTCTCCATTGGGTCCCCAAGTTGACCCATGGATTTTCTTGGTCGGCCATGACTCATCAAATAGGAGTAGGACAAGTGTCAAGCTCATATCATATTATTAAAACATTATTTTTACCTTAAACTACACTAATTACCTCTAATCGCGATTAAGAACTTAAAAGTTACTATTCACCAAAAAATTATTTTAATCTCATTGAACCAAATTTTACTTCTTAATGACAACCATGTATGTTGGATTTTTTAAAATCAAATCACAGAAGTGGTAATATTTCATTTAAACGAAAAATCAGTTATTTGACTACCACTTAGTGGTTTCACTATTCATCAAAAATTGAAGTTTTTCAGAACAATGCCAAAATTTCACCCTAAGCTATAATTGATATTATGAATTCAAAAATGATGTCTATTTTAAATAATTCCAAACATATAAGTTTCATTAATTAATTTTATAATTAATTCCCACTGTCACAACAAATAGCGTGTTTTTAAGAAACAATTTTTATCAAAAGATTGGCAATTGTTTATGTCCAATTTCAATGTTAAATTAATTCTAATGACCACCATTGGATAAAATTGTAAAAATGTATTCTAATTAAACTTTAAAACCACTAAATAGTATAATTTATCACTATAAATTATTTTTATTAAAAAAGTTGTTTTTAAGTATTTTTCTACTATTCATAAAAAATTAGAAGTTCTCAGAAAAATACCAAAAATTCAACATAGGCTAATTTCGATATTCCGAAACCAAAAATGAAGTCCATTTTGAAATATAAAATTTCTAAATTTTTAAAAAGTGGTTATTACTATTCATAACGGCTACTTTGATTAGTTGCTGTGTTTTAGAACTCGAAGTTGTGTACAATGCAAGCTATTGCATTATGGAATGAGAAGCGTATTGTGGAAGCTCGGGGTGTTACATTCTCCCCTACTTCAATAAATTATGTCCTCGCAATTTGAAATTTTTCTTGGAAAATAAAAGGTTGAAAATAGAAAATACCTTTGTGGAAAACCCACATCAAAAATAAGATTAATAAAATTTATCCTTAATAAGATGGAAAGGGAAATGAAAAAGTCACCACCCAATTATGATCTTGATTAGGAGAACATTGGTGGAAATTAGAGACATATAATTGGAGGAAAAACGTAAATATTTGTAGGGAGTGATTGAGGTCATCAATCACAATCAACTGTCAAATTGAGGGCCTCAAAGCCTTCAATCTATGTTGATTTAAAATATCATCAGTTCAACAAGACATAAGGTATTTGGATAACACATTTTTTTGTTTTAATATCCCTTTACTAAAGTTTAAGAATTAATTTATTCATTGAATAGGAGATAGGTATATATATATTTATGCTTGACAATTAGAGTTTCAACCTTCAACTCATCTTTCACTCAAAAAGATAATAGAACTCAAAAATATTATACTTATCCTAATTGTATAAGGTTCCAAATGTTAACACATACCATTTAGATCAGTAAAATTATTTTTTAATAACCAGGGACTTCCTGTAGGCTAGTGGTATGAAATAAAGGCCTATCGCACTATGGTTGTGGGTTCGATTCTTGCAGCTTTGTCCGACGCAACGGGTTATGCCCCACCCTGCAGGTTATCCTTTTCCTAAAAATATAGTATTATAATATTCCAAAAATAATCTTCATAAATTTTTTAACCTTAAACAATACTATCCAAAGATCAACTTAATCCACTCCTACCTTAATCCACTCCTACCTTAATCCACTGCAACCTTTATAGTTATCCAAAATACCTCTGT
Organism: Viscum album; assembly: GCA_963277665.1. Taxonomy (NCBI): domain Eukaryota; kingdom Viridiplantae; phylum Streptophyta; class Magnoliopsida; order Santalales; family Viscaceae; genus Viscum; species Viscum album. The sequence goes on along the minus strand of CAUJRU010000286.1, from coordinate 153,453 downwards.
CCAGACTTTCTCTAAAAGGCCTCTTAATTCCAAAATCAATTTCTCAGATTCCCCAAACAAAGTAAAGTTTCTCTTATTGTCACATACTAAAAATATAATTACCTTCAACATATTAAAACCTTACTGAAATCAACAAGTACTGTAGTACAATCCTAATATATATATCACATTATTCTAATAACCAGAATATAATCCATGAGTCCAAAAGCACCAATACATTAATTATTCCGCTTCAACTGTAGTAACAGCATAAGATTGTCCTTGATCCCTTGGCCTTTTCTGATGTAAGTTTCCCTGATTCTTAGGACATTCATTTGCATAATGCCCCATTTCCCTACAATTGTAGCATTCAACTTTGATAGCCTCTTTCATTTCCCTTGAAATCACGAGCCTGGTGACCCTTTTCTCCACATTTATAACAAACTCCCATTCCTTTTAGGCAAGTACCAGGGTGATTCTTCCCACAATTATCACATAATGGAAAATCCTTCTTTCCCCTTTTCCCTTTATCTGTCTCTTGTTCCATCGTTCTCTTCTTCTCTTGCTTTACTTTGTTGTCATAAAACTTAGAGAATTCCTTTTCTGTCTTGATAGCACACGAGACAATATCTTCGTACGATGAGAATGATTGTGATACTAAGGCTCATTGGAGAAATGGTTTTAACCCATCAAAGGAATGATAAATCTTACTCCTTGGGTTACGTATATAATCTGCAGCATACCTCGCTATCCTTGTAAAGTTGGCCTCATACTTTGCGACATTCTCATCCTCCTTCTGCCTCAGACTCAGAAATTGCCTTTCCATATCTGCTCGATGGTCACGAGGAAAGTATTTTTCTATGAAAATCTCTTTGAACTCCCTCCATTCCATATTTGATACGTCATCATCTTCCTTTGTGTTTTGAATCAGCGACCACCACTGATCGGCATCTCCAATGAGGCGGTAAACTGCCATGACAACCTTCTCCCTTTCGCTACTCCCCAAGGCATGGAATATTTTCTATAAGGAGTTTATCCATTGCTCAGCTACTAACGGATTTGTACCCCCATTAAATGTTGGTGGTTGTTGCCTCATGAAGCGGTCTAACATTGATCCTCCATGTTGCGGATCAGGGTGCTCCATACGAGTAAGGTTATTATTCATAACCTGAGTGACTTGTCCCAGTATGGTAATAAGTTGATTAGCACAAGTTGTATCTCCAGATCCACAATAATTATCTTGAGTAGGAGGGCAATCCCTACACGTAGTGCGTGCATTGATACGGTTTCCATTCCTTCTACTAGGCGCCATTTCTAAACAATGGAATAAACTAGATTAGTTTATGAATTAAAATACATAATTCCATATTTGTAAAACATTTTACATAAATTGAACTATTTATGGATATAATCCCTAATCATAAAAAGGAATGTTTTCTTTGAGGAAGTATATAATCATAACCCTTCATAGTGGTTTGTAATGAAAATGAGAATTATCCTAAGCATATCCCCCGGGAGTGTCGTAACCAAGAGTGCAGCAGGGCCTGTTGTCGTGCACCAGTTCCCGTTCGAGTCTAGCTCAAAGCGGTGTTTTCGGGTTTTACCCCTAGGTACATATGTTCAAGAGCCGCCTCTACCTGCTCGTATCCAGACAGGGATTTATTTCTCGGAAAACTCACAAAATCTCTATAATACCAAAATTTTAGGAAGTTCTTCTATACTAATCCTCAATGTCAATCTTTGGGCTATGTGCTCTAATCAGAGTTTATCTAAATCTAGCTTCCAAGGTTAGTACTAAACTGACTCTGATACCAACTGTAACGCCCCGACCCCAGCTACCCAGAGTCGGTGCATTACTTCATAACATTGGCATGATCACAAAAGATCAAGTCTCGAAAGACCGATTAGTTTAGTAGCCTTGGAAACACTAGATACATTAATAAATGTTACATTAAATCATAAAGTGAAAAACTAATAACAAAATCTTCATAGTCCACACTCATATCCTCTTCTGACTATCCCTGTAGGTCATTCATAAAATACTTCTTCACATCCTGGAAAATATTAAAACATTGAAAGGGGTGAGCTCAGATGCCCAGTAAGGATAACTACATAGCAGAAGCTTTCATCAATAAACATAAACATTTAAGGCAATGTATAACTAAAACAAAAGCCTCTTAAACATGAACTAAAAAATAATATGGAAAAATTAAAATGAGATAATGCCATTCACTTCTTCACATGGATATTCTACTGGTCAAATAATCACATGCAATATCAATAACCACTTTCATAATGATGGAATGCATTATGCCAGACATTCTGAAACATTTTGTCAAGGCCTCGGCCAAGAAGTCTAAAATGATTAAGTCCTCGGCCAAAACCATAAATCAAATTGGGAAAGGGCCTCAGTCAATTCCACGTCTAGTTGTCTCATGAGACCTACCGATGAATCGAGGAGCTATAGCGGGCTCCATCCGTCATATGTTAAGTCCAATGCATTCCTCATATGAACAGGTTTAAACATATCATAAACCATAACATAATCGTATCACATAAAACATGAATAAAGGAAACATAACATTTCCACATTTCAATAAAAAGATATCAATACAACACATTGATATAATAAAAATGCTTTCAAAACCATTTTCAATACCAAAATAAAAGAATGTTAAAACTTTGTATTTATTTTTCATTAAAAAATGATGGCTTGTAGAGGAAGCCGAAACTCAAATAATGGTCACGGCGGTGGAGAAGTCGTTGTCGCCGCATAAGTATGGTAAGAAAAAAAATTCCCTTTTGTCATTTAGCAAAACACATTGTATAAAAATATTCCTTTTGAATAAACATAAAAGTCAAAGGGGTTTATACACCGTATAAAAGGAAATTGTGTATAAAACCAAATATGCCTCAATGAAAGGAGATTGAGACGAAGTCCATAAAAAGATCATTTTTAAAATAAAATATATCTGTTATGTGTATTCACTATAGGTACACATAAAGAACGTAAAAATACAATATAGGACATAATAATATCATGACATTATTTGAAAGTAGGAGATTAACCCAAAGAATGGAAGTTGGGTTAAGAAATTCCCTTACCTCGTGTCTGACTTGACTCAACCGTTCTTTAACCTCATGAATAATAAACTAGAGTTAATATATACCTTATTAAGAACCATTTTCAATTTCATTATCCTTTTTATATCACTTATTACAATGATATGAACATGATGTAATTATTTAAGTTAATAACGGTCGTTTTGTCGATCTTTGGTACTTGAGTCAACAATAAACTTCTTATAATTACATGTTTTTTATGTGGTAGAATATCCATTATCTCCAGAATTATAATCATGATTTAGATGTCATATATATCATATATATCCAGTATATACATTCATTTATAACATTACGTAACATTTAGAGGTATGAAATGAAATGCACTGTTCATGGAGACGGTAAGCCGTACGTACGCATGAATGCTACTTTCATTTCTATTTCATATTTAATGGAATTAAATAATAATGATATAAATGTATAATATAATTCCAGTATAATATAGTGTATAATACCATTTACTCCATCCTTTATACATCCCACATATGGCATTAACGATTCAAATCACTTTGAGGGGGCGGTAGTCCGCACTTCCTAAAATGAAATTATCGCGTTTACCCATAACAGAAATCCTACATTATGACATAAATGAGAAATAAAGAAGCATAAGTAAAACATAAACATATTATATATCATATATAAACATAGTGACATCTTAATGGCCACCTTTGAAGGTGTTATATGAGTGTTGAACAATCATCATTTCGTGAGGCAGAAATTCGCCATCCACAGAAACCGTATGTTCTTTAACCATTAGATGTAGGTGTGTGTAAGTGTAGCTAGAATATTTCTTATAACAACATCCTAGTATATTGAGGATACTGGTGTTGTTACAAAAGAAATGAATAAATATAGTTTATGGGGTTGGAGAATAAAAATAAAACAAAATAACATAAGAGAAGACATTACCTTTAAATCGGGTTACTATTTTGATTGGAGCCAAAGGCTTCCTTGGGAAGAGTTATTCCTAAATTGAGGCTTCTAGGATTAAGAGGGGGAAGTTGGGAGAGTATTTGGGCAGAGGATGGTTGAGCCAAATGGCTTGAAAGTGTGAATGAGGTGGTAGAGGTGGGGGCCTTTTATAAGAGTAGAGGAGGGGCACTCTTGGAAAGTAAGGAACTTTTACATTATTATACAATGATTTTCGGATTCTAAAGGTCCCAAACATATATAATTCGTGGCTAAGGTGATAAGGGTTCGAAATCTACCCATACTGTAGTCTTTTGACAATTTTAAGCCTTGGATTCTACATTATCTTTTCATTTTATTAAAATCGTTAAATAATGAGGTCATCACTGCATCATAATGATGTCATAAATAATTTAATTTATTTAATGTCTAAAAATTATAAAACAAATACTATGATGTAGGAAATCGTTTTATCTTTCCAATTACTATTTATAGTCAAAAATATGACTTGTATAACCCCATTTAAAAATTGTTTTAGTAAAACATTTCATGTTTGTGTCATTTTTTACGTTAACATTAAATAAAAGGTATTTATGTCATTTTCCAACTAAAGTGGCTCAATGGGGTCCCCAAGTTGACCCATGGATTGTCTTGGACAGCCATGAATCATCCAAAAGGAGTAGGACAAGTGTCACGCTCATATCATATTATTAAAACATTATTTTTACATTAAACTACACTAATTACCTCTAATCGCGATTAACATAAAAGTTACTATTCACCAAAAAATTATTTTAACCTCATTGAACCAAATTTTACTTCTTAATGACAACCATGTATGTCGGATTTTTGAAAATCAAATCACAGAAGTGGTAATATTTCATTTAAACGAAAAATCAGTTATTTAACTACCACTTAGTGGTTTCACTATTCATCAAAAATTGATGTTTTTCAGAACAATGCCAAAATTTCACCCTAAGCTATAATTGATATTCAGAATTCAAAAATGATGCCTATTTTAAAAAATTCCAAACATATAGGTTGCATTAATTAATTTTATAATTAATTCCCGCTGTCACAAAAAATAGCGTGTTTTTAAGAAACAATTTATATCAAAAGATTGGCAATTGTTTAGGTCCAATTTCAATGTTAAATTAATTCTAATGACCACCATTGGATAAAATTGTAAAAATATATTCTAATTATACTTTAAAACCACAAAATAGTATAATTTATCACTATAAATTATTTTTATTAAAAAAGTTGTTTTTAAGTATTTTTCACTATTCATAAAAAATTAGAAGTTCTCAGAAAAATACCAAAAATTCAACATAGGCGAATTTCGATATTCCGAAACCAAAAATGAAGTCAATTTTGAAATATAAAATTTCTATAATTTTAAAAAGTGGTTATTACTATTCATAACGACTACTTTGATTAGTCGCGGTGTTTTAGAACTCGAAGTTGCGTACAATGCAAGCTATTGCATTATTGAATGAGAAGCGTATTGTGGAATCTCGGGGTGTTACACCAGCCCGGTAGTCGACTATATGTTCGATTATTATTAAATAGAGTGTATGCCTCACATGCGGCATGTACTTAGGAAAATTCCTCTTGCATGAAAAGGAAGAACATAGTGTGTGAGTTTCCTAAACCACACATTGTTTACATGGGTTTTCTCGAATGGAAAACCCTCAAATCTCCCAAAAACCTCATTTCCTTCCAAGAACATTAAATCAAGCTTAAAGGGGTCCTATGAAAAAGTTATATGAATTTAGAACAAGATAATAATTAATTTAATGGGGTTAATAAGAATAAAAGAAAAAATACTACATTTTAGTGGAATCCACCAACACATCACCCATTTCTATGGTCCTTGTTTTCAACAAAATGTTCCGAAACATCCCATTCTTATAGAGGTATAGTTCTTCATCCACCTCTGGTTCTTTCTCTCTCTCACTTTGTCTCCCTTTTTCATTACCTTTCTTCGTCTTTGAGAAGTTGGAACCCCACCCATGTGCATGAGAATCCATAAATAAAATAATATAATGATGAAAGGAAAAGAAAATATTGGAAAAGAATTGTAAAAATAAAATGCGGCCCGACCCTAACCCTAGTCCCCAACTCATGTTCATGAATTTTCAATGGAAAATGCCTAATTCGGGAAATAAAATCAACGAATGAATTTAAATTAGATGATATATTCAATGTAAATAATCCAACAAACCAATGTATATAATTTAATATTTATTTAATTAAATATTAAATAAACATTATTCTTATAAAATTAGGGCATCTCAAAATTCCACCATAATTATATCCTACTGTAAAATCACTATTTTAAGATCAATTTAGTGGTTATAAAAATTATCCAATATCATATTCTATGGGAAAACTAATTTACCCATTAAAATTATTTGAATGAAAAGACTCATATTTATTCTCCCAAATGTATTATTAATAAAAATGAGTCCCTATAATCTCACCACCATAAACATTTATATACCCTTGAAGCATTGTTTTTATTAAAAGAATCCATACTGTCATCCCAATCAACTACACAACAAGTTATTTGGTCTATCAACTAACTAAACTCAAAAAATCCACAACCATCACTTACAATGAATATGTACTCTCATAGTAATGTAGTAATGTCCCCTATCATAGTACCCATATTTCCATCTTAAACAAAACTCTGAGCCAAATTGAAAATAGAAAACATGGATGATTAATTGAAAAAATGGGTCACCGTCATTAAAACTCCAATTGGGTACTCTCAACCATATGGATTACCACACGTAGCTCCTCGAGAATAACTCCAATAAGATTCACTTACTATACACAAAATAAATTCTAAAATAAAAGAGTCTTTGTGTTGAGTTTGTTCTCTCATAACACACTCCAAATGATGTCATGATAGAGTACGATCATCCAAAACAATAGTTCTCTAAGATTCTTCAAATGGGTGTGTACTACTCTATTTAATTCACCCTCATAACCAAATATATAATTTCTACCATTAATTGAAACAAAAAACACATCCATAGATAACACATTCCCATGTTAAACATGGGTCAACCTCCTTACGGTACATGATTTATTCTCAATGTCACCGCTCAAATGGAGGAACATGATCATTTAATCACAAATCTGGGGAAACCATGACAAATTTTTTTTAAAATAATTGGTCCTTAGCTCACACATGACCAATCATTCATTTTGAACATGAAAATACCTTTCCTGACAAGTTTGTACTTTTATCCCATGAATCTTACATGAGAGAGTCATCCATTAAATGTATTTGATTACCATGATACATGGTAAATCAGTTATTACTATATATAATATTCCTTGTATATCCCATTCCAAATTAGTATCCCTCGTGTTACAAAATTTATTCCATGATAGCCTATCACCTAGTATTATTGCAGTTATGAGCATCCACTAACACTCTAAAAATACAAGCTATTGAAAAACCAATGATTTACTAGTCTAGGAACCCAACTTTTCATTCACATCAAATATAGACTAGTTACAAAAGAAACAAAATTTATTATCCCTATTAGAATCCATTAACAAGCCTATAACATAAAAACCCAATCAAAATTTTTTCCACAATCTCAAAAATAAAATAAAACCAAGCACACTACCAAAAAATAATCTATAAACGTGGGCCCAAATCTATGATGTGAATTTCCTTAGAAAAAAATGAAGTTTTACAAACATAGGTATGAGTCAATGTTATAGTTATCTTGGTCCCCCCGACAGCCCTGTAGAGCAATCCTCAAAAATTGGTCACAAGGTCAAATAACCAGGCCTAAAAATTCTAACCACTAGAAATAAGGTAATGACCACATTACCCAAAATGGAAAAAAATTAAAAAAACTATAATTTCGTTATCCCCAATGTGAATATTTACATATAACTACTATATGGTGTCATGATACCAATGATAAAGAGAGATTAAACTAACACAAAGTAAGATTATTTAAATTTTTACATCACATTGAGGTCCAATTCATTATATATTGTCATGCAACCCATTAGCATCATACATGTTGACATGACATTATATCCAAGACTGATGAAAAAAAACCCTAGAATAGAAAACAAATAATAGAATAATGTCCCATATCAACCAACTAGGGTCGATGCACCTCGTGTTCTTGAGGACCAACTTATCTACTTCACAACACTACTGGATATCTGGCCTTTCCCAACGCTTCTGTACCAACAGTTCGTAAAAAACATTGGTATAGGTTCCCTTTCCCAATGGTTTGGCCAAACTGTTGGGAAATCCCACTTTGAGGCCACCTTTCCAAAGGTTTGGCCAAACTGTTGGGAAAGGGAATGGCTTTCCCAAGGGTTTGGGAAAACCATTGGGAAATCCCACATTGTGGCCACCTTTCCCAAGGGTTTGGGAAAACCGTTGGGATAGGTATTCCCTTTCCCAACGGTTTGGCCAAACCGTTGGGAAAGGGTATATCTATCCCAACGGTTTTCCCAATCCGTTGGGAAAGGCCCCCCACAAATCAACCTTGCACCCAGAATCAAAATCCAGAACCAAAATCTATACCAACGGTTGTCAATGCCGTTGGTATAGGTCTATACCAAGAGTTTTGACAACCGTTGGTATAGATACATTGATTTTTTATCATTTATTCATACCCCGAAAATTATATAAATTAAAACTTTAAATGATTATGAGAATACATATATATTTTTATGTAATTATATTCAAAAAAGCCATGTTAGGTTAGTGGTTAAGTAATTTAAAAATAAACTAGGGGTCTTGGGATCAAATCCCATCGAATGTATTTTTTTTGAAATACATATACCAACGGTTCCATAACCATAGGTATATATTTTCATAATAATTATACCAACAGTTTCAAAAACCATTGGGATAGGTCTATACCAACGGTTTTGGGAAAATCGTTGGTATAGACCTATCCAAACGGCTTACTTGGCAACGGTTCTCCAAACCGTTGGTATAGGTTATACCAACGGTTTGGAGGCCTATACCAACAATTCCTAACCATTGGTATATGTTAGTTTTCCAGTAGTGTAAAAATAACTCCTCAATTAAGAACCACATCACATGCCATTGGAATAATATTTTAATATATATATGCATGTAGGATCAATTGAGCATAATACCACCAAAAACCAATAGAGGAAACCAATATATGTGTTTTTTTAAAACATTAAACAAATGAAATATTTCGTCAATAAAATATAAAAATAGATGACCCATGTGATGTGAATCATAAAATATTAAAATTATGCATGAGAATCCACTTTTTTTCCATCCCTAAGTCAAAATTGATCTCTGGCCACATTCCAAGAGGAAAATATCAATATATCCATAATGAAACATAACATGCATATCACATGTTCCTCAATCAATGAGGAAATAACGTAAAACAATATCATCATAGATCCAAACATAAATCACAAACCATGAAACCTAAAACATCTTACAAGAACAAGTGTTCTCTAAAAACTACAATGATATCCATCACCGGTCCTGACAGATTCATAATACTACTAAATATCATATATTAAGAAGTAATGATCATGAAAATAAAATCTCTGATATCATATTGTGACATCCCATCCACAATACCACTAAATGGTCCTCTGGGCTAGTTGGTTACGAATCCTCACGATCACCTCTCTATATTCGAGATTCCATCGACTATCAGTGAGGGCCTAGGGTTTGACGATGAAGAGTCATTCCCACATATCATAGTAAGAATATATCAGAAATAATATTGTATCATACATATTAGAAAATAATTATATTAAGGAATCAATAAATAACCGCATATTGATGTTGTATTAAAAATAGATGAAAAATATATAAATGAAAGAATAGATATGTCACACAAACATAACATAGTTCACCAACTGGGTCAACCATACATATATAGTAGTACCAATGAAACTAAAATAAATGTAATGTTATACAGTAATAACTCTAATAAAGACCACATACATGGTCTTCAGACAGTTTCAAAATACACAAGTATGATCATGATCCACAAGATATTCTCATCTCGATCTTGCAACACATGGACTCATCCTTATCATCCACAAAACTATTCTCAACATTAAAATTAAACAGAAGGTTGACATGTAAAATCATGTTCATGTAAATTGGATAAGAAATATTCATTGTGGGTCACCCCAATGATGAGCCTAAAAAATTATTCCCTAAGTGCATGAAAAAGTAAATTTTTTTACCTAGATGACACTCAATTGAAATTATTGTTAAAAAATAAAAATGAAACCATTGTCGAACCCCGCATCAATAATCCAAGTCAATAGAGAAAGGTGTTTTCAAGGATATATATATATATATATATGTTCAATTTTTTATATGTATAATCCTATACCCATATATGTATATGTGTGTGTGTGTGTTAATTAATGTATTAACTAAAATAAATCACACAAAAACCATTCATTAGTATATTTATGGGTCCATAAATCCAAATCTCAAGGAAATACTACACAAGATCCTTGAGTTGGATGTTGTGCCACTCAATCCTTGTATCAATAAGTCTATCTCTAGGATTTTAATCCCAATATATAAATACATGATTCTTCTAGATCCAAAAACGACTATGATCAAGCTAAATCAAAACTGGTGGATACCCATAATAAACCTGCATTCACACATACTCGCATCTAACCACTCTAATGATGGGATCCACATAAGTGAATCCATACATCCTCTAAATTTTCCATAATCTAGACTCTATGATGATCATTTCATGTAAATATAGTCAAATGATAGAGACCTTGTTCACTATCCATAGGCGGTCACAACATTGTGAAAAATGACCATCCCTATCACGTGGGTGAATTTAATCAAGTATGTGTGTAACCATATTGAGGAGAGGGTAACAATCCACATGATATATCAACCAGAGGTGACAGAAATTGTATTCACCACTACAGATAGAAAAATCATTCATAAGTATCATTATGAGGAATTCCATAGTCATATATAATTTTCCTAAGCTCAAAAACTATATACGGGGAAACAAATTTGGAAATCCTAATAATATAAAAATCATAACATACATGCTCGATAGACACATCTCAGATAGAACCATTAGGTGTACAAGTAAATATGGAAGATACATGGCCCATATGTCATGTCCTAGGAATTTACATATAGGAATCCTAGAGTGAATTAAATATAACTCATGTTAGTCTCAACAAGCACCAATCGAGAAGCACATCTAGTAATATTCGATGCATTATAAATAAACGAGTTAGGGTTTATGATCTGTTAAATCCACCACTACATCCATATTCTTAATGGTATTCCAAGATTAAAATGGGTTATAAGGTGAAAACTGCTACCATCTCTACCTAATACCATCATACAAGCTCCAGGTCATTCAATTATCTAGGCACTAATTGGGTCACTTATATGAAACACTGAGAGACAACCTACTCTGCATCCTCAACAGAAGAGTTAATGGAATAATCCAACAAGTGATCTTCAAGATCCCTTGAAAACAAAATTCATCCAACTAGGTGTCCTTAACAGAAGGGAAATGGAGGTATACAACATGGGATCCTCATATTGTAAGAAATACTGAGGCATAATATATGGAATTATTTAATGTTAAGAAATATTGTGGAATTCTGTACGATATACTCAAAACAACATATAGGTGAAGGCATCCTACATTAGATTATATATTACCATATAAGAATGATGTGTTATCCTACATGTGATCCTAAAAATGATATAATTGTATAGGGATATTTTGATGTATTTTCTAAGTCATCATGAAAGAGAAGGTAACCCATAGGGGTCCATTGGCAACAAGTCAGATTATAAAGGCATCCTACGCAGGATCCTCTTACACTACAGGAAAAAGGACTTTTTGCGACGAGCTTTTTGTGGTGGGAATAAATCTCGTAGCAAAAAGTCCATCAAAGAGGTTATAATTGACGGGGGTAACATCCCGTCACAAATAACTGATTATTTGCAATGGGATTTCGTGTCCCGTCGCAAAAGGATTGGTGCAGATAGCGCGCCAAACCACACGAAGGTTATTTGTGATGGGGCACGTTGCAAATACACGGCGGCAGTTAATAGCATTTTGCGACGGGATGTCCTCCCCTCGTAAAAGGTGTGTCGGTAGTGACTATTTGCGACTAGAGTCGTTGCAAATAACTTTTTAACCGCCTTCAGTGATTAATGCGGGCGTAGGTATTTGGGACGGGTACCATCACAAAAGATACTATTTGCAATGGGTAACCCATCGTGAATAGTCCCATCACAAATAATCTAACATATATATAACCTCATCTGTTTTGCTTCTCAGTCCTCTCAATTACTAGATATTCTTTCTCTCTGATCTCTAATTTCTTATGGAAATTTTTTCTATGTAAATTTTTTTAATCACGAAGAAGTCTTCAAGACATCTACATCAATAACAGATGATGTTTAATGGTATTTATGTTTTATTCAATTTATTATTTATTTCAATTTTTTATGTTAATTTTTATTATTGTTTATTAGTTGTAATTAAATTGAATTTAAACTGTTTTTTCAGGACTGTTTATTTTTTCTAATAAATTGAAATTTTTTATAATAATTTTTAATAATTAGTAGTAATTAGTAGTTATTAACGATAATTAGTAATGTATACAATTATTTTGTAGTAATTAATAGTAATTGGTAATAAATAATAATAAATACTAATAATTAGTAATAAATATTAATAATTAATAATAAATAGTAATAAATAGTAATAATGAGTAATAAATAGTAATAATGAGTAATATATAGTAATAAATTGTAATAATTAGTAATAAATTGTAATAAATAGTAATAAATAGTTATAATTAGTAATAAATTTTAATAATTAGTAATAAATTGTAATAATTAGTAATAAATTTAATAATTAGTAATAAACAGTAATAATTAGTAATAAATTGTATTAATTACTAATAAATTGAAATAAATTGTAATAAATTGTAATAATTAGTAATAAACTGTAATAATTAGTAATAATTTGTAATAATTAGTAATAAATTGTAATAATTATTAATAAATTGTAATAAATTGTATTAATTGGTAATAAATTGTATTAATTTGTAATAAATTGTAATATTTAGTAATAAATTGTAATAAGTAGTAATAAATTGTAAAAAATTGTATTAAATAGTAAAAAATTGTATTAAATAGTAATAAATAGTATTAATTAGTAATAAATTGTAATAATTAGAAATAAAGTGTAATAATTAGTAATAAATTGTAATAATTAGTAATAAACTGTAATAATTAGTAATAAATTGTGATAATTAGTAATAAATTTTAATAATTAGTAATAAATTTTAATAATTAGTAATAACTGTAATAATTAGTAATAAACATTAATAATTACTAATAAATTGTAATAATTACAACTAAATTGTAATAATTAGTAATAACTAGTAATATTTGTTAATAAATACTAATAAATACTAATAATTAGTAATAATTAGTAATAATTAGTAATAAATAGTATTAATTAGTAATAATTAGAAATAATTAGAAATAATTAGTAATAATTAGTAATAATTATAAATAAATTATAATAATTATTAATAAATTGTAATAAATAGGAATAATTAGCAATAATTTAGTATAAATATGAATTATTAGCTATAAATATGAGTAATTAGCAATAAATAGGAAAAAGTAGCAATAAATAGGAATAATTATGAAAAAATTGGAATAATTAAGAATAATTAGGAATAATTAGTAATAAATAGAAATAATTAGCAATAAATAGGAATAATTAGTAATAAATAGGAATAATTCAGAGTAAATAAGAATAATTAAGAATAAATAGAAATAATTAGCAATAATTAGGAATAATTAGCAATAATTAGGAATAATAAGCAATAAATAGTAATAAATATGAATAATTAGTAATAATTAGTAATAAATACTAATAATTAGAATTAATTACTAATAAATTGAAATAATTTCTAACAATTAGGAATAATTAGAAATAATTAGAAATTATTAGCAATATATAACAATAAATAGCAATAAATAGAAATAATTTGGATTAAAGTGAAATAATTAGTAATAAACAGAAAAAATTAGTAATGATTAGTAATAATACGGAATATTTTAGAATGATTAGTAATAAATAGGAATCATTGATAATAATTAGTAATAATTGATAATAATCAGTAATAAATTGTAGTAATTTGTAATAAATTGTAATAATTAGTAATAAATACTAATAACTAATTATAATTATGAATAAATACAAATAATTAGGAATACTAAGAAATAATTAGAAATAATTACCAATAATTATTAATAAAAAGGAAAAATTAGAAATAAATAGGAATAATAAGTAATAAATAGGAATAATTAGTAATGTATATAATTTAATTGTATTAATTAATAATAATTGGTAATAAATACTAATAAATACTAATATCTAGTAATAAATATTCATAATTATTAATAAATAGTAATAAATAGTAAAAATTAATAATAAATAGTAGTAAATTATAATAATTAGTAATAAATTTTATTAATCGGTAATTAATTGTATTAATTATTAATAAATTGTATTAATTTGTAAAAAATTGTAATAATTAGTAATAAAATTGAAATAATAATAATAATAATTTGTAATAATTTGTAAAAAAATTGTAATAATTAGTAATAAATTGTAATAATTAGTAATAAAAACGAATAATTATTAATAAACTGTAATAATTAGTAATAAGCAATAATAATTACAAATAAATTGTCATAATTACTAAAAAATTGTAATAATTAGTAATAACTAGAAATATTTATTAATGAATACTAATAATTAGTAAAAATTTGTAATAATTAGTAATAATTATTAATAATTTGTAATAATTTGTAATAATTAGTAATAATAAGTAATAATTAGTGATAATTAGTAATAGTTATTAATAATTAGATATAATTACTAATAATTAGTAATTCTTATTCATAATTAGTCATAATTAGTTATAATTATAAAAAAATTATAATTATTAATAAATTGTAACAATTAGGAATAATTAACAATAATTAGAAATAATTTAGAATAATTAGCAATATATATGAAAAAATTTCAATAAATATTAATAAATAGGAATTAATAGGAATAATTAAGAATAAATAGGAATATTTAGAAATGCGATTAATTAGTAATAAATAAGAATAATTAGAAATAAATATGAATAACTAAGAATAAATAGGAATTATAAAAAAGAAATTGAAATAATTAGCAATAATTAGGAATAATTGAAAAAAATTTGGAATAATTAACAATAATTATGAATAAATAGAAATAACATGGGATAATTAGCAGTAAATAGGAATAATTAAAAATAAATTGGAATGATTAGTAATAAATAAGAATAGTTAGTAATAAAAAGAAATAATTAGTAATTAATAGTAATAATTAGTTACAAATAGGAATACTTAGTAATAAATAGTAATAATTATTTAGCAATAGTTAGGAACAGTTTGAAAGAAATTTTAATAAATTTTAATAAATTGTACGAACATGGAACAATATTCAGTGGATTGACGACACTCCATTAGCTCGATGAATTTTATCCTTTAAACTCTCACCGACTCATAACATTATGAAAATTGAGATGCTGCATAATCATATTCAATCTCATTCTCATGAGATTAGATATGCATTCGTAGGATCAAATTTTTGATAATCTTTTTAGGTGGTGGCAGTTGGAAGAAGACGATTTATCGACGAAAAGGGGGCTCTTTTATCTGACAGCTCAATTACTTGCATCATTCTCACACTGAAATAACAATGAAGAATCTGGTCGGAGGTACGCATATTCATTCTCCTAAGATTAATGAGAGCAAGAGGCTAGTTTGTAATCTAGGCCTTAGTTATTGGAGGATTCATGCATGTGGATATGATTGCATATTATATTCTGGTGAAAATGTTTCGTTGGATTGTTTTCCCACATATAGAAAATCGAGGTATAAAGAAGCTCAACCAGGGATGTCTAGATCAATTCTTGTAAAACAGTTGAGATATTTCTCTCTTACACCCAGGCTGCAACATTTATTAATGTCTCATAACATAGCGTTATTGATGTCATGGAACAAAACCAGTATTTAAACTAGTAAAAGATTGAATCATCCATCTGATGGTGAATCATGGAAAAAATTTGATCGTCTGCATCTGTCTATTGCTTTAGAATCCTGAAATTCATGATTGGGTCTTTCTTTTGATGGTTTCTATTAGTTTGGTTTATATGGTAGTCATTATTCATGTTGGCCTATCTTTATAAATCCGTACAATCTACCTCCATGGATATTGATGAGGGAGACCTATATATTTTTGACCTTATTAATCCTAATACATTCAAAAAAGTATATTGATGTTTATTTGAAACAATTGATTGATGAGTTAAATGCATTGTGGAGAAATGGTGTTAGTGAATATGATCCTGCTATGAAACAAAATTTCACTTTAAATGCTACATTGATGTGGATGATTAGTGACTTTCCAGCATACGACATGTTATCTGGTTGGAGTATAGATGGTTCGAAATGATGTCCTTACTGTATTAAAGAAAACAAGTCTTTTATGCTCGTCAATGGAAAAAAAACCTTGATATTTTGACTGTCATCGCAGATTTTTTCCAACCGATCATCCTTTTCGAAAAAATAAATCTCATTTAGAAAAGGCACAATTAAAAGGGATGAACCTCCAAAAATGATCTCAAAAATAGAATTAAAATCAGTTGTATTTTCATTACCTCCAACCACATTTGGGACAACAGTAAACTAATAGAAAATTCATGGCTTTGGGAAAGAACATAATGGGACAAAACGAAGCATTTTTTGGGATCTCCCATATTAGTCTGATTTGTTGGTCCACCAAATGTTGGATATCATGCATATTGAGAAGAACTGTTTTGATAATTTAGTTCATATAGTTTTGGATACATGAGGTAAGACCAAAGATACTATAAAAGCACGATTAGATTTTCCCCAAATTTACAGGCGAATAGAACATGAAATCTTTGATAATGACAGATCATAGAGGTTAATGAAGCCAAAAGAATATTATACACTGTTCAAAGAGAGTCGCTTATTATTTTATTAGTGGATTGTAGAATTGAGACTTCCAGATGGCAATGCTTCCAATTTTGGAAGATTAGTTACGAATGGTCATATTATCAGATTAAAAAGTCATGATTGTCATGTTTTAATGGATAGAATTATGCCGATTGGATTCAAAGGTTTGTTGAATTCTATTATTTGGGATTCAATAATATACATATCATATTTTTTTGATACATTTGTACAGAACCAATAGACTACGATGCGATAATAAAACTAGAAGAAGATGTTGTTGTAATTTTATGTAAACTGGAAAAAATCTTTTCGTTTCCTTTCTTTGACTCAATGGAACATCTGATATTACATTTTCCACAGGAAGCTAAATTTGGAGGTCTATTATAGTTTCAATGGATGTAACCATTCATGATATGCATGAAGAAGTTGAAAAAAAGTACGTAACAATTCATCAGTTGAAGGCTCAATAGCTAGAGCTTATTTGCAAGAGGAAATTGCTTTTTTCTTATCTCACTATTTTGAATCTAAATATCCCTCAAAACCAAACTACATGGGGAGAAATGAGGTAAACTATAATGATGATATGGAAAATCAATTATCAGATTTTAATCAGCAAAATATTGGCTTTGGAGGAGTTCATGAATGATGGATTTCAGACGATGAACATCACAAAGCTCATACATATGTTCTGCTCAACTATGAAGAAATGATAGCATTTGTACTGTATGTTCTTCTATAAAATATTTTATAATTTATGTTATGGTATGTAAAATTATATTATTTGTAGGTTATATGATAATCATATCAAGAAACAACTTCCATAAAGTACAGTAGCTTCTCTTGAAAAACGCAGACAAAATAAATCTCAATGGTTTCAAAAATTGGTAATATAAATTATTTATGATTTAATATCAATTTAGTTTACTATTTATTATATTGTTAAGTGTTTTAAAAAAAAATTCGGTGTCTCAACTTGCTGATAAAATTGATAAGAGACTATGTATATTGAGTAACCCACCATCCAAAATGGAAAAATCTTATAATGCATATTTGGATAATAGTTTTGGATTTCATACACATGCATATGGGGAATCAATAAAAACAATGAACAATGAAGTTTTTTTTGAGCGATTTAATCATAGAGAAACTAAAGGTGACTTTTACGACATTCTATATGAAATTATTGAGTTGTGTAATCTTGGATAGACTTACATAATGATGTTTAAATGTTGGTGGTTGGATACTGAGAGAGGCTTGCATGTAGATCTGACTCATGGAATCGTCTATATTAAATATAAAATCCTTCTTGTATTAAATGAACAATTTTTACTAGCTCAACAAGAACATAAAATTTATTATGCAAAGAAATGTGCTACTTCAAGAGACTTGAGTGATTGGTGGAGAATAATAAAAATGAAATCTTGGGAAAATCAATTTACTCAAACTGAATGTGGTCCATCTAAAGTAGAAGGAATTGAAATTTTTTAGAAGACTACTCAAAATCCATCTTTTTTCACAGAGACGTGAATACCGATGATGAAACCTCACAATTAAGGGTTGATGGTGATGAAGATGTTAATGATGTTACAAATGAATTTGAAATGACAAGGGATGGTGAAAGTGAAACCCTTATAGATGTTGATGATGCTGAGGTGGAATATGAAGACATTGACATCGTCAGATATGAAGATGATGATGAAGGTGAACATTGAAACATTTAAATGTTAGATATGACCATAACTAATATATATATATATATATGAAAGTTATTTTCAACTATCTTCTAATAACAATCATTTTGTGTTTCAGATGGATCCTGATCTATTTTGTGAGTTGTAGGAGGTTGATCTACCTTTGGATGAGGGGTATGAGGGATTATCTAACCCTCAGCCTACTGGTGGTTTAAGAGGTACACAAAGGGGGTGTGGTCATGCACGACTGATGATTACTGACCCTATCTTCGATCGACGTCCACATCTTGACTTCGATCAACGCACACAGAGGTATGATAACCTATATATGTTAGTTATATTTTACATTATTTTATTAATATATTTACTAATTGTTTGATTATTTATTATTTTTTCACAGTTTTACGCATGTAGCTGTTGGAATGGGGAGCTCTATCAAGTGCAATTATTTTTCTCAGCCATGGATCACATGGGAACATATTCTCATTGATGTGAAGCCCTCCATGTACAATCATTGGCTGGTACGTATATAAATAATATTTATTTTGAAATTTAATTTATTAATAACTTGATATTATAAATTATTTTTAGGGTTTAAGGTATCCCATTGATGATAGAACGCGTGATGCTATCCATGCAGCATGGAAGGTGGCTATGCGTGAGAATTTGTGCCAGTTTGTGAACAATTTGGAAAATACGATCATTAAGAAAGCTGGAGAGGTAGTATTTGATAAGTCGTGTAGAGCCCACCGACCAGAGTACATTTCATCTTAGGTTTGGAAGAAATTATGTGCACACTGGTTGGGCAGTGGATTTTAGAGGAGGTATTTATTTGGTCGGCATAACCGTGGGAGACAGGAGGTGACACAATGAGCTGGTAGTCGTACATTCTATACGCATAGAGAGCATCTGGTAATTATTTTTTTATATAACATAAAATATAAATAGTTTATTTTAAATTCATATAGGAATTCGAGCATCCCGATATTACAGAGTACGATGTTTATCAGAAGATGTACAGTGATCTAGCCACCAGAGAGATTAGAGGTGATCTCCAGCATCAGATTGTGGTTAGTCTTATTTTTTCATTCTGACAAGTAATTGCATATAATATTTTCACAATATTAATTTTTAATTGGAATTGAAGGAGTCATATGAGGCTGCCACCTCTGAGACACAGGCTGAGGGTCTGGACGAGGCGACTGATCAGACCAGTGCACACTATTTTGGCGAGGAGACATGGATGCAGGCGACTCAGTATGGCTTTGAGAAGGGTCGAGTAGTTGGTATCGGCTCACATGTGACTCCTGGTACTTATTATGGTAATGCTGCAATGTCGGTGTCTAACTCGAGAGGATATCAGGGAGAGACATCATCTTCTACCTCACAGTATCAGGAGCAGTTACATGCTCAGAATGACTTTATAGAGAGTTTCTAGAAGCAGCATGAAGAGATGCTTCAGTAGCAGCTTCTGCAGAAGAAGTATTACAAGGAGGAGATGAATCCATGGCAGCAATAGCATCCGGATTAGATGGAGTACATACGTCATCTGACTCATTATTTCGGGATGGGGTTTCCTCCACCATCTCCTTCAACCCCTCCACCTCCTACAGAAGACGACCCCCGTGTGATTCTTTTTTATGTTAAAAACATGTGGATTTTACATTTTTTGTAATATGAACTACTTACAGACTCAGTATTTTATATTGGTGAAAATATTATATAAATAAATTTTTTATATTTTATGATTTTTTTTAATATTTAGAATTTTAATAATTTTAATAATTTTTATTTTTTTATTATTTCAATAATATTAATATTATTCTTTCATTAATCATAATTTTATTAAATATATTTTTTCAGTATTATATTATTTAATGTTTGTTTATTTTACTATAATAATAATAATAATATATTATGAATTCTTTATATTTTTATGTGAATATTGAGAATATTAATATATTTTTATTTTAATTATTTTAATAATATTAAAATTGATATTTCAATAATCATAATTTTATTAACTATATTTTTTTAAAAAAATTATTTATTATTTGTGACGGGATCTGTGGCGACGGGTTCCCATCATAAATAGTCTCAATAATTATTTTAAAAAAAGTATTTGTGATGGGATTAGGGGCCCGTCAAAAATATTCCATGTAATTTTTAAAAAAAACAATTTTTGACAGGATTACAGGCTCGTCAAAAAAAGTATTTGCGATGGGACCATCAAAAAAAAGTTTATATATATATATAATGTATATAATCAGATTCTTATTTGCGATGGTGAAGTTACCCGTCCCAACAAATATTATTTACGATGGACCCGTCGCAAATAATATATTTTGCAACGCTGTTTTCTGCAACGAGCTATTTGTGATGGGACCCTATCTCTAAAACTTATTTTCCACGGGATCCCATCACAAATAACCCATCGTAAATATATAAAATTCTAGTAATTTTAGTCGAAATGTAAAAAGGGATTCATTGAGGAGATTCCCATTAAATACTAGTCATGTGGCCTCATAGACCATAAGGGAACATATTTAAATTATATGACCTAAAAAGTAAATATAAAAATTCATTTGTCAAGGGATATGTCTCATGCACCATCTCAGATCAGGGGGGTATCACTATCAAGAGAGAACTGAATTTCATTTTTAGGGGAATAACCTACCCATTTAGTTAAAATCCCACCAATGCCCATAAGGAGATCTCATATTACACAGAGTATTTCACCATTTCTATCTACATGAATAATACTTACAATGGTCTCATCATGTATCAAATTATTTATCTAGGGAAAAAAATAAATGAAATTCTCATAGTGGGATGAAAAATTGAAAAGTATAGCGTTTCTCTTCGAGAACAATGCATGTACTGCCAAAGACCTACATGGGTATGTACTATGGATGAACATTTCATGTAAACGTCAATGTTCATGGTTCTTAATATGGTTACATGACATGTATCCTACATGAGGTACATTCCAAAATCCCATAGCCATCTTGGCCATTTATTTTTCATTGTCGTGTACTTCTACACAACATGCCACCCAAATGGGGCACTACTATGTACTATACAAGGCACAAAACTATTACACAATAATCATGGATGGGTAAATGGATAACAGGATGATTACCAATACCCATCGTGTATACCCCATACATGACGTGTACATTATAAATGCAACCTTTCCCAAAAAAAGAAAAACACATGGTGTGTGTTCCCTAAATCACATGGAATGTATATGGGTATTCTAGAATGAGAAACCCTCAAAACACACGGAAATGGCTATTTTCACCCCAAAATAGTTGATCATCCATCAAGGGGTAAAATGAAAGAATAACAGGGATTTAAGATAATTAAAAAATTAATATACGCAGACTTATGAAAAAACTAGTGAATGAGCTACCTTTGGGAAATATCCATTGAAGTTGCACCTATTTCTGCTATCTACAATTTCTACATGATGATTTGACGCATCCCAAGACCCCCAAAAATTATATTCTTACTCTATATATCCTTCTCTCACTCTCTCTCCAACATTATATATCTCAGCTACTTGAAGTATGATCTGTATTCACGCGTGTGATAATACATGATGAAATGAAGAAAACGAATAGAGATAAAAAGGATAAAACAAAAATGAAAAATAAAAAATGAATGAAAAAGGGGCCAGGGGCAGAACCAGTTCCCAACATGAGGTGATGACATTAGAATCAAAACCTCTCTATTATCGACTTAACATCATAGAAATAATATCTAAAATATTATATATACAAAATATATATCCTAATGAACCTTCTCATGTAATTTTATATTTATTTTTACAAAATATTATTTAGTAATTATTAATTTAAAATTTTCAGTGGAACATAATTCCCCCAAACTATATTCCTTGTCTAAAAACTCAAATATGGTATAATGATTTTGATAGAAAAGATATATAAGATCATATACTAGGAGAGAAAAACTATTTTATCCAATACAAGTATTTGATTTAAACTATTAAAATTTATTCACTAAATCTTTTTTTTAAATAAACATGGTTCCTTAAAATCTCTACAACATAAACGTTGTCATCGAGGAGAACCATTTTTTTTGTAAGAATATCAGCCATACTCTCATCCTGATCGACCAAACCACTAGATATCTATATTATCTAATGACCAACCTCATAACATCTACAATGGTCTCTTACACATAAGATATTTAGCTGTGATTGAGCTAGTTTATAATGCTATAAGAATACCTTTATCATCAACATAATCTGAAATCCTTGCCCAATAAAATAAATAATATAGTGATGATAAACCAAAAATTAGGGTCTTGACCCTCAAATGGAAAATTTTTCACTCCACAATGTATATCTTACCTTACATCAGTCCTCAAGTGCAACCCCAATAGGTTCATCTTCATAACATGGAAATAAAATTCAAAAGAAAATAAAAGATTTTTAGCGCAGATTCTCTGTCAGTATACTTAGGATGATTCCTGATTAATATGGATAGTCACTTACTAGATTACTCTATGATTATAAAGAAGAGAATGTACAGATCCCCCCTAACACACAATTATAATATAAAAGGCCATATATTCCTTTAACCATTACTAGAGACCTTATCAAACAAAAAAATGTTCCTAGGATCATCAATGGTCCACTGTTGTTTTGTTCTATAACTATTTTTGAGGTCTCCACTACCAGAGTGGTACGTTAATCATTTAAAAAAACTCAATGGAAGTCAATCCCACCAAATACAGGAAACCATCAGTCCTCGGCATCGACCCTACCTCACACCAATTTTCAGTTGAATGGTTCTATGTGTAACTTGCATGTACCATTATCCCCCAAAGAAGACACCATTATTCCTTCCATTACATTGAAAAGTTAATCATGGTACATGGAACATCAGTGTTAACTATCAAAATGATCTATTGGAAATCAACTTCGAAAATGGGAACATCACTTGTTTCATGATATTTTTAATAACTACCTATCACCCAACATCATTATTTTAATGAGAATCTACACTCACTATGACTACATTATAGATATCAGAAACTCTAATCTATGAGGAATGGAACCTAGATTGTCCTTCATTATGAAGCTAGTCTTGAGTCCAAAAAACAATGTTCTTATCCAAAGAAGATGGAATCAACATTTATGTAACATAAAAAACAAGAATATATCATTATTAGATCTATAAATTTGCATAAAACCATGACATCATCATGAAATAAAATATGAAAACACAATCCAACCTCTCCCATGATGATTTCCTTTGATGAAAATGGTCATCGGCCATAAATGGTATTTTTCAAAATTATGCTCATCATTGTATCCCATGTAGACATATAGATAAATTCACAAAAATAGATCACATGTTCTAACCACCTAGCTTAAAATATAATGTAAAGACCCGCAAATTTCAAGGAAATTTTTTTCTTAATTTTCTTTGGAATTTTACAAGAACGCAGCTTCAGACGGCACCTGATTCCGAGGCCCGGTGTGCCCGGAATCAATTTCCGAAGTTTGGCTCGGGTACGTTCAGTGAACGGACGAGCGGGTTTTTCTATCTTTTGAACCGGTGCCCGGAATCGAATTCTGAGGGCACCGATGAAATCGCAGCGCCGGTATTTGCTTAGAAACGCCTCTTCCGGAGTTGCGTTTGCTCAGACGTGGTTTTTAAATTTTACGGCTTTAAGTCAGAAATAAAATAAAGTTTGTGCGACAACTTTATTTTATTTCACTTAAGCTGCTTGGAAGCCACTTGAAGTCACTTAAAGACGGCTTGAACTGAGTTGAACTGGATAGGATGCTATCCAGAAATATCCTACCCCTTGGTAGGATATTTGTGCGGTGGGACCCGCACGAGCCCCGCCGTTTCTTTCGCTAAGTAACGCACCCGCGAAAACCCGTCAAAGTAACTGAAAAGTCAACCGACGCGTTTTCTTTAATTCTTAACAGACCATTTAATTGGGCGGTTTATTTCGTGAATTAAATGGACTGTTTCTTCGTGAATTAAATGGGTCGTTTCTTTCGTTGAATTAATTCAACGAATTGATGGATCGTTTCTTAACCGGTTTCGTGTTGGCATGTTTATAAAATAAGACCAACATAAAAATCCTTGGAAAGGATTTGAGAGAATCTTCGTTCCTCCACCCTCTCCGCGAAGAACGCGAAGAACGCGAAGAACGCGAAGAACGCGAAGAACGCGAAGAACGCGAAGAACGCCGGCGACCGGAATTCGACGACGCACACCAAGATCTGCGACGTCGACGAGATCTACCCGCGACGTTCTTCGGCGACGCCTCTTCTTCCGCGGCCGACCCTCGTTCGGCAACAAAGGTGAGAATCAGATCTTTTCTTCTCCCTTTTTAATTTCAATATCAACGGATTTAAACTAATTAAATCCGTTGATCTTGATCCGGAGATTGGCGACGCGACGAGCGATTCCGCGACGACGCGGCGATCTCCATCTTCCGCGACGAGCAATTCCGACGACGACGATAAAGTAAGGGTTGATTGGAATATTTTCCTTCCCGTGATTTATTTCTTTTAAAGTAAAGAAGCATGACCTTCGAACAATTTTAACATTTAAAATTGTTGTTGATTGTTTTATTGTTCCTCCCGTGGATTATGACTAACGCGGAGGGTGCGGGTCTAACGAACAAGACCCGGCAACCCTCCGCCGATCTATTTTGGTTGTGCGGATTTGGCGGACGTCGACAAACCGTGCGGCAAGGGCAATTTGTTGGCTCCGCAGTGAAGATCGTCCCCCGGGAGGAGCATCGGCGCAGACGGGAAAGAAATCGGGCCACCGGAGCATCTCCGGCGGCCCGCGGAAGGAGGCGGCGGCGCGGGTCGCCGGCGCGGCGGCGCCGGCGACCGGAGGCGGCGGCGCCAGGCGCGCCGCCGTGGAAACCTTCCGCCACGGCTGAAGCCGCGGCGGCGGCGGCAGCCGGTTCCGCGGCCGCGCGGAACCGGGACGGACGCGGCGGCCCGGCCGCGTCCGCGTGACAGGCGGCCCCCCCGCGGGGCCGCGGTTTCTCTCAAGCCGCGGGTTCAACCCCGCGGCGGCGGCTCTTCGGCCGCGCGGCCGAAGACCGAGCCGGCCGGTCCGGTCGGCCGGGCCGCGCCCAGGCCGGACCGGACCCGGCCGAGCCGGTTCGGGCCGGGTCGGGCCGACCCGGTTCGGGCCGACCCGGTTCGGCCGACCCCAGGGGGGGGTTCGGGCCGGGTCGCCCCGGGCCCAGTACCCCCGTTTCGGGCCCTCTACGGTCTTTCGCCCATATCTTGGGCCTGGGACCTCCGATTGACGAACCGTCAGCGGCTACGCGATCCTTGGATCGAGACGGTCGTTTCGGTATATTATACTCAAGGTTTCGGAAGACTTTGGGTTCGGCCGGGTTGGTTCGTACACGAAGCCAACCGGGCCCTCGGAGCGGAAACGCTCATAACTTGAGCTACGGACGTCCGAACGACGTACCGTCAGCTGTGGTAGTTTCCTCTAAGTGAGACGGAACTTTTGGCATACTCCGCCCGAGGATCGGATACAGGCGGAGTACGGTCGGGTTGGTTTTGCCCTAAAAACCAACCGGGCCCCTGGGACGAAAATGCCAATAACTCTCAGACCGGGCGTCCGATTGACGCGCCGTCTGTCGCGTTGAGATCCTGTTGTCGATACGGAACTTTTGGATACATCAACTTCGGACTACGTGTCAGTTGATGTATCAGCCCCTCGGCTCGTGGAGCGGACCCTCCTAAACGAGCTCGCTACGTGCGGGAACCCTAGCGCTGGCTGTGACCTCGACGACAGAGCAGAGATCCTCCGTGGACTGCGACGACGGCAGAGCAGAGATCCTCCGTGGACTGCGACGACGGCAGAGCAGAGATCCTCCGTGGACTGCGACGACGGCAGAGCAGAGATCCTCCGTGGACTGCGACGACGGCAGAGCAGAGATCCTCCGTGGACTGCGACGACGGCAGAGCAGAGATCCTCCGTGGACTGCGACGACGGCAGAGCAGAGATCCTCCGTGGACTGCGACGACGGCAGAGCAGAGATCCTTCGTGGACTGCGGCGACGACTGTGCAGAGATCCTCAGTGGACTGCGTCGACTACTGCACTCAGCGATCCCACGTGGATCAGTGCTTCAGGTTCTGTGTGAGCCCGATCCTCCGTGGGTCCTTACTACCGGTTCTGTGTGAGCCACTGCCTACAGGTTCTGTGTGAGCCCGATCCTACGTGGGTCTTTTTGCGGGGGTTAGTGCCTATCGATCCTTCGTGGGTCCGACGACTGAGACGGATCAGTGATCGTCTTTGACGTCATCTGAAAAAGTATACCTGGTTGAGCTGAATCTTATGTTACTCTCCTTTGTGGATTGTGTTGAACCATCCTTTGTGGATTTACTGTTTACTCTCCTTTGTGGATTTGGGTCTTGCTTTCCTTTGTGGATTGAGTTGTTCTTGAGCTCGTGAGCAGAGCTAGAATTGGGGACTTAGGTATATGTATGGGCATATACCTAAGTCGAGTCAGATGTTACTTCGTGATTGCATCTTTCTTTTGTGCTATATCCTTTGTGGATTTCGAGAGACCTTCGGGGGTCTCGGGGTCCTTACTGAGTAGTTGTACTCACCCCTGCACGGGCTATGCCCGCACCTTGTTGTGTTGGTTGCAGACGACGGACAGCGCTGATCACGGTTGGGGCGTGGAGCAGGACGGTACCTGGAGGTGGACCACTGGGCGGGACGTGCTCGGAGCGGACGTGGGACCCGAGGAGCCTGGAGGCTATCTGTACCCACCCTTCAGGTGGGATTACCAGTG
Source organism: Viscum album (assembly GCA_963277665.1). Classification (NCBI taxonomy): domain Eukaryota; kingdom Viridiplantae; phylum Streptophyta; class Magnoliopsida; order Santalales; family Viscaceae; genus Viscum; species Viscum album. The sequence continues at coordinate 125,798 of CAUJRU010000286.1, read as the reverse complement.
GACGACACGAGGCCGCCGTCTTTTCTTCAGTTGCTGTTCTTTTTCTTTTCAGTTGTACTTTACAGTTGGGCTTGTATTTCCGGCCCCTTTACTTTTCTGCACTTTACTTTCCGCTTGCTGACTCTGTGTGGTTGTTACTTATAAAGGCAATGCCTTCCCTGTTTACTGGGATTTTACGCCTTGGTGCTAGTCGCCAGCCCCTGGCCTATGGAAGGCGGGCTTGGGGTAGTCACGGCACGGGCCCCGAGGACGGGTCGTGACAAATTGGTATCAGAGGCGGTCGGTTCTACCGCAGACTCTGATCGTCCTTTCTTTCTATGTGAAGCAATAGTGTTTAGTGTATTGAGTGTGGTTATCAGTTCAGGGAGCCCAGTGTTGGTGCGGCGGCCGACGTATCCGTACACCAGGACCCTGACTCCTGATTTCCGACTTAATGCATGAAAACATTGATTGCGTGTGTGTTTCAAGTTTTCTTTGTGATTACTTATGTCAGCTCACCGGGTATACTGATCTGCTTTATGAAAGTCTCAAGTTTTCCTTGTGATTACTTGTGCCAGCTCACCAGGTATACTGTTCTGACTGTGGTGCTCTTGTTCTCCTTTTCAGGATGGCCCCGCGACGACTGCCAGCTAGGGTTCCGAGTGTAGGGCGCGACGGCAGCCCACCGAGCGACGAGGCCTCGGTGCAGGGCCCTTTGCCAGCAGTGGCACCGGCGGTAGCCTTACCCGCCGAGCCACCGATGCTTCCAGTACCAGACGCCGACGATGCACGTCGCCTCAGGGCACTGCACGAGTTCCAGAGCCAGCGACCGCCCAGGTTTCGCGGTGAGGCGGACCCCCAGGCCGCCGAGGACTGGCTAGAGGCGGTGGTACGGATCTTCAGGCTAGTGAGGACACCAGCGGATCTCATGGTGATCCTCGCAGCGAGCCTCCTGCAGGCGGCGGCAGGACGATGGTGGAGCCTGATGCTCCAGGTTCACGATGAGGCATCCCTGCTCTGGACGGACTTCGAGAGCCTCTTCCGCTCTGAGTTCGTCCCGGCCACCCTCCGAGCGGTGCGCATCCAGGAGCTTCTCCAGCTGCGCCAGGGCAGCATGACGGTCGCTCAGTATGCGGCGAGGTTCACGGACCTATCTCGCTACTCGACCGACATGGTACGGGACCCCTTCTTCCGGGCCCGGACCTTCGAGCAGGGCTTGCGACAGGAGATTCGTGCGTCGCTGATCTCCCTCAGCATTCCGACCCAGGCAGGAGTGCTGGAGCGAGCCCTCCTGATCGAGAGCTTCCTGGCAGAGCCTTCTTCAGCGGCGAGACCTAGCGCAGGGCGGCAGGTAGCTGAGTCTTCGGCAGCAGGTAGCCGACGGATGACTCACGGGTCCAGGCAGACCAGACCCCCACGCAGACGGCCTCAGGACACCGGCTCAGCAGTACGAGGCACACAGCGGAGTGCCAGCCTTTCGAGAGGCAGGCTGTGCTACTCTTGCGGCGGGCAGGGTCACATGGCTCGTGACTGCCCGACTCGCCGATCAGAGGAGCAGCAGACGGTGGAGGGGCCACCCAGGCAGAGGCAGAGGGTCGACCGTGGCGGTCCGCAGGGAGGAGGCGGACGAGGCCGAGGAGCTGGCCGAGCAGCGGGTGGTGGGCGACGCTTTCAGGCTCTACCCCCACCACCACCAGGAGGGCCACCTCGACCACAGGGAGCCGGCGGGCAGGGACAGGCCCAGCTCCAGGCAGTGGAGGCCTACGACCCCGACATGCCAGAGATGATTCGAGGTACGATCTGTGTCTATTCCACCCTTGCTGCAGTACTTATAGACACAGGAGCGAGTCACTCTTTCATAGCCTCTGCCCTTGTTCGGAGCTCGGAGATTCCGACTGAGCCGTTGGCTCGATCCTTACGGCTAGAGACTCCTACGGGAGCAGACTCGACGATTACGCACTGGTGCCGGCAGTGTGAGCTTACTCTAGGAGGCGAGAGCTTCGGCTGGGATCTCCTTGTAGCGGCGTCGAGGCCTTACGACGTCATCTTGGGCATGGATTGGCTATCCACGGTTCATGCCCAGATCGACTGTTTTAGGCGCAAGGTACGATGTGTTCGTACCGACGGGAGCAGGTTTACCTTCACCGGCGAGAAGGGAACCTTTGCAGCACAGGATGGACTTCCGCGGAGGAGAGTGCAGCCCATCTCACATCAGTTGGCTAGCCTCATCCTAGGAGCAGTGGACGTGCGGAGTCCGGCTTTTCCTGCAGTGGTGGACCAGTACGTGGACGTCTTTCCCGACGACGTTCCAGGGCTACCTCCTCGTAGAGAGGTAGACTTTTACATCGACTTGTACCCCGGGACAGCCCCGATATCTACTCCAGCATATCGGATGGCCCCCGCCGAGCTTCGAGAGCTGCGGGTACAGTTGGAGGACTTGCAGAGCAAGGGGTTTATCCGACCCAGTGTTTCACCCTGGGCTTCCCCGATTTTGTTCGCCAAAAAGGCGGACGGGAACTTGCGACTTTGTGTCGACTATCGTCGCCTGAACCAGGTGACAGTGAGGAACAAGTATCCGCTGCCACGGATTGATGACCTCTTCGATCAGCTCAAGGGAGCGCGGTGGTTCTCGAAGATAGACCTCCGGTCAGGCTATCATCAGCTCAGAGTTCGAGACGAGGACGTGCAGAAGACGGCCTTCAGGTGTCGGTATGGCCATTATGAGTTCTTGGTTATGCCGTTCGGCGTAACCAATGCTCCAGCGGTGTTCATGAGCCTCATGAACAGGATCTTCCAGCCATACCTCGACCGATTTGTCGTTGTCTTCATTGACGACATTTTGGTATACTCGACGACTGAGGAGGAGCATGCCTACCACCTGCGAGTTGTGCTAGACACACTCCGAGAGCACCAGCTTTATGGCAAGCTCTCAAAATGCCAGTTCTGGTTACGTGAGGTCCATTTCTTGGGGCACGTCATTTCTGAGGCGGGAGTTGCAGTGGATCCCGCGAAGATCGAGGCAGTGCTAGCTTGGGAGCCACCCAAGAGCGTGACAGAGGTGCGGAGCTTCTTGGGCCTAGCGGGATACTATCGGAGATTCGTGCCAGACTTCTCCAGAGTTGCAGCACCACTCTCAGCCTTGACGAAGAAGGGGAAACCCTTCGTGTGGTCAGACAGATGTCAGCAGAGCTTCCAGGAGCTGAGACAGAGATTGACCAGCGCACCTATCTTGAGGTTGCCTGAGGAGGGAGTTGGGTACGTAGTTTACTGCGACGCATCAGGGACTGGACTCGGGTGCGTCCTGATGCAGGAGCGGGCCGTGATCGCCTACGGATCACGTCAGTTGAGGCCGCATGAGCAGAACTACGCCACTCATGACCTGGAGTTAGCAGCAGTGGTCTTCGCTCTGAAGACTTGGCGGCACTATCTGATGGGCGAGCGCTTCACAGTCTTTTCTGACCACCAGAGTCTTAGGTATATCTTCTCTCAGAAGGACCTGAACCTGAGACAGCGGAGATGGCTTGAGTTCCTCCAGGACTATGACTTTGAGATAGTCTATACTCCTGGGAAGGGGAACGTGGTAGCCGATGCCCTCAGCAGGAGGACGGGCATTCAGCTGCTTGAGGAGGCGACGGAGCAGCTAGCCTCCTTGCAGATATCCTTCGTGGATAGAGACGGAACAGCCTTTCTTCAGTCTCTCACAGTCTCTCCTCCACTTCTACAGCGGGTCAGAGAGGCTCAGCGTGGGGACGCTGACTGTGAGACCCGGCGTGCACTGATATCCTCAGGTCAGGCGCCTGATGGTTTCTCCCTTGGAGCAGAGCACGACATCCTTTTCAGAGGACGTACCTTCGTACCAGTCGCTTTACGAGAGGAGGTGCTGAGAGAGTTTCACACTTCTCCCTTGGCGGTACATCCCGGAGTGGCGAAGATGTACCAGGATCTCAGGCGACAGCACTGGTGGCCGGGTATGAAGAAAGCTGTGGCAGAGTTCGTTTCACGATGCCTCACCTGCCAGCAGGTGAAGGCAGAGCACCAGGTACCAGCAGGTTTGGTACAGCCCTTGGAGGTCCCGGAGTGGAAGTGGGACGACATATCTATGGACTTCGTGACTGGACTTCCACGCACTTCCAGAGGTCACGACTCCATTTGGGTGATTGTCGACCGACTCACCAAGTCGGCACACTTCTTACCCATCAGAGAGCAGGGCTCAGTAGAGAGCTTGGGACGTCTTTACGTCCAGGAGATCGTACGGCTTCACGGTGTGCCATCGTCTATCGTCTCCGATCGAGATGCTCGTTTCACTTCCAGGCTTTGGAAGGGGTTGCAGGAGGCGTTCGGGACGCGGCTCCATCTGAGCACAGCCTTCCACCCTCAGACGGATGGACAGACGGAGAGGACCATACAGACACTCGAGGACATGCTCCGTGCATGTGTTCTCGACTTTGGTCGCAGCTGGGAGGACCACCTACCCTTGGTGGAGTTTGCGTACAACAACAGCTACCACTCCACCATCGGGATGGCACCATACGAGGCGTTGTACGGCAGACCCTGCAGATCACCGTTGTGCTGGACAGACCCTGGGGAGTCAGCACTCGTGGGACCAGAGATGGTCCGAGCCACGACAGAGAAGGTCCAAATCATCCAGGAGAGGATGAGGACAGCTCAGAGCCGGCAGAAGTCATATGCTGACAGGAGGCGGAGGCCACTAGAGTTCGAGGATGGCGACCACGTCTTTTTGCGTGTCTCACCTCGACGTGGTTTACGGAGATTTGGCCGAGGCGGCAAGCTGTCTCCCCGCTTCATCGGGCCTTTCCAGGTCCTCAGCAGGATAGGAGAGGTGGCTTATCGCCTGGCTCTACCACCTCAGTTGCACCGGGTGCACGACGTCTTCCACGTGTCTCAGCTGAGGAGATACGTGCACGACCCGACGCACATCATCGACTTTGGGGAGCTGGACGTGGACGATGGGGCGACTTTTGCGGAGGTTCCAGTGGAGATCGAGGATCGACAGGAGCGGGTCCTACGTGGGCGGTCGATTCCTCTTGTGCGCGTCAGATGGCAGCACGGGAACCTCCAGGAGAGCACTTGGGAGCGGGAGGCTCAGATGCGTGCTCAGTACCCCCATTTGTTCCCCTAGTTTTGATGTATCTTTACGGGGACGTAAAGCCCTGAGGTGGGAGTAATGTAAAGACCCGCAAATTTCAAGGAAATTTTTTTCTTAATTTTCTTTGGAATTTTACAAGAACGCAGCTTCAGACGGCACCTGATTCCGAGGCCCGGTGTGCCCGGAATCAATTTCCGAAGTTTGGCTCGGGTACGTTCAGTGAACGGACGAGCGGGTTTTTCTATCTTTTGAACCGGTGCCCGGAATCGAATTCTGAGGGCACCGATGAAATCGCAGCGCCGGTATTTGCTTAGAAACGCCTCTTCCGGAGTTGCGTTTGCTCAGACGTGGTTTTTAAATTTTACGGCTTTAAGTCAGAAATAAAATAAAGTTTGTGCGACAACTTTATTTTATTTCACTTAAGCTGCTTGGAAGCCACTTGAAGTCACTTAAAGACGGCTTGAACTGAGTTGAACTGGATAGGATGCTATCCAGAAATATCCTACCCCTTGGTAGGATATTTGTGCGGTGGGACCCGCACGAGCCCCGCCGTTTCTTTCGCTAAGTAACGCACCCTCGAAAACCCGTCAAAGTAACTGAAAAGTCAACCGACGCGTTTTCTTTAATTCTTAACAGACCATTTAATTGGGCGGTTTATTTCGTGAATTAAATGGACTGTTTCTTCGTGAATTAAATGGGTCGTTTCTTTCGTTGAATTAATTCAACGAATTGATGGATCGTTTCTTAACCGGTTTCGTGTTGGCATGTTTATAAAATAAGACCAACATAAAAATCCTTGGAAAGGATTTGAGAGAATCTTCGTTCCTCCACCCTCTCCGCGAAGAACGCGAAGAACGCGAAGAACGCGAAGAACGCGAAGAACGCGAAGAACGCCGGCGACCGGAATTCGACGACGCACACCAAGATCTGCGACGTCGACGAGATCTACCCGCGACGTTCTTCGGCGACGCCTCTTCTTCCGCGGCCGACCCTCGTTCGGCAACAAAGGTGAGAATCAGATCTTTTCTTCTCCGTTTTTAATTTCAATATCAACGGATTTAAACTAATTAAATCCGTTGATCTTGATCCGGAGATTGGCGATGCGACGAGCGATTCCGCGACGACGCGGCGATCTCCATCTTCCGCGACGAGCAATTCCGACGACGACGATAAAGTAAGGGTTGATTGGAATATTTTCCTTCCCGTGATTTATTTCTTTTAAAGTAAAGAAGCATGACCTTCGAACAATTTTAACATTTAAAATTGTTGTTGATTGTTTTATTGTTCCTCCCGTGGATTATGACTAACGCGGAGGGTGCGGGTCTAACGAACAAGACCCGGCAACCCTCCGCCGATCTATTTTGGTTGTGCGGATTTGGCGGACGTCGACAAACCGTGCGGCAAGGGCAATTTGTTGGCTCCGCAGTGAAGATCGTCCCCCGGGAGGAGCATCGGCGCAGACGGGAAAGAAATCGGGCCACCGGAGCATCTCCGGCGGCCCGCGGAAGGAGGCGGCGGCGCGGGTCGCCGGCGCGGCGGCGCCGGCGACCGGAGGCGGCGGCGCCAGGCGCGCCGCCGTGGAAACCTTCCGCCGCGGCTGAAGCCGCGGCGGCGGCGGCAGCCGGTTCCGCGGCCGCGCGGAACCGGGACGGACGCGGCGGCCCGGCCGCGTCCGCGTGACAGGCGGCCCCCCGCGGGGCCGCGGTTTCTCTCAAGCCGCGGGTTCAACCCCGCGGCGGCGGCTCTTCGGCCGCGCGGCCGAAGACCGAGCCGGCCGGTCCGGTCGGCCGGGCCGCGCCCAGGCCGGACCGGACCCGGCCGAGCCGGTTCGGGCCGGGTCGGGCCGACCCGGTTCGGGCCGACCCGGTTCGGCCGACCCCAGGGGGGGGTTCGGGCCGGGTCGCCCCGGGCCCAGTACCCCCGTTTCGGGCCCTCTACGGTCTTTCGCCCATATCTTGGGCCTGGGACCTCCGATTGACGAACCGTCAGCGGCTACGCGATCCTTGGATCGAGACGGTCGTTTCGGTATATTATACTCAAGGTTTCGGAAGACTTTGGGTTCGGCCGGGTTGGTTCGTACACGAAGCCAACCGGGCCCTCGGAGCGGAAACGCTCATAACTTGAGCTACGGACGTCCGAACGACGTACCGTCAGCTGTGGTAGTTTCCTCTAAGTGAGACGGAACTTTTGGCATACTCCGCCCGAGGATCGGATACAGGCGGAGTACGGTCGGGTTGGTTTTGCCCTAAAAACCAACCGGGCCCCTGGGACGAAAATGCCAATAACTCTCAGACCGGGCGTCCGATTGACGCGCCGTCTGTCGCGTTGAGATCCTGTTGTCGATACGGAACTTTTGGATACATCAACTTCGGACTACGTGTCAGTTGATGTATCAGCCCCTCGGCTCGTGGAGCGGACCCTCCTAAACGAGCTCGCTACGTGCGGGAACCCTAGCGCTGGCTGTGACCTCGACGACAGAGCAGAGATCCTCCGTGGACTGCGACGACGGCAGAGCAGAGATCCTCCGTGGACTGCGACGACGGCAGAGCAGAGATCCTCCGTGGACTGCGACGACGGCAGAGCAGAGATCCTCCGTGGACTGCGACGACGGCAGAGCAGAGATCCTCCGTGGACTGCGACGACGGCAGAGCAGAGATCCTCCGTGGACTGCGACGACGGCAGAGCAGAGATCCTCCGTGGACTGCGACGACGGCAGAGCAGAGATCCTTCGTGGACTGCGGCGACGACTGTGCAGAGATCCTCAGTGGACTGCGTCGACTACTGCACTCAGCGATCCCACGTGGATCAGTGCTTCAGGTTCTGTGTGAGCCCGATCCTCCGTGGGTCCTTACTACCGGTTCTGTGTGAGCCACTGCCTACAGGTTCTGTGTGAGCCCGATCCTACGTGGGTCTTTTTGCGGGGGTTAGTGCCTATCGATCTTTCGTGGGTCCGACGACTGAGACGGATCAGTGATCGTCTTTGACGTCATCTGAAAAAGTATACCTGGTTGAGCTGAATCTTATGTTACTCTCCTTTGTGGATTGTGTTGAACCATCCTTTGTGGATTTACTGTTTACTCTCCTTTGTGGATTTGGGTCTTGCTTTCCTTTGTGGATTGAGTTGTTCTTGAGCTCGTGAGCAGAGCTAGAATTGGGGACTTAGGTATATGTATGGGCATATACCTAAGTCGAGTCAGATGTTACTTCGTGATTGCATCTTTCTTTTGTGCTATATCCTTTGTGGATTTCGAGAGACCTTCGGGGGTCTCGGGGTCCTTACTGAGTAGTTGTACTCACCCCTGCACGGGCTATGCCCGCACCTTGTTGTGTTGGTTGCAGACGACGGACAGCGCTGATCACGGTTGGGGCGTGGAGCAGGACGGTACCTGGAGGTGGACCACTGGGCGGGACGTGCTCGGAGCGGACGTGGGACCCGAGGAGCCTGGAGGCTATCTGTACCCACCCTTCAGGTGGGATTACCAGTGGACGACACGAGGCCGCCGTCTTTTCTTCAGTTGCTGTTCTTTTTCTTTTCAGTTGTACTTTACAGTTGGGCTTGTATTTCCGGCCCCTTTACTTTTCTGCACTTTACTTTCCGCTTGCTGACTCTGTGTGGTTGTTACTTATAAAGGCAATGCCTTCCCTGTTTACTGGGATTTTACGCCTTGGTGCTAGTCGCCAGCCCCTGGCCTATGGAAGGCGGGCTTGGGGTAGTCACGGCACGGGCCCCGAGGACGGGTCGTGACATATAATAACCTTATAATGCAGGTATGGATTACCCTACATGCATGGGTTATATATTACGACACATCCAACAATGGCTCGATGGCCCCAAAATATATTCATAAGGAAATACTCCATGGAGGTCTAGATATCAATGTAGAAGAGATATTGAACTTACACCAAATAGGAATTCATATGTTGTAGTACCACTTCATGGTCCAGTTCATGATAGAAGTCCATGTTAACCATCAACATCATACTCAACATTTTGACTAGATACCCACAACCTAATGAACATTACATTATAAGGGGTACAACAAGAGAGAATCACATGCCATATTGTCAAACTCATATTGATCGACCTCCTATGCTTGAGGATTGGGTAATAACCATAACAAAAAAATACGACACTATAGATCCAGATTACATACCATAAAAAATAAATATATACATTAGAGTTTTCTAAATTGAGAACAATTCCTCCACAAACCTGTATAAGAAACCCCAATTTAGGTTTTTGTTGACAAATTAGAAAATTGGACTGTGTATTAATGAAAATAACCCTATATCATGTCTATATGCTGTGAATCATACATTTCACAAATGATGTATGAGATGAATTTTTCCATTTTCATCAAGGATTAAAAATCCATATGTGGATACCTTATTAGAGGAGAAGAGTCATGATTTCATATTAAAACATTACATCCAAAGAACATGCACATCACTCATGGTGAGAATCATATACCACAGTAACATCATAGATCTTAAAAATGGTCACATACCATATTAACAAGAACCTCTTACTGGAATAGATATTGTTAATTCACCAGTCTGATATCAATAATTTGATTCGAAACCTAGTTACTACTATTGTATACAATATACTAAATATTAATGTCCAAAAAAGGACTTATATGATATAACATGAAATTTCTTGAAATTGATGATTCTAAAATGGTAGCCTAATATAATCAGTTAAATGGCCTCAAGATCGCTCCCCCAATTCCAGAGGCTACTAAATATCTTGAAGGGCCTATTGTGTGATAATGGGGAGGCAGTGCAAGCATATCATAGTTAGAAAACTTCAAAAATAACTTTGTAAAAAATATAGTATTAAATAAATAGTGTGAGGAGGAAATGAATAAATTTACAGAAGAGATGTTATAACAATAAATGATTAATCTATAAAATTATGTTTAGTAATGTGATACATTCAAAATTGTGGTCTCCCACTGGGCTGACCAAAGAGACATATGTGTACAATTGAAATTGAAATAAATGTACATGGATTTACTACTAACAAGGGGTTAGAACAGATACCCCGTCATTAGTCAATATCAAACCTCACTTCTCCAATCAAGAACCACTTGAGTATATTCAATCGATGATTCAACATTATGCCTCCAACCTATCTAACATGGAATTGTTCCCAACTGGGAGTGCAAACAAAACATCTACATGTACACTTTGTAATATGTACAGGGGTAAGAAAAAATATTTTTATGTAAAAAAAATGATGGAATATTAAAAATTATTCCATAAGGGCTTGAGAAAGAAAAATCATAGACTATATGACACTCAAGTGAAAATATATGTACAATGAAAAGATGTGAAACCATGGTAAAACCCAGTGTCCATAATCCCATTCATTTGAGAAAGGTTTCATCATAGAAATAATTTTGTATAATTGTATCTATTTATAACCAAATACATATATATATATATATATTTAGTCATGACTAAGGTGAAATAAATAACATAAAAACCAAACCACATTTTATCCATGGGTCCGTAATTCTCATTCAAATGGACATCTAGTTAAAGGTAATTGAGATGGATGTCGGGCCACTCTAGTCATGTGTCAATAATTCTAAATCTTGCTCCATAATCCATATCTACTTATACATAGGTGGGAGTGTGCCTAAAATATATAGTAACAAGAAATGTCATCACATTTACATAATCGTCCTAAACCCATGTTCACACGTACTCATCACCAGTCAATATAAATAAGAATTCCTAAGAAATATATTCAAACATCATGTATAATTTCAATTATATGGACTCCTATATTTCGATGTAAATCCATCTCAATTTTTTATCCCTAGGTCCATGTATCTAGGTATTCACAACATTGGAACTCAAATAATTCTGGAGGGTCTGAATCATAAGATATATATAATGTGACCTCACCAATGAGATTCCATTCCCTCCACTATAGTATCTAATAAGGGATAGTGTAATAAAACATATAATTTGTATGAGCATAATAATTTCATGTATATAATGATTTGAGATGCCATGCCTACCACCAATGTCATATAACTGACAAATCATAGCTTAATCATCCTTCTCACTCAGGAGAACATAATAATCTATGAGTATAATTTGATCGAGGGCAATGTAATCATCATCATTAAATATCAACCATAGTGTAGAAAAATTACCATCATCACTTGATAGAGTGGAAACAACAATGAGTATCATTACAAGTGATTCCATGCTAGTATATCATTTTCATAGACTCAATTGTTGAATATAATAAAACACCTCTAGAAACCCCAATAATAATATAATCACATTATATAGACTCATATCCAGATCCTAGATAGTACCTCTTAGAATACATGTAAATATAAAAATAACATGGATAATATGTTGAATCCTATGAAAGAATTTCTAGGCATCCCAAATAGAATGAAATATTCCTTGTGTCTTTCTCAATAGACCCAATCCATGAAGAAAATATTGAAATTACAAGTACATCGTTAATAAAAAAGTTTAATCATAAAAAATGAGTGACGATCAGAAAATTATTAAATCTAAAAATATTGTCATATAGTCATTAGGATTACATGTTGGAAACATGTTCTTAGGTGAAAACATCAACCATCTCTACCAAATCCTGGTTTACAGTTTTAGGGTATGAGAATCATTGAGTGACACCCTAGGACCATTATGTCAATCATTGAGAGGAATCATATTCAGGATCATAAATAGAATAGGAAATAGAGAAATCTTACATGGGATCCTCATGGCCCATGAATAATAGATGGAAAGCAGTATGGCATCCTTAGTAGATAATGTATCAGATGAACACTGTAGGGGATACATGAATGGTATGTAAGGATGAGGAAGTATATAGTGGATCAACAAAACTGTATCTATGATTGAAGAATTCTACATTGGATCCTCATAACACAACATAGCTGGTTGTCATACATGGGATTCTCTATAACCTTATAAGACGTTAGAGGAATCCATGATGGGATCCTCAAAGCAATATACAATTAAAGGGATCTAATGTTGTTTTTCATATGTCATAGTGAAGGTAATGGTGACCCATTGCATTACATTAGTAACTAGTAAGAATATAGGGTCATCCTACTCAGGAACATCCCTGTTGAAATGTAAATAGATGAATTATATAGGGGAAAATAATTAAATAGCAGTATCATGGCCTCATAGGCTATAAGGGAATATATAGAAAGCACAATGGACTACAAATAAACGATAAAATGTTATAGATAATGGGATATAACTCATGGAACTTCTTATATTAAGGTGGAATAACTATTATGAGGGCACTAAATTTGATTACTGTATGAATATGATCATTATTTGGGTATATGCTACAAAAACACTATTATGATTTCTAAAATAGACGTAGGTGTTTCACAATCATGATATATGTGGAAATATAATTTTAATGGACACCTATTATTTCAAATTCTATCTTAGGGAAACAAAATACATGAAAATCCTAATGTGGGTTCAGAAAGTGGAAATACATGGTTTGTCTCGTTCAACACATGACATATACTCCCAAATCACCACATGGGTGTGTACTCGAGCATGATTTTTTTTTTGTAAATTTCAATATGCACGATGAGTTGGATGGTTACATTGAATGTACTCTAAATGTGGTAAATACCTGATTCCCCAAACCCTCGTAGCCTTGTATTTTTCTATGTTATGTAATTATCCATAGTGGGTGACTGACACGAGTATGATCTTGTACTGTAGAAAGTATATCCCTCTTACATAGACGACCTGATAGGGTACTAGGATACATTGTTGTACACTAGTAGACTCTTTATAACCCATACAACTCTTGTACATTGAAAATTTATCTATCCTGAAATTTATTAACACACAACATGATTTTGCTGAACCACATACTATGTACATGGGTTTTCCCAAAAAGGATGCCCAATAATCACTTTAATCCCCTGTTTTCAACCAAAAACAATATGTCAGCCCTAAATTTTTCCTATGAAAAATTGGGTTTTAAAGATAAAAACTATTAAAATATAGATACTTGTGGTAAATCATTTGAATAACCTACTTTTGGGTGAAATATGTAGAATCATCAATCATTTCCACAGTTCAAGGATTTTGTTCGATGATATGGGGCATCTCAATATTTGCAATGGTACCCTTCTTATTCTCCCTATCCTTCTATCACTCTATCTATCTCAATACCAAAATTGAAATCATGATGTATGATCCAAAACCATTGTCATTAGATTATAGGTTGAATAGGAGAAAACTAAAAAAAGAAAAGAAAAAAGAATAAAATGAAATGTAAAGGAAAATAACAAAAAAGAAAAAGCAACTAGGGATTTCTCCAATACCCATCTCAGGTTTATGTATCACCTAGAAAATAATCAATAATCCCAATTCAATGAAGAAGAAATAATATTAATTTAATTCTCTATTCGAATGATATAGCTAAATGAATCTATTTGAATAATTTAATATATATTTAATTACTTATTAATTATTATATATTACGATATAATTTGAATGGCTTGTAATTCTTTAAAATAGCTATCCTTGTGTAAAAAATCATTTTCATTGAACTGTGTGTTTAGAAAAAAATTGAGATTATATGATAGAGGAAAAGGTCATTTTAGAAATTACAAGCATCAAAAAAATATTCAAATTTCTTCTAAAAAAATCATTCCAGAAATAACATGAGCCAATACATGATAGTTCCCAATTTTAGCCATATAAATAATAGTATATAGATAAAAAATTTCTTCAATGGAGTGAAATCAACCAATAATATATATTATTATTCAGTTATCATTTACTATTGACCTTGTAATGAATCATATCATCCCACTCAATGAACATAATGATGATAATGGATTTCCCATTATCATAATAAAGGAAATTTATTCTATATCTTGAATTCCTTCAAAAAATTTAATGATACAAATAATTCTTCTTGAATTCATATATATAGAAGAGGATATTCATTCAAAATATGATGATGATTTAATAGATTAAAACTCTCCACCTGTCTCCCTATGTCCCATTATAATTTTTGAAATATTTTATGGATAAGAACATTCCCCTACATCATAAAAAACGAAAAAACTAATATATTATTCCTGAATCCAATTGATATCAGTAAATAATATGTCCCAATAGATTTCACAGAATAATTGAAACATATATAGAAATTTATATAAGATAATTTCCGCACATTGGATCTTATGGAGTCTATAAAATCAACATCATCACTAACGAAAGATAAAAATTCCATCACAATTTCTTATAACCCCATGAATTTCCATCTCCATCCTTTTTCACAAAAAAGGTTTTAGATCATGAGGGGGGATGGAATATCCATAATATCCACTCTTGGGATACCCATACCTCAGTACACTTGGCACCCTTATACACCTCATAATTATTAAAGGGGATAAATATGTCCCAACACTATGTCATAGACAAAAAATAATTCCATTGTAACCCACTTCCACTGAAACTCTTGATATTGATTTTGTTCTTTAAGATCATAGAATTTCACCAACCATATTTGTAGAAAGTGTCTCTATTATAATTGATGATAATAAATTGGTGAATCTATAGAATAATATTTCATTCAGCATACCATATGTTTTTCTTATATCTCTATGTGGGAAAAAGGTAAATATATATATATATTTCAAAAAAAAATGTTGAGATTTCGTCTTATTTAATTAAAAAGAAATGACTGGACTTAATGTTGATAAAACCAATCATCTTTTTTGTTTTATTGAATATCATGATAACACTAATCAGAAATATAAGATAATTCGTCTTACAAATCATTCCGTTTACAGATAAATTTTTTATGAATATATTATTTTTGATGTTATTCAAGAAGTTAAATACCTAAAATGACATGTTGATAAATTTTATGTTCAAAACAATAATGTTAAATATAAAATTTTTATTCTATTTTAGGGATCTCAATTTTTATTTTCCAATGGAAAACATCAAAGTTTTAATGATTTGAAATTTTATCAATGAATATTATCCTATAACTGCATTATCGTGATTGTAGAATAATTCATGAAATAACTAGAGAATGATAGGTCTTTAGGATGTGAATAACACATATTTTAGAAAACTCAATTAATTTTTTTGGTATCAAATGTTACCCTTTTTTGGAAAAATATATTACGTCGTATTAACATGACATGAAAAATTTATTTAATCCCGTAATTGGGATTGATGTGTATTATTATATAAAATATATTTTGGAAAATATCTACAATTTTTTGATCATATTTGAATCCATTTTTTTTACAAAAATCATTATCCTTTTAGCATGAAGTTGAACCCTATAAAACTTACATTAGGGGTTTCTTCAGTAAAAAGTCATGGATTCCTAGTATAACATTATTACATTATGTTCATCCATGGGAAAACAAAATAAATCCATAAAAATCCACATCCTTATCATATTAATGAGTTATTATGGTTTCAAGGACACATTTCCTACATGAATCATTTAATATAAAAATCCTCTACCATATGCATATTATTCACCAAGCTCTTGATGAATTGATTCAACAATTTGGTGGGATGAATATTAATTTTAATCTTTCAATAGTCTTATAAAATTGTTCACAATACAATAAAATTTATTCAACAATATTATTAATTTAGTTATATTATATGTAAATTATATTGAAAGATAGAATGTTGATTTGTTGATCTAACGAAATAATTAGAAGAAGAAAAAATATAAAATATTAAAACAAAAATTCCTAACATAAAAACTCAATATTCAAATATCAAGATTAATTTAATTACACTGATCTATTCTTCTTATAAACTATTTCATCATTAAATTGTCAATTTCGCCTCTAACATCAATAAAATCAAATGTATCCGAAATTGATTAATACTTATTTCCAATTTAGTATGGTTCGAATTATTTTTGGAGCAATATTCTATCGTATTTTTACCCTATATTATCATGAATGAAATGAAACTAGATGTATTTCTCACTATGAACCCCACCTCAGAAATCAAAATAGTGGATATATAACATCCAAATGATTATATTTCCTCTATTGATGACATTCACTCTATATGGTATATGTATTTTGACGGTTTTAATGCTATACCAATGGTAATGATGTAAGAAGATGCCAAATGTATTAGAGTTGAACTACATTGATAATTCATATTTATGAATGGTTGTAATAATAATAAAATATAATACCAAACTCTGATTGTATACATTGAATTGGACCTAAAAATAATAGGGTCCCTTTAGAGTATATAAAATTATTTATATTAGGATATCATGAAGTGTAATGGGGAATATGTTTTAAATATATAGGGTATGATTCACAAGCTTGATTATCATTGAGGGATGATAGTAAAATTTCCCTTTAATAAAATTATATTTCATGTATCATATTTCTAATATCACATGTAGATACATAGAATATTATTTCAAACACATTAGATGATCTAATCTAGGGAGATAATTTTATTACTATATCACACCATATGGATATTTCAAGATTTATTAATAGCAATATTGATGAAATAAATGAGGTTGACACATATCTTAAATAGAAATAGTTGACAAACCCACAAAATGACTACACTATTTATTGGAGTTATACCATATTGAGAAACAATCAAATAGAATTGAATTAATTACATCCTTCCAATAAATTAATGATTTTACAAATTCCTATTAAATTAATTCCTTATAATATGATAAATGAAAATTTTTCATCTATATAAAAGAAACTGGTGGATTCATATGAAAATGTGTATAATAAAGATATAAATTTCCATTTTTAATAATTATACAAAAGTTAATATTGTGGTCATCAAATTTGGAGAAATATATTTCACTAGTAAAAGTGACATGGATTAATATACACATTAGTAAAAAAATATTTCCCATTGTTCATAATGAAACATACAGATAGAAATATTAAAGCCAAATTATTTCTGGAAACCCCAATCATACATCACAATATCAATTATATATTTCCATATTTTATATGGGTAAAAGATTCCATGGTATATATAACCCCATATAAAATGGGCAGTTCATTTATATCATTTTTCCAAGATTCATCTCCATGTGTGATGAAGATATACCCCTTTGGGATTTTTTGTTAAAGACTATCGGTAACATTTTAGTGACCAATATCATCACCTGAAATAGAATCCCTCCCACAATATTAATGAAAAATAGAATAAATACAACTATTTTAGTTTAAAAATGAAATATTAATAAAATCTCATTCTGTTTTACCACTCTATCGACTAATTTATAATATAAAATGGATAGATAAATCCATAATATGACTCTATATAATACGTTATTAAATATTTTATATGACAACATAAACAAATTAACTATAAAACACAAACACAAATTATTGTTTATCACCTCATGAACCATATGGGTATAGTCACTTCCCCATATTAACTGTTTTATGTGACTGATTCCATCATCCACTTGATTTTTTATCCAACATCACTATGAATTTCAATACACAACGAGAGTTCTAAAAACTAATAGTCCCAAAATTTTGATACATATTTATAATGAGTTCATGAGATGATATTTCACACCCTACAGATCATGGGAATCAATTAAAACTGATCTGGAAGATCATTCAATAAGAATTTCCACCAATATTAATTTCTCGAGGGAGAGATGGTATTTGTTATTAGAATTTTCATGAGACTGGGAAAAATAATCTAAAACTTGAACTAAATGGTGACGCTCATTATATTAGACACTATGATGAATATAATAAAGTATTACTCTATGGTCACAATTTATGGTGAAAATATTACTCCAAAAAAGGTGAATGGAATTTTTTAACAATTTAATCAACATATTACACACATTGGATTACAATAATAAGTTTTAAGTTATAAAACAATATAAAATAATGTATTCTAAAATGCATTTAATTTCATAATGTTAATCATTGTTAATCAATGATTAACCGTATTGTAGTAATCATTTTAATACAATTAACTAAAAAATACAATGGCCCAAGTCAAATTTTGTAAACCAATATGAAAAAAACCTCATCATAAGAAGAAAAAATATATATTATCTATTTTAATTATTTTATGTCATACTATGTAGAAAATTATACAATCTATAAGAGGTCATACAATCTGTAAACAATCATACCTCAAATTATAATCCCAATGGTATGTGTATAAAATTACCCCCAATACATTCTGTAGTATTGAATGTGTAATAATATTTTTTTTTCACATACTGAGTATTACTCACATTGGATTAGTGGTTTTGGATGATCATTACATGAAGTATGAATAATAACCATAATGATTAAAAAGTTAATGGTATTGTTCATCCAACAAGATCTCAAAACAAATTAGAGAAGGAAACATTATCATGGAATAATTTCATTATATTGTAATGTACTGATGTTTTAACAATATAAATTACCATCATATAATTATAACATATAATCACAAGAAATCATAAAAAAATACACTACTATGTACTATGTGACCATTAAACATAATATTTCCACATCTATGATTTGAATTTTGGTAATCTGACATACATGATTACGATCAGAAAGATGTTCAGAGTCTGATAAAGAAAACATAATTTTTGGTGAGTAGTAGTGTACAATTATGCATAGAAACCTACCCTTATTATTATTAATATGACCCATATAAATAGTAAATCATCCCAAATAATTTTATTCTCACACTTGACTATATAAATAAAATTTAGGAATCTTATAAGTGATAATGAGACCATAAGAAAATTGTTTGTATTTTTGTAAGTCATAAATAAATAATTATTAATTATTAAATAATTTAAATAAATATGTATTTTCATAACATTTGATCATAAATTAACAATTTTTTGTATTCTGATTTTATGATAATTTTATAAGACATTATGTAATTTTTGAAAAAAATATACAATCCGTTATACTTTTAAAATATGTATTTTTCATGAAAATTATCAATTTAAATAAATATAAAATAATCATATTTGGAAAATAAGTTTTTCAAAAAATAGTTCATTTAATATATTCAATATGTAGAAAAATGGTTACAGTCATTATTTTTGTATTTTTTAAAAATACTTTTTTTTTGAATTGTAAAATACAATAATTCTGATAATTAATCCGAATACATTATTTATATATTCATGGATGTTTTTATGTGGATGTAAGACCAATTAATTCAAAATAAAATACAAGTATTACTTTTTTTGGTAAAAAGAATCATTATTATTTCTTTTCTTAATGAAAAAATAAACTAATGAATAAAATGTTATTAAAACTCTCATCACATCCTATATTAAAACCACCCACACTCCCCTCCTCTCTTCATTCCTCTCAACCCTTGTGACGTCCATAAATTAATCAAAAATATCCCCAAATCCCCTACCCACATCCAAAATACCTTAGTCTACAAAAAATTCCAAATAATCTACCCATTATAGGCTCTCAAAGGAGATAAAATCAATAGGTAAATTCTACTTTTTGATACATTTATTTTATTTCAAGAAATATTTTTCCCTTTTTTCATTCCTTACCAACCTTCACCTAAAATTTTATGATAACTCTAGTAACATACATGTACTGTAATGATATTACTATAATGCAAAAATTTATAATAATCTCTCATTACCCACCTTTTATACTAGTAATAAAGACATAATCCGAGATGTGGTAATTTACAACAATCAATGATGATGGGTTTCCAATTTCATTTACAATCTTCAATTATGGTCATTAAACTATTTTCGTAATGTTTAAACTAAATTATAATGTAATATATCTTATTTATGGTTCAATAATATATATTTACACATGATATTAAATTATATTGATAATTGTGTTCCTAGTGATAAAAAATATCCAATAACCCCAGAAGGTTATCACTAATGTTTTATATAATGTTTCATCTTCACTCAAAGTAAAAAAATTAAATTTAAAACCGTGTAACCATATGTTTTTTAAGTAATAAAATATTACTCAAATTATGGACAACAATCCCCATTTTAAATTATTCTACATTCATGAAAATAAGTAAACAGATCGTAAAACCCATGAAAACAAACAGACTCGAACAATGAAACTGAACCACTGACACATTAAAAAGGCGATGAATGAACATAAAAAAATTATACAACATTATTTGCATATATAAGAGGTTATATAATTATTAATTAATTATGTTGGCTTGATTATTCATATCACTAATATTATGTGGAGAACACCATCAGATTTCTGGTAAGGGATCCTATCTATATCACTTTTTATTCAAGAATGTCCTCTATGTTATTCCCTTTAATGTGTAATCCATAATGATGGGGAATGATTTCAAACCAACCCAATATGGTCATATTAGAATATAATTGTAGAAAAACCCATTTCTCTATCATTAGTCTCTATTATGTACACTTGATACCATGTCGATAATTCGGTAGGGATTCTACCATAACCTCTATTGTTACATTAGGTTGCCTTGTCTTCCTCTTACCAACAAGATGTTATCTACTAATTTTATGTTAATATTCTAAAAACTGTGTACGTGTGCCATATTTATTTATTAAAACCCTTTTATCATTCTCATTAGGGGATATACATGTTTTTATGTGATTCAATTCTCAATACTTCCTAATAAGAAATCCTTTTTTGAAGGAATTTATCGATCTTTTACCCGATTTCACGTGTACTCTATATTTTTTTCTACAATTTACATTAAATTTTCATAATTTTATTATAAAAATATTTTTGTTGAAATTATAGATATATATAATGGTTTTACATATATTCTTTTAAAGGAACTATAGTAATTTCCATAAAACCACACAAAAATGTATTAATGAAAAAATTTCTTAAATACTTTTCTAACATGTTGTCAGTTCTAAATCACATAACATAAAATGATACGTGACTATATTCAATTATTAATGTACATTTATATTTTTCTTCTTTCTTTTGTGTACACTTATATGATACACCCATTTTTTATACTTTAGGACAAGATTGTGGTACCCAATTCATTCATCTGTTAACCCTTATGATTATTTATGAGTGATTATGTGTTATTAATTTAGTAGAAAAAATTATAATGAAAGTATAATATTGGAGAACCGATATATAACTCAAATTTATTGGTCAATGTTTAGTGTCATGTGATATTATTTGAAATGGTCTTTCCGATTATCCTTGAATCGTGCTACAATGTGCAATGGTCATTAGGGTTAACTATGACTTGTGCTACTCTATGTGAAATGATAATTAAATCATGATAAATTACTTATTTATGTTGCTGAAACATTACTATGAATTCAGGTTTATATGACCCCATGTTTATTTTTTATGATTCCATGTGTTCTATGACTTTATTTTTCTTTATGTTAGGCCTTCTAACCCACGTGTTAATGTTTTGTTTCTATGTTTTTTCCATACATTCATTTTAGCTCATACCATTATTCATGTTTTTTCCAGGGTACCCAATTGGAACGTTTGAGATCAATATAAGTTATGATATCTATTTAATGACTAAATAAATAAATGTTTTATTTAGTTTCATGTTTCCAATTTTATGTACCTATTATTCCAAACACTAGACATTATGACCCTAGGATTATACAATGAGGTTTAATTACTGTTAAAATCATGTAATGTTATATGTAAAAGGATAGTGTCACTATAGTTGGTATCAGATAGATGTTTAATAATTTTTTGATATTAGGAATAGAGTACTTTAATATGTACATATTGAAAGAGAATATGTATAAGTAAACACCACAAAATTATGGTAAGTATGGTTTAATATCATTATAATAAAAATACATCTTTGTATAGATAAAAATAGGTAGGGGTGGATCTGGTACACATTCAGCTAGGGGTAAACAATGAAAACACATATTAGAGCTAGAATCGAATGAGAACTGGTGCATGAAAACTTGTATTACTGCACTCTTGGTTTGACACTCCTATAAGATATTCTTTGCTAAATTCATGAGCCTGGTACAAACCATTATTATGGGAAAAAATTACATAATAATATAAGCTATGGAATTGATCAATGATAACCTAGATAGAAACATAGAGAATCACAAGTTAGGATATTCTTCATCTTTATAAGTTTATCCTCTTATGTTCAATGATTTTTTTCTCAAAATATAACTAATCAAGACCTCTAATTTTAATTTCATTTTCATAGTTAATGATGAGGAATTGAAGAACAAATGACAAAAATAAATGTGATAGGGAATGTGAATATTCCCCAAATGATAGGCCGACTATTATGGGAAAAATTGTTCAACAAATAAAATCTATACTTTCTGAGTAGAAAAAAGTTATGAATAATAACATGAATCATGTGAAACTCCTTCCTACTACAAGTAAAGAACAAGTTATTATTGAATCCTTCATTTTGAAAAGGCCTACCATGTTTAGTGGATCTTATAATCCCCTATGCATGGAAAAATGTATTAACTTCATTTGAAAATATATATATATATATATATGTCCTCTAGTTCTTAGACGAAGATAATATTATAATAGTAGTCTATCTTTTTGTGGGGGATACGAATCAGTAGTGGACACTGATCAAGAATATTAAGCCTAATGTAGATGTTGATTCTATGGAATGGGAGTAATTCAACATAATGTTTTTTAATAAATATTTTCCTTGAACCCATCTTCTTAAGATTGAAAATTTTTTAATCTCACTGATGCATAAAGATAATGAGTAAATCGAGGTGTGTGAATATAAAGACCCGTCCATAAATATTACATAATCATGAATTAATTGAATTATTCACATTGAGGATATTTTCTATTTAGATTTTTAGATAATGAGGACATAAATATTACATCACATCTCTAAAATTACATGGAAGAATCTTCTACTTAGTTTCCATTTTTTATATAAAAAACTCTTAAAAATAGAGTAATTTTTAGTTCCATGTTTTAGACATCATGAAATTTCCTTGATACCATCCTTGGACCTATTACACTTTATATCCTATGAAAAACATTTAAAAAACATGGGATGAGCATAAAAATCTCAGTAAAGGATAAACAAATAAGGAAACAATTAGTTTTTCAAAACAACATGTAAACCATGAATTCATTATCATACGTAATACATTTCACCTTTTTGAAGTAGTTAATACTCTTCACTAAATGAAAGATCATTTCTAACACTTTTGTTACCAAAATATTTCCCTAAAACCCTTATAAATAACACATAAAATATAAAGGTAAATTGGGACATAAACAATCATAAGTGGAATAACCATACGGTTGACTTCCTCAGATATCACTAAATGGAAAAGCCGTACGACCGACTTCCATACCAAATTCATTATAGGTTATAACGTAACCACCCATTTGGGTTTATCATGCACCACCAGCAATTTTGATTATCATTTAACCACCCTTCAAATGTCCAAGTACCATTTTAATATCATACTACATAAAATATTGAAAATATAAACATTTCACTAATAACATTTAATTTTAAATCACATGAAATAATTTCTAGATATTGAAATAATCAATCCATTTAAAAAACCATTTTCAATACCAAAACACTGAAAAACAGAATAAGGGATTTCCTTTTAATTTTAGAAAACATTAATTCTTATAGGGGAAGCAAAATAACTATTACGGTGGCAGAGAGGTCATTATCGCCAACAATGATAAAAATATTCTTTTTTTTCATTTATTAAAATCCATCGTAGAAAAAATATTCCCTTTAAATGAATGTAAAATTCAATGGGTTTTATTATACAACATTTAAAAGAAGAAGGTATATATTACCGAAATATGCCTCAAAGAAAGGAGATTGATACAAAGTCCCTTAACTCATGTCCGACTTGACCCGTTCATTATTTAATTTCTTGAATAATAAACTAAAGTTAATTTATACTTTATTAGTAACATTATTAATGTTTATTATTCCATTCATATCACTTATTACCATTTTATAAACATTATGTTTCAATTTAATTTAATAACATTCCTTTTGTCGATATTTGGTACTTGAGTCAAAAATGGACTTCTTATAATTACAGGTTTTTCAAATGGAAAAAAGTTCATTATATCCAAAATTATATTCATGATTTAGATATCATATATGTCATATATATATCCATTATATACATGTATTTATAATATTAAATAACATTTGGATGTAAGAAATGAAATGCACCGTTCATGGAGACGGTATGCCATAAGTACGCATGAACACTACTTTCATTTCTATTTCATCTTTTAATGGAATTAAAACATAATGTTACATTTTTAAATTGAAATTACAGTATAAAATAATATATAATATCTTTAAATCCATCCTTTATATGTCTTACATATGGCATTAAGGAGTCATACAACTTTGTGAGGGCGGTAGTCCACACTCCCTCAAATGAAATTATAATGTTTACCCATCATAGAAACCATAAAGGTATGATATAAATGAACATTATAGAAGCATAATGAAAACATTATCCTAATATATATCATATATATATATATATTCATCTTAATGGCCACCATGTGAAGCGGTAGGAGATAATCAAACAATCATCATTTCGTGAGGTGTTAATTTTCCATCCATAGAAATAGTATGCTCTTCACCCATTAGATTGAGGTTTCTATAAGTTTAGTTCAAATAATACATATAAAAAAATCCTAGAATATTTAGGATACTGGTTTTGTTATAAAAGAATTAAATAAAAAGAGTTTAGGGGTTGGAGAAGTAAAATAAAATATAAGAAGTTAATAAGAATCGTTACCCTTAATTTGGGTAACACTCTTTGGTTTGAACCAAAAGAACTTCTTGAAGAGCCTTCTACTAAGTTAAGTCTTCAAGGATGATAAGAGTGATATTTAATTCATATTTTTTCAGGGTTTTGATGATCCAAGGGGCTTATGATTTGTGAGAAATTGGTTAGAAATGAGGTATTTTTATAAGGGGAAGGAGGGGCTCTTCAGGAAAATGTGATAATATTATTTTATTATATAATGATATTCAGTTTAAAAAGGTAAAAAACTACTTACAGTCAAAGATAAGATGACTCATGTTTGAAATAAAACCATCCAATAATAATTCGACAGGTTTTTTACATTTTTTTAATATTTATATTCTTCTTTATTCAAATATTTTATTAATGAGGTAAATACTACATCATTATTGTGTCATAACTAATTTATTTTATTTTAGGTCTAAATGTAATAATACAAATTCCATGATTTATTCAATATTTTTCTATTTCCAATGAATATTTATAGTCAAAAAGATAATTTATATAACCTCGTGTAAAAATTAATTTACTAAAATATATTTGTTTTTGTCATTTTTGCCTTTACATTATGTTAATTAATCTAGAGTGACATTATCACAGCCAAGTGGGTCAATTGGGTTGAAAAATAGACCTGAAGATGCCCATGTTCATAAATGTCGCATCCAATATGGTTATGACAATTGTTATGTTAATTTTTTTTATTATAATATTTTTTATGTTACTTTGAATTACCCTATTTACCTTTAATCGTGGTATATAAAAGTCTAAATTTACTATTCACAAAAAATTGTTTTCATCTTATTGAACCAAATTTTAATTACTAATAACAACCATGTATGTCATATTTTATAAATTTTATCCAAAAAATAGGTGAAATTTCATTTAAATGAAAATGTGGGTTTTTAACTATGACTTAGTGGTTTCTCTATTTATCAAAAATTGATGTTTTTCAGAAAACTAAAAAAAATTCAGAATAAACTATATTTGATACTCCTAATTCAAAAATGATATCTATTTTACTAAATTTAAAACATATATGTCTCATCAATTTATTTAAAATTAATTCTCGTTGTCCAAAAAAATAACATATTTTTATGAAATAATAACTATCAAAAGATCGACAGTTGTTTATGTCTAATTTCAAATTGAAATTAACTTCAATGAACAAAATTGGAATAATTGGTAAAAATATAATATAATTACACATTAAAATCAATTAAAAAGATAATATAGAAATATTAATAAATTAGATTAAATGACACTTTGGAATAAAAATACATTATTTTTCACTATTCATAAAAAATGAACATTTCCAGAAAAATACCAAAAATTTACCCAAAGTATATTTTGATGTCCCGAATGTAAAGAAGAATTTTATTTTGTCATATAGAATATATAAATTTGACAAAAACTATATTTAAAGAGGGTTCTCGTTTAAATTAATTGTCCTTTTAAAGTAAATTATACAAAAAATTAGATTCATTCACATTTTAAGCCTTTAACTTGTATTTAACAAACATGTATAATAATATTGTAGTATGTTTTGTTCATTCCTTCCAATACATTTCCTAGGAGGTAACTACCGTTTAAAATAATAATATTTTATTATTAATATGCAACTTATGATTTCAAAGAAACCCATTGTTGCGTATCGTGTACACCATCGAACATAGCACCCCCTTAAAGTAAAATTAATATTTAATTAACAAAATATTAATAAAAATAGAATGTATTATTTATTTATTTCCTTGGGATGTTACATCAATTCCCCTATTATAAATCGCATCCACACAATTTTTTCACTTATCAAATAAGTGGGGTATTTATCTTCCTATCATTCTCAGATTTCCATGTTTCCTCTTCAACCATATGGTTTCTTCCAAAAATGTTTTACCTAGTGAATTACCTTCTTCTGCAGTAGTTTCTCTATATGGTCAAGAATAAGGACTGTTTTTCCCTCATAAGAGAGATTCTCTTCCAACTAAACTTTTTCAGGTCTCAAAACATGTTATAGATCTAGCATATACTATATCAACATTGAAACATGAAAAACATTTTGTACCTAGGATAAACATGGAGATAAAACCACCCTGTATGAAAATGATGCAAATTTCTCCAGGATTTCATAACGTCTAATGAATCTCGAACTCAAATTTTCCTTTTACCAAAATTCATCACACTTTTCCATAGAGAATCATTGAGAAATACATTATCACCTACCTCAAATGAAAGATCATTCCTCTGGTTATCCGCATAGCCTTTTTATATGCTCTAAGCTATTCTCATATTCATCTAAATAAACTTAGCTTTTTCTTCCATCTATTCCACCAATTCTTGTCCCATCAGCTTTCTTTCTCCTAGATCATTCCAAAACATTGGAGTTCGACAATGCTTTCCATATAATGCCTCAAATGGAGCCATCTGTATACTGGACTGAAAGCAGTTATTATAAGAAAATTCAACCAGAGAAAGATGTTGGTCCCATCTTCCATGGTAATCCAGTGAACAAGCACGTAGAATATCCTCTAGGGTCTGAATTTTTCATTCTGACTGACCATTGGATTGATGATGAAAAGCTGTACTAAAATTTAAGTCAGTAACCAATGACTTCTGAAAGCCTTTCCAAAAGTAAGATGTAATCCTGGGATCACGATCAGATACAATGGAGAGAGGAACTCCATGTAACCTGATTATATCTTTAACATACAACCGAGAATGTTGATCTAGAGACAAAGTACCTCGAATGGGAAGGAAATTAGTAGATTTCGTCAACTGATCAACAAAAACCCAGATTGCATTATTACTGTGAGATGTCTATGATTATCCCACAATGATGTCCATGTATATGTTTCCCATTTCCATTGTCGAACAATTAAAAACTGAAGCATCCCTTTTGGTAACTTAAAAAATTCTTTAACCTGCTGAAAAATCAATCACTTCATATTAAAATCAGAAATATCTCTTTTCATTCCATCCCACTATTAATACTCTCGACGATCACTGTAAATCTTTGTACTGCCATGATGAACATAGAAGAGGGAACTATGAGCTTCACATAATGACTCATTCATCAAATATTAATCACAAGGCACACATAATCATTTTAAAAACCTCAAAAATTAATCATTATCAATATTAAAATCAGGAAACCTACCCTTTTGAACAAACTCTACCTTTTTATGAAACTTACTGTCTTCTTTCTGCACTTTCTTTATTATATCTGATAGAGATGATTTCACTAACAGATGAAACAAAGCAGAAAAATTTCATGTACCAACAACTTCTATGCCAATGTTTTATGAAATCGAAAGAAAAATGATATCATTCCAAACATATCATGGTTAATGATGCATTAAATTTTCGACTCAAAGCATCATCCACTTTATTTGACTTTCGTTGATTTTAATTAATCATGTGATCATAATCATATATTAATTACAACCATCTCCCGTGTCTCATGTAAAATTATTTTTGATTGAATATATAATTCATACTTTTTTGGTCAATGTATATTTCACAATTTACTCCATTAAAATGATGCCTCCAAATTTTTAAAGCAAAAACAACAGAAACTAATTCCAAATCATATGTAGGGTTATTTAACACATGACGTTTCAAATGACATGAACTGTAAGAAATTACCTTATCATTCCACATAAGGAAACATCCACGTCCTTTCAACAAAGCATCACTGTAAATAAAAAACTCACCATTTCTGGAAGGCAGTGCAAAAACTAGAGCATTCACCAATATTCTTTTCATTTCTTAAAAAAAATCAACGCGTTCTTTTGTCCAATTGAATGTAACCTCTTTTCAAGTTGACTTAGTCAGTGGGCTAGATAACTATGGAAAATTCTCAACAATCCTCCAGTAATAACCTACCAAACCAAGAAAACTAAAAATAATTGTTATATTTTTGGGTGTTGGCCATTTTTCAACAACCATTGTTTTAGCAGGATCACTAGTTATTAAATTTTTTGAAACAATGTGACCAATGAAAGAAATTGGTAGTAACCAAAACTCACACTTGCTGAATATCACAAATAGTTTCTTTTGTTTTAATGTTTTCAAGACAACCCTTAAATGTAATTCATGTTCTTATTTACTTTTGGAATAAAACAAAATATAATCAATGAACACAACCAAAAACTTATCCAATAACTCACGGATAATTCTATTCATAAGATTCATGAATATAGTAGGTGCATTGGTTAAACCAAAAGGCATAACTAAAAATTCATAATGGAAATATGTATTACGATATACGGACTTCGGAATGTCTTCTTCCTTTATTTTCAATTGATTGTACCCCGACCTCAAATCAATCATTGAAAATTGCTGAGCTACCAAGAGATGATCAAACTAATCATTCATATGAGGAAAAGGATACTTGTTCTTAACAATGTTGTTATTTAATGCTCTCTAATCAATTCAATGTTTCATTGAACCATAATTTTTTAAAAAATAAGACAGGATCACCCCGGGTGATGTGCTAGGTCGAATGAAACCTTTATCTAATAACTCCTAAAATTACTTCTTTATCTCTAAATGTTCAATTTGAGCCTTTCGATAAGGGGGTTTTGAAATTTTCATAGAATTCGTAACTAATTCAACAAAAAATTCATTTTCCTGATTTGGTATAATAGTTGGAAACTCACCATGAAAAAACATCATCATACTCATTTAACACTGGAACAACATTTATCTGAATAGTTCCTTTGTTTTCCAGAATATGAGAAAGGTAACATTCATTTCCATCTTTGACTTTTTTCTAAGAATCATGAAATATTATCAAAATCAAGGTATTATTTTTGCACACAAATAGGAAATCTTTCAAAAAATAAACCTCTTTAGCTCTGCAGTCAATATTATCATGATAAACAAAAAGCCATTACGTTCCCAAAATTACATCAAACTCTACTAGAGGAAAACCCATAAGGTTTTCAGGTAGATTCTTCTCGCACACAAGGACATGAAGGTTCTTATAATTTAATTTTCTCTCAACATTCCCCCTCTGTTTTTACCATAAGTTCAGAATTCATATCTTGAGATGGAATTCACAATTTACTAGAAAACTTATCAGAAATAGTAAAATGATTTAACCCTGAATCAAACAAAACATTGGAATAATTTGAACAAACATACAATGTACATGATACTACTTCATTTGATGGACCATCATCGGATGATGTAGTTTCAAACGAATTCACCACCCCTTTCATCATGTAGTCTGGTTGATTTCCCTCACTTGAGTTATTTATTAGACACTCATTTTCATAATGATCCATTTCAATTCACTGATAACATCTTATGTCTGGGTTTTCATTTCCTTCTTGATTATCTTCCTTACAAATATGAGAAATATGACCATTTTACCCCACTGGAAGCACTTCCCAGTATTTGATAAAAATTCTCTATGATTCTTTTTAGCACACTTCTCAAAAGATGGATATTTAGTTTTCTTACCACCAGGCTTATTTTATGAATTATTTCCCTTTTTCTGCAAACTAGACCTCTTAATCTGTTGTTATTAAAAGAACACTGAGTCAGCTGAAATCTCAATTTCCACCTTCTACACACATCTAAAAAGTTATTCATAACATTTGGACTCATGAGAGGCTAATGCACTTCGATATCACGACTTTAGTTCGAAGTAAAATTGATTTATCTTACTATCAAAATCTCGGATGAAATTCGGATAATACCTTGCAAGTTGAGTGAATTTTTCTTCATAAGCATCCATTGAGTCATTCTCCTACCTCAATTCCATGAATTGTTTTTCCAACCTAAGACGAACCACCCTAGGAAAATATTTTTCATGAAACATACATTTGAATTAATCTCAATCAAAAGCATTAATATCCTCACTATCCCTGATATTTTTCAGAATCGACCACCACTGATCAGCATCACCATCAAATCAGTAAACAGCGAGACAAACCATTTGATGTTCTAAACAACCCATGACATCAAAAAAAATCTCTTGTACTTTAATACAATGTTATACTAGCACATGGTCAGATGATCCTCTGAATGATGGAGGATGTTTCCTCATGAAATGAACAACTACAGACATGTTCCTATGTGGTTGATCTGGATGATCTCATGCATGGATACCACTGCCATTTATATCCGGAGTCATCTATGCCATCACAGCAACAAACTTTTCAGTTCTGATTCCGACCATCTCCGGTTGCAGATTTGGAGGGTTGTCTTCCACCTGATGTCATCCCAACATAGCTTCCTTGTTTCCTCTGTGGAGAACCATTCTAAACATAAAAATATCTTAGGTGAAGCAACAGGGTAATATGTGAATTCTATATCATTTCAATATTAACTTAAATTAATTTATGGATATTAATTTAACAATAAAACTATCTCCTAATGTTGTCTAAATCAACCCCTAATACCAACTATAAAGACCCGACCATTAACATTACATAATCTTGAATTAATTGAATAATTCACATTGAGGATCTTTTCCAGTTAAGCAGTTTAGTGAATTAGGACATAACTATTATATTACATCTGAAATATTACTAATTAGAAACTTCTTCTTAGTTTC
This sequence comes from Viscum album, assembly GCA_963277665.1. Lineage (NCBI taxonomy): Eukaryota > Viridiplantae > Streptophyta > Magnoliopsida > Santalales > Viscaceae > Viscum > Viscum album. The sequence continues at coordinate 94,319 of CAUJRU010000286.1, read as the reverse complement.
ACTTTTTTCATAAAATAAATACTCTTGAAAAAAAAGAGATGACTAGTTCCATGTTTTAGGCAACATGACATTTCCTTGATCCCTTCCTTGACCAGATTCCACTTTATGTCCTGTGAAAAACATTTCAAAAACTAGGGATGAGCATTAACATCTTAGTTAGGGATACACAATGAAGGAATGCAATTAATTTTTCAAAACAACAATTAAACCATGAATACTTTGTCAGAAGTAATGAATTTCATCTTTATGAAGTAGTGAATATTGTTCACTGTATTAAATATCATTTCTAACCATTTTGTAACAAAAATATTACCATAAAACGCATATAAAGAAGATATAACATATAATGGTAACTTGGGACATAAAAATTCTTAAGTGGAATAACTATACAGTCCACTTCCTCACATATCATTAATTGGAATAGCAATATGGCCGAATTCCATACCCAATGCATTGGAGGTTTTAACATAACCACTCATCCCGGTTTATCACAGCACTATCCGTCATTTTGTTCATCACGTAACCACCCGTCAAATGTCCAAGAACCATTATATAATAATAACTCATTCAATATTGAAAATATAAATATTTCACTAATAACATTTAATTTGAAATCAAAATAAATAATTTCAACTTATTTAAATAATAAATCCATGTCAAAAACCATTTTCAATACCAAAACACCAAAAACTGAATTACAGATTTACTTTGCATTTTAGAAAACATTATGACTTGTAGGGGAACCCAAATAACTATTACGTATGCGGAGAGGAAATTGTCGCCAAAAAAATTTAAAATTTCAGTTTGTCGTTTAGTAAAACGCTTCATAGAAAAAAGATTCCCTTTGAATGAAAGTAAAATTTAAAGGGTTTTAATATACACTATTTAAAAGAAGAAGGTATATATTATCGAAATATTCCTAAATGAAAGGAGATTGAGCCGAAGTCCATTACCTCGTGTCTGACTTGACCCGTTCTTTCTCTAATATCTTGAATAATAAACAACAATTAATTTCTACTCACATAAGAACATTTTTCATGTTTATTCTTCCTTTTATATCACTTATTTCAATGTTATATACATTATGTAATCACTTAAGTTAATAACATTCGTTTATTCGTTATTTGGCACTTGAGTCAAAAATGCACTTCTAATAATTACATGTTGTTCACATGGTCAAAAGATTATTATATCTAGAAAGATATTCATGATTTAGATATCATATATATCAAATATATCCAGTATATACTTGTATTTATAATAGTACATAACATTTTGAGTCAAGAAATGAATTGCACCGTTCATGGAGGCGGTAAGCCGTACTTGCGCATGAACGCTACTTTCATCTCTATTTATTATTTTAATGGAATTAAAACATAATGATACATAGGTATATTATAATTCAAGTATATTATCATATATAATATCATTAACACCATTCTTTATACATCCCACATATGGAATTAATGAGTTATATCACTTTTAGAGGGTGGTAGTCTGCACTTCCTCAAATGAAATTATCATATTTACCCATAATGGAAACCTTAATGGTATAATATAACAGAAAAATACAGAACAATAAACAAAACGTAAACATAATATTTATAATATATAAATCTAGTTTCATATTAATGAAAACTTCTAGAGGTGGTAGGATATAATCGAACAATCATCGTATTGTGAGGCGTCAGTTTCCCATCCAGAGAAACAATATGTTCTTCACCCATTAGATGGAGGTGTGTGTAAGAGTAGTAAAAATAATTCTCATAAAATCATCATAGTATACTAAGGATACTGTTTTTGTTGCAAAATAATTTAATAATTTGTGTTTTGGGGTTGGATAAGTAAAATAAAAGATAAGAAGTAAAGAGTGATCCTTACCTTTTATTTTGGTAACTCCATTTGGTTTGAACCAAACAGAATTCTTGAAATGACTTCTACATAAGGTAAGGCTTCTAGAAGGAGGATAGGGACCATGAAAGCTTATTTTGTCAGTTCTGGGATGATTCATGGTGCTTGAGAGGTGTGAGGACTCAGTTAGAAGTGAGAGATTTTTCTAAGGGGGGGGGGAGGGGCTCTTTAGGAAATTGGGAAAATATTATTTTATTTTATGATGATATAAGGTTTCTAAATGTCCAAAACTTGTTAAAGTCAAATATAAGATATCTCCTCGTAGAAATAAAATCATCTAATATTAATTGGATAGTTTTTTATATTGTTTTAATATTTATAACCTTATTTTTTAAATCATTTATTAATGAGGTAAATACTGCATCATTAATGTGTCATAAATAATTTAATTTATTTATGTCTAAAAATTATAAAAAAAATAACATGATGTAGGAAATAGTTTTAAATTTATAATTAATATTTTTAGTTTAATAGATAATTTATATGAACCCTTGAAAAAATTAATTTACTAAAATATATATTATTTTTGACATTTTTTCTTTTACATTAAGTTAATTAATGTAAATTTTTATTATAACTCCCCAGTGGCTCAATGAAGTCCCAAAATAGACCCAAATATGATCATGGTCGTAAAATACCCAACCAATAAGTATATAAGAAGTTTTAAATTAATTTTTTATTATTATAATATTATTTTTACCTAGAATTACCCTATTTACCTTTAACTTTAGTAAACAAAGTCAAAAGTTATGATTCACCAAAAATTGTTTTCATCTATTTCAACAACATTTTTCTTACTAATATAAACCATGTATGTCACATTTTCCAAATCTAATCCATAGAAGCTGGAAAATTTCACTTAAATGAAAATGTCAGTTTTTAACTTCTACTTAGTGGTTTCAATATTAATCTAAAATTGATGTTTTTCAGAAAACTACCAATAATTCTGCCTATGCTATGTTTCATATTATGAATTCATAAATGATTTCTATTTTAAAAAATTAAAAAAATAAAAGTTTCATTAATTTATTTAAAATTGATTTATTTTGTCCAAAAAATTACATGTTTTTATGAAATTACAACTATCAAAAGATTGACACCTGTCTATGTTCAATTTCAAAGTGAAATTAATTCCAATGAACAAAACTATTTTAATCAGTAAAAATATAATCTAATTTTATTTCAAAAGAAATTAAAAAATAATATAACTATGTATTTAAATTAGATTAAAATGAACTTTTGAATAAAAATACAGTATTTTTCATCATTTATAAAAAAAGAACATTTTTAGAAAGATACCAAAAATTCACCCTAAGTAATGTTTGATGTACTGAATCTGAAAAAGAATTTTATTTTTTCAAATAGAAAATATAAAAGTGACCAATAATTTATTTAAAAATTGTTCACCATTAAAAGGTGGTAAATTGACCTTTTAATGTAAATTATGCAAAAAATTAGATTCATTCACATTTTGAGCATATTACTTTTATTTAACAAACATGTATAATAATATGGTATATAGTTTTGTTCATTCCTGCCAATAAAATATCTATGAGTTAAATACCATTTTAAATAATAATATTATATTATTATTGTGCAACGTAAGATTTTCAAGAAACCTGTTGTTGCGTATCGGGTATGCCATCGAATATAGCAGCCCCTTTAATGTGAAATAAATATTTAATTCATAAAATATTAATAAAAAATAGAATTAATTATTTATTTATTTACATGGGATGTTATAGTGTAAAAAAATTACATGGCTTGAAATGTACACCTATAGCATTTTCATGAACACCAAATGCAAGGTTGATCACATCATTAGGGGGATAAATCCAAGTATACGAGAATTGTGTGCGATTTGAGACATTGACAGCTATGGGAGGATTATTAATTGTTCCCTTAATATTGAAATGGATATCTGAAAATTTCTATAATATCTTGGGAATAATAAATAATATATGTAAATGGAATCTAATATCTGAGGTTCCATAATTAAATTCCATGATGTAAATTAGCCTGATCACACCACATGTAAAAATTGTGGGAAGAAGCATCCTAGGAAATGTCAAATGGAACAAGGAATTGCTTTTAATGTAGAATGTTGGGACATCATGCTAAAAACAACTGAATGGATATGAAAGATCCAATGAATTAGGAAGATCAAAGGATGGTTTTTATCAATACTCAACCTATAGTGTAGTGTTACAACTGCAATGATCATTGGAATTATGTGAAAAAAGTTGTTTAATTTTATGGTTGTTATAGGTAAACAACAACAACCTCCAAGGAAAAAATGAATGGATTATTATTTTTATAAAATTTGATTCCTTGTCCAAAAATTCTAAATGAAAAATTATTATTAAAATAAATTTTAAAATTGTCTAAAATATTGGATAATATTGCAATACTTTTCCTGAATGGAAATAAGAGCAGTTGGTAGGTATTCAAACTATGTAATGCATTAATTTACTCCCATGTATGCCATTCCAGCTAGAACCATGTTTGGTTCTCAATAAACATGGGTGATGATGTAGTTAATATCAATAAGTGAATGGGTGCAATACATCCAACAGATAGTAATTTTCCATGAATGGTGAGTAATGTCATTCTAAATTTCTTGCACGATGGTTATCACATAACATTCAATCATGCGTTTGTTCCAACTAATGTGTTTGGAAAATTAAATATCAAGAATCAAAATCATCATCTCAGCTTCAAGATAAGTGGAAATTCCACATTTACCCATGAATCATCCCAGAATCTGACTAAGGTGATTCTAGAAGACATCACCACACCCTCCAGGTCCTAGATTTACCTTGGAGGTTCTGTCAATATTTATTTTGATCCATCCAGGGATGGGAGCACTCTAGAATTCCTCTAGAGTGCGATGCTGTTGAAAAAAATTGTCGTTAATCCATAGAAACTTTAGGATTCCAAATTCATGCACGATGTTGTGGCAATGGCCCTTATGTTTAGAGGAAGCCTCAAGTATTGAAATGACGTTATTCATCAACCTACATATTTATTGAGTGAGTTATTCTTATGAATAATATCATTCTGATCATTCCATATCACATGGTGATGCTTAGAATCTCATGAAATGAAGAGGTTCTTGATTTGTAGAGAGCCTTCCTTTTTTTCACATTTTTTAGCATAGATTTGATGGAATAAAAAATTGTCCATCTATAGCAAAAAAATGTCAAGAATATTTTTATAAAGTGTAGAAATAGTATCACAAGAGAGTAAGAGTTCATTCACATCCTCTCTATGTGGATCACATATTATTCACATAGATTAGAGATGGATTCTAAAAGTGTGGAGGAAAATTTTATTGGGAACTCTATTGTGAGAAGGACCCCAAAAGTGATTTAATCTAGAAGATTTAATCCACGGATTGTTGAAAACTATTAACCATATGTAATCACCCGTAGATTTAAGAAATAATGATTATATAAATTTTTAAAGTTAGGAATATAATTTTTAGCAGGTTCCCATGTTATGAAATCATTAATGTAAGAAAAAGTGTTGTTTTCAATGAAATTCACAATAGTATCGAGGAGGTGATATTGTTGAGAGTTTAAAATATCTCCGATAGAGATTTATGTATTATCAGAATTTTAATCAGGATAAATCGTAGATATTATAGGTGTTCTAGTCCAGTTATACAACTAAAATATCATGGGGGAGTCTCTAGAGACCTTCCGTATGGAATTATTCACAATATTGGTGAAGGAGTGTTTGATGGAAGGTCATATGGAAGAATTAATGAAATTAAAAGTTCCCATATTATGTTTTCTGAAAACCTAATTTTGAGAAATTTAAATGATATATATGTATTGTGATAATGGTTACATGTAAGTCTTTCATGAAGGGATTCGTTAAATTATTTTATATTTTTTATTCGAATACAAACTTTTTCAATGGGCTTTCAAAATGTTGACCAAGTAAAATTCACATTTTTTCTTTTCAGGGAACTTCTAGTCGAGCTGAAATTATTTACTATGGTGGTCATTTTTTTAATGTGACCAACATTCCATTTTTATATCATATTGGTTGAAAACATCTTGGAGATAATAGAAGATTTAACAATACATTTCCTACCTACTATATTAGGAGATTTACAGTTCCAAAAATAAATTTGAATTAGAACATAGAAAAAATAGTTGCAAAGTAACAATATTTGGGACTTCCCCAAAATATAGAAAGACTGAGATAAGTGAAATGGAGCATACTTTCTTATATACTATGTTCATTGATGATGTTACATTTTCTGCTGGGAGGAATGTTCTTCCCAAAGAAGTTTCTTGATTTGTTCCAACTAATGGTTTGACCAGAATCCTCTTCTTAATGTTAGAAAGCAGTAGTGTGGTTAAGAATGTTAATTTTATCCCCATGAAGGTAAATGATGGTTTCATCAAAATAGAAAATATGAGTAGGGGAATTCACGCTTCTAGTAATATATATGGTCCTCAGTTTATTCAGGGTCACCAAATGGTTGATGAGATGACTGAGGTAATCCGATACTATCAAGAACAAAATGGTAGATTGGGGGTCACATTTCATGACATATTTTGAGCATTTAAAATAGCACTTGTGAGATCCATTGATCAAAATAGAGATATAATCTGAATTTAAGAGTTTTTTGATTATAGTTACTAAAGAGATGCTAAAACCAATAGGTTGAAAGACCTGGAAGATAATTCTATATACCTTGGTCTCAAAAGCATTTTTGATGTCATTTTTAATAAATATGTTGCCTTCTTGGTTAGTTTTATTCAAATTATTGACACACCTAGAGGTAATAAAAATATAGCATTTAATGGATCAACCATTTATTCTAGTTAATAATTCATGAATAACAAATTAACTATTTGATTATTATTCTATGAATTCTTTCACATCTTTAATGTTTTGTTAACTATTTGAACACCACTTCAAAATTTGGAGGATAAGTTATTTGTGAGAATAGGTAATGGGGAAATAATTGCATCAATAGTTTATAACTCTTACCTAATTATTGTTTACAAATAGAAACTCCCATAAAATATCAGCATAATTCCTTTAGTGGAGATTGAATCTATCATGGGCATGGATTGGATATTTTTATACAAAGACTACATCAAATGTCAGGAAAGGGAGATCACTCTTCAAATATCTGAGCAACTTTTAATTCATTACAATTGTAAGGAGGAAGGTGAATACAATTTAGAATCATCGTCTCATGTGCGGATATTAATTCCACATAATAATGTATGTCTATCTGAAATGATTGTGAAAAAAGGATAGAATCGTTATTTGATACATTCCCATTGGGAGGGCTCATACTGATGCATTCCCTAAAGAGTTTCTTGGTCATCCTTCTGAAATAGTGGTTTATTTCTCAATTAAACATAATTATGAATCTCTACCTATATCAAAGAAACCTTATTGAATAGTAATCGTAGAGCTGGAAGAGCTAAAGAAGCAACTACATGAGAATCTAGATAAGGGTTTTATTTACTCGAGTTCATCACTAAAGGGTACTCCAGTCCTCTTCATCGAAAAAAATGATGGATTAATGTGCCACATCATGGATTATCATGAGCTCAATAAAATCAGGATAAAGTAAATGTATCCCTTACCATAGATATATGACTTGTTCGATCAGCTTTGTGGGGCCAATTATTTCTCTAAGGTGGGATTTCAGTTGATATGTCACCAATTAAAGGTGTGGAAGGAATATATTCCCACGACATCCGTTCGAACAATTTATGGACACTATATGTTCATAGTGATTCCCTTTGTACTCACTGATGATTCAGAAATATTCAAGGACATAATGAATAGTGTTTTTAGAGATTGTATCAACAAATTTTTGGAAGTATTTATCAATGATATTTTGATATAAGACAACAGAAAAGAGGAATATGAAGATAATTTGAATACTATGTTAATGACATTGAAATGGGAGAAGATATATTCTATTTATAGTAAATGTGAGTTCTGGATGGTGGAATTATCAATATTGGGGAATGATATCATCAAAAAATGTATTTTTGTAGACCCCTCCAAGATAAAGGTAGTTGAATAGAGACACATTCCAACATCTATAATGGATATACACAACTTTCTGGGCCTAGTCGGGTATAAATGACTATATTTAAAGAAATTTTAATGATTTTCAATCCTAATGTCCACGCTAACACAAAAGGGAGTAACGTTTTTTCGTCTCAATAATGTGAAAACTATATTAATGAGTTGAAAAGGAGGCTAATCAATGCGCCAATACATACACTACCAACAATTGAATAACTCATTGTGTAGTATACTAATGCTTCAACGTAGTGATTTGGTAGTGTGATGATGAAAATTGATATAGTGATAGCATATTCCAAAAGGTAGCTTATACTCTTTGAGAAAAACTATCCTATGTATGATATAGAGTTCCTGTATATGACATTTGTGTTTAAAACCTGGCGGCAGTATCTTTATAGGGAGAAGTGTGAGATATATACTAATGAAAATAGTATCAAATATATATTCACACAAAAAGATCCAAATATGGGACAACGATAATTGATTGAACTCATTAAATATTATGACAGCTCAATCCACTATAATCCACATAAGGAAAATGAGGTAGCGTATTCTATAAGTAGAAAGGATCCTTCATATTTATTAATGCTGATAGTGGAAGAGGATCCAATCTTCTTAGATTTTCTGATGATGGATATGGAAATAATTCAGGGAGGAACATCATCCATTCTATCTCAAATTATTTCTCAACTTCCCCTCGTATAGAAAATAAGGGATGCTCATGGAAAAGATTTGGAAATTATGTATAGGGTGGAGCTATTAAAAATAGAAAATCTAGAGATTTCATGATTTATGAGTAAGGAGTTGTCAGATTTGGGTCACGATTATGTGTACCATATGATCCAGCAATTATAAAGGAGCTTCTGAATGATTCACATAACCTGACCTCCTTTATTCACCCATGAAGCACAAAGATGTATTGAGATATCGGAGAATTTTTTTGGGGAAATATGATGAATTAGATTGCATAGTATAAATTAGGGTTCTTGGCATGGTAATAAGTTAATCTTTAAAGATAGAAGTCTAAAAGGATGATGAAACCACTACCCATACCAACATGGATGTGTGAGAACATCACCATGGACTTTTCCATAGAACATCCACGGACATCCAATGGAATCAATTATATATGGGTCATTGTAGATCATCTAACTATGAAAGCCCACTAAATCCCAATTTGAGAGGACGTCTAAGTAGATCAAAATAAACAGATATATCTATAAGAAGTGGTAAGGCTACATGTAGTACCACTATATATTGTATCTAATCGATATCCTAGATTCACCATTATGTTCTGGAAAGTATCCAACATTCTCTGAGCACTAAACCATTTTTTAGTATAGCACATCAACATCAAAATGGTGTCCAATCTGAGTGAACAATTCATTCACATAAATATAATATGAGAGAATTAACTATGGAAATCAAAGTAGGATGAGAAAAATAATTTCCTGTAGTTGAATTCTCTTACCTTAATAGTTTCCTCTCGAGCATGAAATCGACACAATACGAAGCCCTTTATGCGAAAAGATGAAGAACACCTTCTTGTTGGGATGAATTCAGTGACTGTAAGATGATTGGACCTGAAATGGTAAAAGATATGGTGGAGAAGGTGAAAACCATTTAGTAATACATTAAGGAATACCAATGCTAATAAATGAGTTAGAATTAATATCCTCAATGAGAACTTGAATTCAATGTTGGAGACACGGTATTTCAAAACATATCTTTATAGATGAAATTCGTTAGGTATGGCAAGAAAAGAAATTTATGTCCAAGAAACACTTTCCCCTTTGAAATTCATGATTGTGTCTAGGATGTGGCCTATCGACTTGAACTTCCACCTACCATATCCAATGTACATGAGGACTTTCTTGTATCCCTCTTAAGATGTACATACCAGACCCTTCACATGTACTCTCTTAAAAGGTGGTACATTTGGAGAATGATCATTCGTACTAGGAGCAGTTAGTGATGATCCTATATCATAGAGATAATGTTATACATAACATGACTACTCACCTTGTAAAACTACTATGGCAGAACCATAATTATGAAGAGGATACATGGGAACTGGAAGAGGCAATGATGGAAAAGTACCACCAACTGTTTATGGATTAGAATGTAAAAAAAATATCAATGGAGGAATTTCATAAGGGGGGATAATGTAATGAACCAATGTCTTATCAATGTAAATTACCTTCATATAATTATTTCATATAATCACATTAAATGGAAACACAATGAACTACTAAGTACAATGTTACCATTAAACCAAATATCGTTTCTTCAATGATTTGAATTTAAAACATCTGACATACACAGTTGCGACCAGTAAGATATTTTGAGTCCAACAAGGCAAATATAATTTTTGGCGAATATTAACCCACCCTTATGAATAGTTACATGACATTATGAATAATAAATATTCCAAAATAATATGAACCTCACCCTTGATTGTATAAATAAAATTTATTTATCTAATTAGTGTTTTATTTTTAACAATAATAAAAGTATAGATATTTTTTTATGTCATAAAAAAATAATTATAATTAAATAATTAATTAAAATGGATTTTTTCCCTAAAAGGTATTCATAAATTCAAAATATTATGTCTAATAGTTTTAGGATAATTTTATAAGATCTTATTTAATTTTTATAAACATTATCAAATTAGTTATAGTTTTAAAATCTATTTTTTCATGTAAAATATGATTTTAATTTAAAATAAAATAAATCATATACAGAATTTTTATTGAAAAATGGAGTCCATTTTTTGGAATCAACACATTGAAAAATGGTATGGATGAATTTTTGTGATTTCAATAAAATACATGATTTTTTTATTAATAGTAAAATACAATAATTTTGAAATAAATATAAACACATTATTTATAGAGTCATAGATGGTGTTATTCTGATGTAATCCCAATTGGTACGAAATCATATGAACTTATTACTATATTTTATCATAATAATAATTGCTATTTCTATTTTAGTAGAATAATTATATTCTAATTATTAAAATATTAAGAAAACACTCCTCCCCTCCAATATTAACACAACCCACACTCCCATATTCTCTTCACTACTCTCAAGCCATGATTCTCCCTTAATTTATACCAAAATATCCCCTATCTCCTCCCCCACATCAAACAACCTTTTTAATATTTAAAAGACCAAATCCCCTCCCATTAAGAGTCTCTCAATAGAGATTAACACTATAGGTAAATTACTCTTTCATATTCAATTGTTTCCTTTTGAGTTATTTTTATTTCTTTTTCATTCCACACCTACCTTCAGCCAATTGTATGATAATCCCAAAAAAATCATGTATATGATTTATATTATTAAAATGAAATAGTTCATCATAATCTCTTATTCCGCCTATCTTATATTACTTGTAAAGATGCAATCTGAGATGTTTTTATTTACCACATCCTTGGATGATGGGTATTCAATTTCTTTTACAATCTAAAATTCGAGTCATGAAACCATTTTTGTTATTGTTGAGCAATATTTTTATTTAATTTATCTTACAGAATGTTATATAATCTATTTGTCCACATGATATTAATTTATAATGAAAAATGACTTTGTTGTGATAAAAAACCTCCAATACCCCCAAAATGTTACCCCCAATGTTTTATATAATGATTCAAAATCAATTCAAGTAAAAAAATTAAATTTACAACCATGTAACATTCTAGATGTTCTATAATGAAATATAACACCAATAATTGGAAACCAACACCATTTGAGATGATTATCTATTCCTGAAAATAAGTACACTGATAGTAAAAACAAATAAATCAAATAGACACGAATAGTGGCATTGAAGTACTTAAATAATAAAAAAGGGAGTGAATGTACTTAAAAAGTATATAATAAATATTTTAAAAATATAATATATTGTGGAATTATTAATTAATGAACCTTATTTTATTATTTATTTCATTAATAACACGTGGAGAACACTATCAGATTTAAGGTAAGGGATTTCTCTATGTCACTTTTATTGAAGAGTGTCCCCTATTTTATGCCATTTTAGGTGTAATATAAAATGATGGGGGTATGATTTTCACCTTCCACAGACTACCCTCAATGTGTATAGGTGATGTGAAATCCTTTTTTTCTCTCATTAATCCATTATAAGTACACCCAATACCATGTCGATAATCTGTAAGGGATTCTACCCAAAACTCATTTGTTTTTTCAAGTTTCCATAAATTCCTTCAACAAAATTGAGGTTTTTTATCTTTCTATGTTCTTAATATACATGATTTTTACATTTGAAATATTCATTTATCTATACCCTTGAATCATTCTCATTTTGGGATATACATGTTTTTACGTGATTCAGTCCCCAATACATCATGATAAGCAAAACTATTTTGAGGGAACTTCCCGAATCTCTACCCAATTTCATGTTTACAATATCTTCTATATTAAGTAAATATTGTCATTATTAATCAGTCGTTAATTATAAAAAAAATTCATGGTTCACTTCTGGTTTCATATAAAGGATTTCCCCTTCCTATTTTAAAGGTTTTATAGTATTTTCTTTAAAATTGCAAAAAAATGTTTTAATGAAAAAATTTCGTAAATAATTTTCTTACATGTTGTATCATATACATCAAATCACATACCATGATTCATTCCTTGTAACCCAAAATATTTTCCATGTATATTATAGTTCTTAATTTCATGGATACTTTTTTGATACACATAATTGATAGTCATTATTACAATATTGTGTTACATAATACTTTCCAAGGGTAACCATTATGTTTATGAACGACCGATTATTTATGATTTTCTTTGTGGAAAACATATTCATGAAAAGTTAAGATGGTTGTGCTTATATAGATCTCCAATCCATTGGATAATGATAAGTCTCATGATACGTTATGTTCAATGGTCAGGGTTGTTATCATTGACTTGTGCAACCATGTGTAACAGTCTTCATGGATAACCATGACTTGTGCTCTTATAAGTGCAATGAGCCCTGACTCACGATGAAGTCATGATTTATGATTTTTCTATATTACTAGTAATTCATGTTTATATAATCCCATTTCTATGTGTATCATTCAATTTTTTCCATTCCATTTATTTTTCTTTATTCCATGCCTTCTAACCCACGTGTTTAAGTTTTATTACTATGTTTTTTCACTTAAAGTGCTATTAACTCGGACCTTTGTTCATGTGATCGCCAGGGTACCCTATGCATATGTTTGATCTCAATAGATATTAAGATATTTATTTTAAAATTAAATAGAAAATTATTTATTTAGTTCAATGTATTCAATTTTATGTACCTACTCTACCAATACCCTAGACATTACGATCCTTGGATTGTACTATGATGTACAATTATACATAAAATAATGTAATGATATATGTAAAATTCAAGGGTCTATATATATCTACGATCCAAATACATGTTGCATTTATAGATGTAAAACCCACTTATTATTATGTTTATGAGTTCCCATTTTCATTGAATACGTTAAATATTAACAAAATAATTTTATCATATACAACTATTGGTTTCTTAATTTACATAAATAAGGGTTGAATAGTTATTTTTGGAACATTTAATATAAGAATAAATCAAATTTACAATAATATAGAACCATTACCAATATGATATCTCCATATAAATAAAATTTACTCTAAGATCATGGGAAGTGAATTATTAGGGATATTATGATTAGTTGTGACATAATATTAATGTAGACATATATTGGAATATTCCAACTGAATAGGATTTCTATATATTCATTGATTTTCCCTAAAACATAAATGTGTGTTTTGATTCCTTTTTTATCATTATTGGTAGTGATTATAATATTAATTATCCTTGTAATGACTAAAAATAATCAAATAACATATGTGTATTTTCAAGATCCATGTAGGGAAATAATCTATAATTATTATTGTGTTCATATTCCTACCACCTTAAGAGAGGTATCAATGTCTGAATCATAGAATCATGATAGAGTAATGAGTCATAATCCAACACCATTCCATTTAATTAATATTTAATTGGGATAATCATGAAAAACATTCTTCTATAATGAAACATATAACCATTCTAAATAACCCATTTCATAAATGACATAAAATTCCATGATTTTCTCAAATCTCTATTATCCTATCCATGGCTATCAAAAATGAGCACATTCCACTACAATGGAATTATAGACACAACTATTTAAACTTTCTCTCTATATGGAACTTAATAGGTGTGTCTGATATCTCATGTCATCCTATGGAATCATTATCGTAAATAAAGAATCATCTTCTATCATTATTACCCTGAAATATCATAACAAAACCCCGGTATCAAATATTAACTGGGGCCATTATTTGGATTCATGATTCAATTCATTACTCATGAACAATATATTCAATGTTATGATTTAAGTCTTCTCTTCTACATTTTCATAAATATTATAAGAGATTCTTATTCTTTGAGCATTATTTGGGTAGTTATCCTTCCCCCTTTAGTCAATTTTTTGGATTTTCTATAGTTTCATCAATACATACATATACTATGGGTAAATGTTCCATTTCTATTATATGAACTCCCAAAACCATTATGGCCCGTGTGTAATGAAATTAAACTATGTGAAGTGTATAAGTGTTTCATTTGTTGTCAATAGGGATTGAAGTGTATAAGATTTTTATTTTATTTTTCAATAAGAAGTCGATTTGTGAATGAAAGGTATTGATAAATAATTTCTTGAAGCCTTGGAGAATTTTTGTTGATTCAAACATTGAATACAAAACATGGTTAATTATCTAAGAGGATAAAAATATGATTATTGATGAACTGGTTCTCTGTTCCAAAACATGAATCAAGAGGAAACATTGTTACAACACTTGAATAGGTCCATGCAATACTCAATTGAATGAGGAAATAATTAGAGATCAATCCATAGTCACTATGTGGTTAAAGAGTAGATGGTTTATCCATTTAAATATAAATTGATGATGTCTAACCAATCAGAAGATTTTTTGTGATGATTCTAAATGAATAGGACATGTGTTTTAAAGAGAACAGGTCACTCAATACGACAATGAAGTCCATTCATTATGCCTTAATGCATGAGGAATTAAAAAATGATCCATGTATCTTTCATGATTGTATTAAAGTAATACATAATATCTTCTATTTGTTATTATAAAAAGAAATGAAAGATAATGTTTGAATATTAAAATGAAATTAGGAAGGAATTGGTGTATAAGCAACCAAGTTTATTGTCCATGCATGGGCTTTGAATGAAGAAGGATGGTTTGGAATTTTAAGGAGGTATTCATACTTGGGTTTTAAACTATCTACTTAGTATATTCCTTTACCAAAAAAATTGGTCCAATCCTAAAGGCCAGGTAAAGCCCAAACCAAAATCATATGAGGGACCTAAGGGTCTACCGTGCCCAAGGGGAAGGCCTTGATGCGAGCCCAAAAGAGGCACATACATGATGTGTATAAGCCGGCATGTGCCGTATAGTGATAAACTAGTGCAGTGTGGGTGATAGGTGTGCACCCAAAGAGTAGTTATGGTTATAACAGCGTGTTGATAGGTTGAACATAGTACGGGGCATTACTGTGGATGAAAGAGGATAATTCTGAGTTGTGGTTGGGGCGACTTCTATTCTAAATGAGCCACTCAAGTGTCTCAATTTCGATGTTGGAGGACAGTTTAAAAACACAGAACTAATTTGGTTCTTCCATCTAATCATTCTTGTAATAACTACCGCACATCTCATATGCAGTTCACAATATAATATCCTTCGTCCACTCATCTAGCACGTTGGAATGTTGAACCAGAGTCATTGGTTGCTCATGATGTTGTGCCGTCTTCATCATCCAACCATGATTCGAACCAGTATGTCGTCAACACCACCGAACTACTGAGGTCTCACTCCCAGCCACCATTTAAGCTCATGTTTAGGGCATGATGATCATTCAGAAGAACTAAATACATGAATGCATTAATAGTTTCATGCATGCATCGAGATAGAGAATTTGAACAATGATATAGAAAAAAAAATTTGAGGCCATGTTAGGATTATTGACTAATTGGGGAGATGTCGTGCATGCATTCCTAAATTCATTCACATGATGTTTTCACATGAATTAATGAGTCCTCATTGAAGATAAAACAAATGGAGAGTTATGTGGGATATCTCATCTCCGTTTGAAAATATTCAATGATGAAGATATCAGATATTCCAGGAATTGAATCCTATAGATTTTCACACAAGATTTGAATTCACTAAAGGCCTAATCCCTACCTATAAATAGAGGACCTCTGAAATGAAAATTTTTCTTCGAATCATTGATAGAAATATCTCATTTATTTATGAAATAGATCACTACACGATAGAGTTCCATGCATCTCTTGTGCAAAGAGAAGAACCATGAACCTTCTTTATTCATGAATGAACTCACACCACATATGCGTAGTTTCCAAAAGAAAGCAATAGGTTCTTTGAACCCTTGTCGTGTCTTTGTGTAGTTTAAATAATAGATAGATAAACTGATGCACTTGAACCCTTATTTTCTCTTGCAAAGAAGGAACCCTAAACCTTTCAAATTCTGGGAATGAAACTCTTGCTCACCCTAATCATGAATATAGAAGAACTCGTGCCTCTTGGTTTTCATAACGAAGAAGATCCTGAGGCCTTGTATTTTCACAAAATAGAACTCATGCATTAGGCTGATACTTTGATAACATCTTGAAAAAAATACTCCTACATACCCCCATCCACATACCTATTCAGGTTGTTTGTGAATGAAGAAGAAAAAGAAGAGCGCATGCATGGTGGATTTCATGTCCATGAAAACATAAGAACAAAGTTTGTGATCCCATGTGAAGAAGGAGGAAGGAATAAAAAGATAAAACACCCATTTAACCATAAAAAATAGATCAAGTGTGTGGGAAAAGAGCTGAAAGAAGAGAAAGAAAAAAGGAGAAAGAGAAGAGATTGTTTATGTTTACTCAATCTCTATCATCCTTAGAGGTTTGCACACAAAGAAGACAAGGATTGTGAATGCATGCATGCTTGCTCATGCATACGTAAAGACACATTAATAAAGAGTCATGATTGTTAGTCATCGTGTGTAAACTAGAAAATGATATTCCATGAAACTCATGCATGATGCCTTATAAATTCATGTGATTCCATGTGAATTGATATTCAGTGTTTGAATAATCACATAAGTGCATGTCATTATTTCAATGAAAATAAGGGTAAGCCTTAGTTCATTAATTAATTTCACTAAAGAATAATAAAATAAGATATCTTGATACAAGATTTCATTAGATCCCATGAAATATATGAAAGAAGTATGTGAGTACTGTTACAGAAGCCAACTTAAATTTAATAATCTCTTCTATATGAGTTATTATTAATTGAGAATCAAGAAGATAGATAGTGATGATATTTTGAAAGATCATTATTTCATATTAATATTCATAAAGATGATGTCTGCACCACATACACACATCTTAGTGAGTCCATGTATTCTTTAGAAGAATAATAAATTTCCTGAGCATTATTAAACTAATCATTGATCAAGAAAGTGATTATAATTACTAAGCAATGCAAACAAACTATACCAATGGTTGTTGAAGATTTTTGAAGAGATATGTTGGCATGTGTGTTTCATCATGCCATTCTTGTAATATGATAAGATCATCTACATTGAATATAAGAAGAATATAAAGGGGGAATTATCTCATGTGACTCGAGAGCTATAACACCCCTGTGAAATTTTGGGAGGAGAAGAAGTCTTCAGTGGCACACTAAATTAGGCATGTGGGACTCTGGTAACCATGTGTGAAGTAGTATAAAGAACATCATGTGGGACATAAGAGAGATATAGTGGGACTCTATATCGACCATTTTAATTACTAATCTAATTATATAGGATAATCTATTGTGGGGAGAATAACCAATGTAATAAGGAATATGTCTTTAAACCAATCCTTTTAAATCCTTGTTTTCAGTGCCATTACATTTAAAACATCATTCATGTTCAGGATGAGATAAATAAGAAGAGTGGGTTGAGGATTTTACAATCCATAGAGGTTTAATATAGAATAATTCATATGTAAAAAGATTTAATGGGATTTCTAATTCGCCCCTTCCCCTATTAATTATTCACACAGATCTAGGTACTTCAATTGGTATCAGAGTGAATGATACCTAAAAATTATCCAAGGGAGTCTTTATGAAGTCCATATTTAAAGAGATTAATAAGCAACCTCAAATGGATATTTCATCAATGACTCAGAAAAATAAAAGGAATAAACATGCTAAGAAGTTGAATATGAATCTTATTACTACGGGGGAGACACCATCTACTTATAGAAATCTGAAAGGTAAAACATGAGATAATAACATTTATTATTCTGATGACGCATTCTCAAGATGGATGATGGTAGATCAATTAGTAATCTTCAAACTACTCTCAATGATCATCTGAAGATAGTCCCTAGAGAAGTGTTAAGACAAATTGCTGCAAGCATTAGTTCTCTTCATGATGAAAAATTGAAGCTGTAAGAATAATATAATTCCCTGGAAGAATCAATGGATAAAAGGGTTGGCATATGAATGTATCTCACAAAACTAGTAAAGGAAAAGGTAGAAACAATTTCTATTTGAAATGAAATGAATTCTAAAGTTAAAAAAATATTATGGAAGTATTTGTGAGGAATAATTTGTTGAGATTGTATTTTTAGAATCATTCCATGCATTTGAAAAGTTTCAAAATGTTTCTATGGTTATTGAAACTGGTCATCTAAAAGAAAAATCCAACAAGCTAAAGGATCATAAAATCTCATTGCAAAAATTTAGAAATTTCCATTAAGAGCAAATAAAAAGGCTGAAGGAGAATTGGGATTGTAAGCTGAGATCTATTGAGGATGTTAACACCTCTCTCAGCATGAAATGTTTAGAATTGGAGGTGATCTTGGAAAATTAGCAATCATCCCATGATGAAACATCCGAACCATATTAATGAAGAGATGTTTACACTGATGTTTACATTGAGGAATATGATTCAAAAAGGTACATCAGATCATCCTCTAATCAAAGGTAAATATCCTCTAAGAGGAATGTATCCCATAACACAGTTATTTTTATTTCAACAAAACCAGTTTCATATTAAAGTACACGTTCAAAACCAAAATATGGGAAGTTTTGGATTCATAAAAATGATGATACATTCATCGAATCTTGAAGGGTGGATACCTTAATGATTATTAATTGAAACTCTTAGAAGGATGCTCCAAAGAATCTAATTTTAAGCACAATTTTAAGCATACATTTCTTTAAACGGTTGATTTATCGCCTTTTAATGGAGAACCATATTTAAATATAGTTTATGACACACTTATATGTATTATATGACAAAATAATATTTTCCTTAAGAATTGAGACATAAAAATTTACTTTGGATGAAATTTTGGTATTTTTCTGATAATTTTCATTTTTTAATTAATAGTGAAAAATAGTGTATTTTATTTCAAAAGTGAATTTTAATCTAGGAATTAATATGGTTATTTTATTTTTTTGAAATGGATTTAAAGTGTGATTCGAATATTTATTTTCCATTTAATATATTTTTAGTCATTGGAAGTAATTTCATTATGATGTTGGACTTATACAAGTGTCAATTTTTCGATAGTTTTTATTTCTTAAATACACGCTATTTGTTTTAACATCGTAAATTAATTTTAAATTAATTTCTACCACTACGGTATTTTTAATTTGAAAAAATGGATTCTATATTTTGAATCAGAATTTCCAAATTTTGTAAATAGATCACTTTTATTTTTAGACATTTTAAATATTTATTTCAGTATATATTTTATTTACCATGAATAAAAGGTAAAAATAAAAAATAATTGTAAAATATAATAATATAATAATATTAAAATAACCTAACATGTGTCATAATCCTATTTTATGATACATATCCGACCATGGGAATCCTTGGGTCGCATTTAGGACCCCATGGGGCCACTTTGGAGTAATAATGACATTTTATATTAATTAATTTAATGTAAAGACAAAAATGACATTAAAAAATATCTTTTAGTAAATAAATTTTTACATGGGGATATATAAGTTATTTTTCAACAATAATTTTTTTTTGAAAGATAAAAAGATTTCCAACATCATGATAATTTCTTCATAATTTTTAGACGTCAAATAAATTAAATTATTTATGACACAATAATGATGCAATATTTACCTCATTAATAAATTATTAAAATAAATAAGATTATAAATATTAAAACAATATCCAAAACGATTCCAATTCTTATTAGATTATTTTATTTCGACCATGGGTCATCTAATAGTTGATATGAATTAATATTTTACCTATTTAAACCAAATATGAGGATATAATAAAATAATTGTTTCAAACTTTCCTTGAGAACCCCTCATCTCCCTTATAAAAAGCCGTCACTTCTAACCCATTTATCAAACTTTTCGGGCCTTTTTCTCTTGAAACCACTACTCCAATAATCTCCCAAGATCCCTTTATTCAACTAATTACACTTAAATTTGTTGAAAACACTTTAATAAACACTTTTGATTCAAACCAAATGGAGTTACCTTATTTAATGGTAACATCATCTCTTAAGTTCTATTGTTTTATTTTATTTCTCCAACTTGGTAAAATCTTTATATACCTATATTTTGTAACAAAAACAATATACTAAATTTAATAGGATGTTGTTATGAGAATTATTATATCTACACTTACACACACATCCATCTAATGGGTAAAAAACATACTTTTTCTGTGGATGGAAAACTAACGCCTCAGAAAATGATTATTGGTCAATTATCTTCTATCACATCTCATGGTGGCCATTAAGATAGAAATGTGTTTATATATGATATATATTATGTTTATGATTCATTTATTCTTCTTTATTTTCCATTTATATCATACCTTTATGTTTTCCATTATTAGTAAATATGATAATTTCAATTGAGGAAGTGTGGACTATCGCCCCCTCAAAGTGATATGACTCATTCATACCATATGTGGTATGTATAAAGGATAGAGTTAATTATATTATATATTATACTATACTAGAATTATAAAATAACTATGTATCATTATGATTTAATTCCATTAAGATATTAAATAGAAATGAATGTAGCATTCATGCGTACATATGACTTACCGTCTCAATGAACAATGCATTTCATTTCTTATCTCCCAATGTCATGTACTATTAAAAATACATGTATATAATGGATATATATGATATATATAATATCTAAATAATTAATATCATTCCATATATAATGAACCTTTAATCACATGAACAACATGTAATTATAAGAAGTATATTTTGACTCATGTACTAAATATTGACAGAACGATCGTTATTAACTTCAAAGATTAAATAATGTTTATAATATAATAATAAGTTATATAAAAGGAATAATTATCATGAGAAGGGTTATTATGAGAATAGAAATTAACATTAGTTTATTATTCATTAAATTAAAGAACGAACTGGTCAAGTGAGACACAAATTAAGGGAACTTCATACCACAATTCTCATTCTTTGGGTTGATCTTATCTTTCGTATTTATGTCCTTCTTTAATTTATACAAGAAATTATATTATATGTTGTATAAAACCTTTTGAATTTTATTCTAAATGAATATTTTCTCTGTGAATTATTTTACTAAATGATGAAAAATACGTTTCTTTGTAATATATGTGATTATAATTACCTTTTCGCCGCCACGAGTATTATTTGATCTTTAGCTTCCATAACAAGACGTACTATTTTTCAAAAGGTAAAAAAATACCAAATACTATTTTACATATTTTGGTATAGAAAATAGATTTTGAAATGGATGGATTATTTCAATGTCTTGAAATGATTTCTTATGATTTCAAATGAAATGTTGTTAGTGAAATATTTGTATTTTCAATACTTTATGTGTTATGATTTTATTTGATGGGTGGTTATGTGATAAACCAAATGACTCGTGGGGTCATGATAAACTAGGATGGGTGGTTACGTTATAATCTACAATGAATTGGATATGGATGCCAGTTGTATGGATATTCTATTTAGTGATATGGGTGGAAGTTGACCGTATGGTTATTCCATTTATGTATGATTATCTCTCAGGTTACCTTAATATGTTATGTGTTCTATGTATGGATTTTATGGTAATATTTTGTTTACAAAGTGGAATGAAATGATATTTTATTCATTGAAGAGTATTTACTAATTCATGAAGGTAAAAATTATTACTTATGATAAAGTATTCGTCGTTTACTTTGTTTGAAAATATAATAGTTTTCCTTCTTTGTGAATACCTTACTAAGCTTCTTGGGCTCATCCCATGTTTTTGAAATGTTTTACAGGGGATACAAAGTGGAATAGGGTCTTGGATGGGATCATGGAAAAATCACATTTTCTGAAACATGGAAGTAGACATGTCTCTTTTTTTCAAAGAGTTTCTATTTTCTGGAAAAAAATGGAAACTAAGTAGAAGTGTCTACTTTTTCATCTTTTGATATGTAAAAGTTATGTCTTAATCCTCTAAAACTCTAAACCTGAAAAGTTCCTCAATGTGAATTATCTCTATAATTCAATATTATGTAATGTTTTATGGCCAGGTCCTTATAGTTATAATGTATTTGGAACACTTGGTGAGTTAACCCCTAATTGACTTACCTTATATACATATATAAATGTTTCTTATAGTTATTTTTTGGTACTCAATATTCCATTGGTGTGACCTATAAGTGTCAAGATACAGCTTGAAAATGTTCTTCAACATCCCATGTCCATATAGTTGAAGGATCTCAGACCCAAGATATTCATGATAATGTTGTTTCAAAAATTCTACCAAGATGTGGTAGGACCGAATTAAAATCATGATAATATCATTTTATGAAAACTTATAGAATCTGCATGATGTGAGCTCATTAGAATCGTAACTTCAATGTATAAAATTTGATTCCATCAAAAACTAAATTATTGTTCATTATAAATGTACCATGATTTACATTAAGGAAATTAATATAAAATTAAAAAACTCGATACTAATTTTTTTATATGTACAAAATAAATAACTTCTATCATTATCTAATTTATTTTTTCATGTATATGTCACACATACTTAAAGAAACATCATCAATCATTTCATTCACTCATTTCATTCACCCAAGTAATTTGAAAATGATGTTTGATTGAACTACAGAGAGAACATAAAATGTTTATTGGAGTAACCCACTGACGTTCTGATAAGTTAGTGTACCATGATGTGAAGGGTATATAGATAAAAATTTCCGTAAAATCATGTGATGTAAATTACGTATGGTGGGACTTTATACCACTATTTTTAGGATATATTTTGTCGAATTATTCACAATACATTTTCTCCCATTTTTTGAAAGTCAATATAGGCAGGTTAAATTTGGAAAAAAAATTCATTCCAAATTTTCATTCATAACTATTCCACAAAAGCCCATATAATGTTTAAAACTTACATCTTCATAAAAACAAATTTTTTCAGGTGTACAAATTTTCACATGATGAAATTATCTCCATTAAAATAATATATATCCATTATTGTGAATTTTTTGGTCTCCCCTTTTAGAAAACAATGAATTTATTTTAACAAGGACTACTAGATATACATGAATGAAATTTAAAAGGTAAAGACAATATATTTTCTTCAAGGACTACAAATTCTAAAGTAATTGAACAATAATCACACAACATACATGTTGATGTGTCACACAAACATTATAACTACGTCTACCACCGATATTATGTATTGAACCGACCCAACAATAACTATTAATTTGTTATTTGAATATTAATTTATATTGTCTGATTCATAATGATCATGGTGCCTACGTTATTTAAGAGACAATGTCATAATAAATCACATTGGGTCCAAAATAAAACATCATTAGTTATTTCTCCATAATGTGAACATAAATCCTACAAAAATCGTAATAATACATGGTATAACATTATTAATACATTACAGAAATGGATGAGGTAAAAATCTTATTAAGGAAATGAACATGGAAACGAAACATAAGATGTGTTTCAAATTTAAAACATTATATAAAAAATAGATGATACATGAATAATTATATGAGATCATAATATAATGCATATGGAATCCATAGATCATTGAATCGACATAAATTTTATTGCACCATATAAAAAATAAACCAGAAATCAAGTCTAATTGGTGATAAATATCAAATGGTGGATAGAGTCCGAAAATTGATTAGGTTCAAACAATAATCTGAAACATGAAATCTCATAGGAATAATACATTACCCCATATATTAATGGTATATATAATCCTGGGACCACATATATAATACATATCACATACATTCATAATATTTAAATATAATTAAATCAATCATAATTCCAAATAAATGTACATAAGGAAAAAAATGGGTCGCGTAATCATTCCTCACATCATAATGACAAGAGGAATAAAAATTAATGAATATTAGACATGAACATAAGGTATTTATTACTACATCAAATTAATGGGGAAAATTAAATTTATATATGTGAGAGACATATATATATATATATGTGTTATTTAGTATTACTCAATAACATCAATGGTAATCATATTTAATCAAAATTTGTTTAAAATATTGAAATGAATATTAATTGAGAAATATGAAATAATATGTTTGAAAAATAATTTTATAACAACTAAAAACTAATAGAATATTAGAAATCATATTTTTATTGAAATTAACATTGTATAATTGAAATGTAATCTTCAATGAAATGGGTTTTTATGATGATGGGAAATACCATACAGGTCATTTATGTCAATAAAACAATTCCATTCAAATTTCTATAATAAATGTAAAAAAATATCCACATTAAAAACAAATGGGATGATTAATTTTAAATAATTATTTAAAATTAAAATATCGGTCAAAATTTCTATAGTAAATCATTGTATAACATTAAAAACTATCAATAAAAAATTTTCAGAAAACATGGAATTTGATTGAAAATGTATTTTTGAATAATGTTAAATGAAATGTCATATTTTAATACAAACAATTCATAAAAAATTCAAGTACATATATGGGAAAGATATATTATTAAATTATTTATTAATGAGTAAATTTATGAGTATAAAACCTAATAGATTTATATTATAATTACGAAATAATTTCATTCAATTTATAGTCATGCATAAAAACTCATGATTAAATGGAATTGAAGAAGTTACCCATACTGAATGGGTTAGTTTTAAATCATAACAACCATGAATAATGTAAATGAATTGTAACAGAAAATAAAAAAATGTATTATTTATTCATGATATAATTCTTAAAATGGACTTGTATAAACCATGTTAAATAGATTAGTTTCATAAAAGAACATGTGTGTTAAAGATGTTGTGTTTTAGACAATATATCATACATCATCTCTAAAATTTTTCCTATATTAATTTTATTTAATGTATTAAAAATTGTATCTATTTTTATCTTAATATAATTATATAAGAATAATAACTTAAAATCAAACCATTTAGAGAATTTATTTTAATGACATAATTAACTACTTATTCAATTTTGTCCCCGTCATGTGTTTTAGGGAAGCTTGGTTTATAATATCAAAATGGAATTGATGTGTTGACTCTGGAAAAGGGATAATTGTTACATAATATATATATTAATAATTATTTCAAAATTATTATTTTATATGGAATTTTATATTTTAAACCATGCATTATAAACATTTATGAAAACATAACTATGTTACAATAATGTAAATTGTGGGATATACATACACATGAGTAATGTATCAATTTTCATAATTATCATGATGGGAAGATAGGTATTGATATTTTTAATTATTTATTTATTAAATATATCATATTATATCATACCATTTCCTTAAATAATCTTACATATACCATCCATGTGTTTTTAAAATGAAAATTTAATCTTATTTCTTCATAAGGTGATCATCAACTGAACACAAAAATGATTTTATCATTTTTCAAGGAACGGTATGGTAAGAACATATATGATATTTCAATTTTCAAGAGAGAATAACTTGTAATTAATATAGTATGTAAAAATTTAGTCTATCAGAACGAAAAACCAAGAATGTTGATATTGGATAATGAATAAGATCGTATATCTAGGCGGTAGTCCACTGTAAACACAATCGATGGATTCCATTAACATTCGATGGAAGTGTATATGGGTTTAGTGAATGCAATTGAAATTAAAAAATCTAATAAGATTGGATATATTTATATAATTATTTTATCATGATTAAACAATATTAACTATATGAAATTCAAATGATAATGAAGATGCCCAGTTATGAACATTCCCTCTTCTTTAGACAACCTATTTAGGATTATTAGTAAAGCCTCTCCGGATTGAATTTATGACCAAAATAATGCCTATAGGATATAGGGAGATATGAAATTGGCTAAATTATTTGGGTTTAGATAAGTATAAAATATATGAGGGTTTGTTATATTTTATAATGGAGGAGTGGAATTCTTGTAAATACAAAAAAGTATTGAATAATGCAATTTTACTTCTACGAGATGTTCCTACATTATCGAAAAAAATGATTTCAGTATATATATTAAATATTTAATAATAATCCATTCATAATTAAAAAATTCAGTCATGTTATCCTTATTACCACTGTGGTAACTCACTTTAACCCTTTTAATTTTTTATCACGATAACCATCTTTTTATTGGTTTTAATATACATTGTGATGAAAGCAATAACATTATTATATAATAAATATTATTTTTATTCTTAATATTCATAAATGTTTTGACATTCAATTCATTTAATTGGTGTAATTTAATTCTATTCTAAAATCACCAGCGTGATGAAGAAGTTGTTTTTTGACAAATGAACTCTTCATGGAAAAGTAGATCTTAAACTAACTGTATGGAAAAATATCATCATAATATGACATTAAATCTAATATATATATATATATATATATATATTATTTAAATATTATTTTAAAATTCATAATTTGGGGTTATAAAAATAATTAAAATCGATAAATATTATGTACATTTTACCAATTTTTAAATAATGCCTTTTTATGCCCTTGAACAAACATACACCAAAATAGAGTATAAAAAAATTAAATGTAATTATTTTTATTAAATATATAAATTAAATTATTAAATATAAAATTAATTTTAATGATAAATGACACTTTAATATTAATTAATTTTTTAATGAATAAATTTTTAACAAAATTCTATATTTTTCAACATTCAATGAAAAAAATTTATTTCATAAAAAATACCAAAATTTCACCCTCGAATAATATTGATATTATGATTTAAAATTGATTAAAATTATAAATAATAAAATATTTCAATGATATAAATATGTATTGTAAATTTTGTTTCCTAAAACTCATTAAAATGATGTTTAAATGAAACATATAATTTTATGAATAAAACATAATTTTTAAAAGTAATGTTATTATTTATTAGTAATTTATAAATGTTTTTTATGATAGTATATTAATTAATTTTTTATTTTTTAATATAAAAACCCTATAATTAAATGGTTATGTTATAATTTTATTGTTTACATAATAATTTTTTAGTATCATATCATTGTATTTTTAAATATAATGTTCTATGTTGAATGCTCTGTCAAGCCTATGGTCATTTTATTATATCATGATGTTAAATTATACCACCTTAAAATATTGAACCCTAAATTTTCTCTAATTCTTATTTATATAGTGGTTTAGCTTCAAGAATTATATTGTGGAAAACCCACATTATATAATTGTAAATAAAAAATTATATCAATAAGAGAGAGGGAATTATTATGGTCATCCAGAATGATAAATACCCTGCTTAAAAATAAATAATAATGGAGATAAGTGAAAATATGGACATTAAAAAAGTATAACATAATTATAGAACATTATCGAGTTCAGTTATAATAATAATTTGAATGACAGGGACATTCAAAACTAAAAAATATCAACTTTTGATGTATTAAAAAAAATATAGATTAATCGAATATGAAGGCTATATGATAAAATTTTTATTTAAATATATTTTTCCTAGATTTTAGGAATTATATTCCTATCATGATATAAAACAAATCAAAATATTCTTATATGATATATTTTTATTTCATTAACACATTTTAATTTTTTTAATAGATCATATATCAATATTAACCTTACCTTCAACTCTAAGTTATGAATACTGAATATGTAATTTTTTATTCAATAAGAATTAAAATAAAACATTAATGTATCATTTAATACATAACATAGTATCATGTTATTTCTCTTATATTTAATAAAAAGAATATGATTTTCATAATGTAAGACAATACCAAAATAGAAGATGTATATATTCATCTACAAAACTAAACAACTAAAGAAAATGATTAGCATATAATATTTTTTATATAAATTTTCTAATATCTCATATAACCTCAATAACATCATTATCAAATGATTTTTTAACCTCTATGGAAATTTTCTACTGATAAAAAAACAACACAAAAAACATTACATATTTCTTCCCAAAAAATCATTTATGATAAACTGAATAATTAAATATATATCCCAACCTAGTAAAATATTCACTAAATTATAATTAATTTCATTGAAAACATTATTATCCAAAAATATTTTTCTCCAATTTATGTACTTAAAAATCTAAAAAAAATATTTATTCAGAATATCATTTATAAAAATAATAATAAAAATAAAAATCAGATATTCTAGTGATAGGTGATTCACCATTGACAATCATTGTTTGTGGGTTCTTGACTTGTGACTATTTCAAAAATAATTAGTTATATTAGGGATATCAGGTTAAAATATTCATAGAATTATATTATTTAAATTCGTATTACTTTCAAAATTTATGATAAACATCATCAAAATAAAATTATACCTCACATCAATTTGTAACAGCAGTGCATTTGTATAAAAACTTAATTTCCACCCAAAATAAATCAATTTAAATTTAATAACACATCCACAACACCAAAGTCATTATAAAGAAAAATGTTTCCCAAAAACATTAAACATATGTCCAAAATATATAACCCATTCATCCCTATGTTATTTTGTACTAATCTACATACATAACCAATGGGTTATGATTCCAAAATGGTATACCAAATTACTCTTAATCAAATATGAATTCATAACCTAAAACATAAATGGGGGTATTTTTTCCATTATACTATTTTTCATCCATTTAATTATCATACTAGGACAATTTATGATTAACACTGGCCATTTGAAATTTTCATTTATTAAACTCATTCAATATGGTTCATAAAGATTATTTAATGTTAAAAAAATAGATCCCCAGGGAGTACGAATCATGGTGTACAGTTGGGACCACTTTTGTTTACCATTTCAAGATGAAGTCAATCTCCAATAATCCAATTTCATAATTATAACTCCTTGGTAAATGTGTTCAAAATCCACATCCAGTTGGCATATTCAAAAACGGATTTAATTTCATGGAAGCAACATTCTATGAACTTTAAAAAAATAAAATGATATTTTGAAAAGTGAATAAAGTATACTAATATTTATCACTTGGGTTACAAGTAATGATTTCAAATTAATGTCACTAATTGATACATGATCTTATACATGGATACAATAAATTACGAAGAAGACTCTTACACATACATATACATGTATTTTAACATAAATGAATACTAATTAGAACCCATATATAGTGAGGCCTACTATATAGGAAGGACCACATTTCTAAAATATGATAGTGAGTTTGAAATAAAGATTCATTATTTAATTCAGCATATTGAGATATGAAATACTTATGACCTCTAAAAACTACATGTGATTACACAGGGAATTATGTAATAAGAGGGGATAACTAAGAATCCCAGAAACAGAATAAACATTATAAGGATTCATAAAATGTTATTCAAAGGTATAACAGATAATCATAAAATAAAAGGTACATGAATAATAATTTTTTTTAACAATATAACAAATCTAGTATAATTATTTCAGGGTGGGAAATCAAATGTGAAATCTAAATAAAACATGATAGAAAAGAATGGCTCACAACCGAGGAAAATCACATGGTGTAATGATTTACAAAATGGATTTGGTTTACAATGAAAAATCATATATGACTTCTCATGAGTCTAAAACATTATCCAATTCATCTAAGATATACATAATATTAGGACCAACCAAAAAATTCATTTAATTTAACATTTCATTCCCCCATTTCCTATCTATAAGGTTTTTTTGGATTCCATTTTTTTGGGAAAGTATTGCAAACCATGAAAATTGAATGATACCTATAATGGGGAAGTCATGGATTTTTTTGGAATTTTTAGAATAAACCTAAAATTTCAACTCTTTTATTGGAACTTACAAAAACATATGTTGGATTCCATGACATGTATTGTCCAATGAATAGATCTTACGATTTGGACAGATAATGTGAGAATTGTAAATGATGTGTATTTGTTTCAAATTAGGTAATCTGAAAAAAATAAGATTTTTTTAAAATAGTGGAACATTATTCCGCTAACATAAAACAAAATAATTTATCAATATGTAATGTATTACACTCCATATAGTTCAATGAGTGGAATATTTTAGGGAACTATACAGGTGTTTTATTTTTCTTTATCTTTTTCATCCTAACCCACTAGGACAGATCTCTTACACTAGGTGATTTAGGGTGACACCTTTCTTTACAGATCAATATCTTGGATAGTCAATTAATAGAGATATGTGTTTTTCCACACTTGGTATGAATTCCACCAATATTATACGTTTTTTTTGTTTTCACCAATAAAAAATATTGGTATAAATAACCAGATAATGATTTTAATTAATCATTACTGATATACTATCATTTCTAGACTTTTAATACCTGATCCTGTGGTTTCGAATCCCTATTGTCAAAGGTGTTTAAGTTTTATATTTCATTGATGTAGGAGGATCTTTTAATGTGTTATAGTTTCATTGAATTAAAATTTTATTGTTTTTTAATTAAGATTTTAAATTGAATTTCAAGGGCTGAAATGGAAAATGAATATGGTTCTAGTTTTTAGTGTTTTCCTCTTAGAAAATTTGATGTCACTAATTGAGTTAAAAATGTATTTTCAGACCCTAATGAAAAATTTCATGGTCTTGGAATGGTTTAAAAAAAATATGAGCATATTTCTTGAAATTGAAGTTTTTAAACATTGGATAGTGGTAATGTTGGGTGAATTGAGAAAGAGACAGATGTATGAATAGTTTAATTTCACCACAAGAAGGTAAACTATTTTATATCGGTGGAATAAGGTGTGAATTGATATTTTTTGGGTCCAACATTATGAATTTTTAGTCAAGTGTGTCCAGAGTACATTTTTACCCATACGATAGATCCATATAGTAAGGTTCATTATTGGTTCTCTTTTCTATTGTAGTACATTTAATTTCTGGAATTTTGGATCACATTTATCATTATATTTTAGTATGATTACCTTCATTCTATTATGATTAAAATGTTTTTCGATTAGTAAAAAATTATATGATATTTATAGAACACCAAAGGCCGGTTTGAGAAATGTTTTCTAATATTTTTATTTTTAAAAATAATTGTAAAATAATTTTGTTTTAATGTTATAAAATTTTCATTATTCATTATATATCATGTATTGATTCCATGGTGATTTTATAGAGTATTATATTTCTCATAGTGTAATTTTACATTTGGGAAGTTGTAGACCTTTTTAAAGGAAATAATTAATTAGGAGGGAATATTTGTTGTATAAATGCTTCTCTTTATGTGGATTCTCTGGTTTGGGATGTCATGGTTTTATCTTATGGTCGCTAGAATACTTGTATGCATAAACTAGATATACATACTAGTTTACCCTCTTTGGAATTGTTGTATGTTCCTTTGATTCATATATTTAGTATTTTTGAATTTTTTTAGTATTATATACATTCCTTTATATCATTTTTATTCACCTCCCCACAATTGGATGACTTGAGTGACTAATCTAGTTATCGACGGAGGTTATGTTAAAAAAATTTAACCTATGATTTACAAAGAATTAAGTATTTCAACACTAACTGAGTTGGTTTTGTTTCATCTGTGTAAATAGAAAAATTGTAATTTTGATTATAGGTGTAGAAAATGGGCTTCTTCAGGCCTTTTTCATGGTTGAAACTGAGTAACCAAGGTTGGTCGAATAATATTTACTATGTCCAAGATAAGGTATTGGGGTTCATTTGATCCAATTTAATTGTTATCTTTTAAAATAGAACAATATATAATATTTGGGGACAGTTTTTCTGTATGTTCATTTGATTAAACTATGTGGGGATTTTATTTAGGTTGATGTTTTATATTAAATTATTTTTGAATTTTTTTGGAATATTTAGTATCTTCTTTAAATTCATATCATTTAAAATATTTGGTTTTTATTTATGGGGTACATTATGTTGTTTTGACATTTTCACATTGATGATTGTATATTTTCTTATTTTTAATAGAAAATCTATCCTTGAATAGATCTTCAAAAAATGAGAGGGAATGTTTTGAGGAAGGTTGCACTGGTGAATCCATATGTTGACATTTATTTCGTCTAAACTATTATCTAGTCATTCATACTCTAGGCTTAGTTTGGGCTATGAACTCGAGATGGGTAGTAGATAATGGATTGGTATTTAACAAGTTATATCAACTTATAGTCCAAGATGAAGAAGGAACCCAAGAATTAGATGATTGTCTTGAATGGATTAGGAGGATATTTAACAATTTGAATACTCTTAAAGAATCTTAGTTTGGTTTTGATGTATATATCACTAGGGTACATGGATTGATATGGTGTTACTCTACAGTGAAATATATTTTTCAGGAGGGACATTCAATGGTTTCTTATAAGAAGGTCATTAATAAGTAGATTTTTCTTGATACATTACATATGACTAAGACCTAGGAGATTATGACCCTGGAGAAAGGGGAATGTCTCACTCAAGAGTACTCCACCTATTTGGCTGAGTCAGTTCATATGTCACCATGTATAGTTAGTAATGATTTACTAAAGTACTAGAGCTTTGAGTTGAGGGTGTGAAATTATATTCGATAGAAGCTTGAAATTTTATAACTTAGAAACATATGGATGTAATGGATAAAGCATATTTGGTTGAGGCAAGAATTGTTGGATGGATAGGTATGGGTGGAGCTTTATTCTATGAAGACAAAAGTTAGGGTTCTTCCTCTAGGTACAATATGATGTGCAAGAGTGTATAATTTAATGTATGACTCGTTTTGGGTGCTTCGTTAGGATATAATTTGGATTTTTTCCACCATTGTGGTGGTATAATAATAATATTTCACATTATTCAAAGGATACCAAGGCTTTTCATCATTGGGAGTAATATCAGGATCATAAATGTAACACCATAAGAATTTTATGAGATATAATATTTTTTGAATATCATTTTTATCTTTTGTTATATGATACAGGAAGATAATCATGTACAATATGCATTACAAAATTAGCTATCTGTATACACAACTCTATGCATGGCCTGGGATACATAAAATTTCATGTTCCATTGACAGAATTCATTTCATAAAATATAATCTATATGTGAACAACTAAATTATGACACCATATAACAAATTCATTATAATGGTGGGTATAAACAATATTAACATTCTTCTAAATACTATTTAAATGTAAATAAGAGATTTTATAAAATAATAAAATCACTCTTGATGGATTTACTTAATGATATTTATTTTTTATAGATTCAATATAATTTTTATAATTCATATTATTTTTTTCTAGAAAATATATATGAACAAATTCAATTTTTCATATAATAGAAGTAATTGTAAAAAATATAGCTTTGCGGCCTTTTAATTGACCACCAATGTCAAATATAGTTTTTGACATGTTTATTTATTATATTTAACAAAGTTAAATTTTAATTTATAATGAGGATATAAAAATTTACTTTTGATTATGTTTTTCTTATTTTTATGATAACTTGAATGTTTTCATTAATAGTAAAAATCAACTAAATTTTAATTGAGTTTTTCTTCCACAGAGATAATTTATATGATAAACATATATTAATGAATGGTATTAACTTATAAATATAATGTATTTATTTTATTCAATATAATTTATGTCCCTATAATTAATTTTACATTTAATTTGGTTGTAAAAACATTTCAATCTTTTGAAATGGTTTTACTTTTGGACTTGATTTTCATTCCGACAATGGGATTAATTTGAAATTAATTACTACAAATTATGAATTTTTAATTTTTAAAAATTATTTCAATTTTTTTAATCTGTAGATCCAAATTATGTAAATAAAATTATTTTAATTTTAGGAAATATATAGTGCGACTTCAATAGTATTTATTTGTATGGTAAAAAGGTAAATCAGGTAATTGAGGGTAAAAATAATATTATAAAAATTCCATAACACTTTTTATAATGTGATTTGATGAGTTATATGATTCAAAATTAATCCTTGGGTCGAATGAATAACCTTAAAATATACATGGATGATATTAGAACATTTATTTATATTTTTTAATGAAAAGAAAAATTTGTCTTAATCAATTTTTAATAAATAAATAATTTTGAATAAAATTTTATACAAAAGATATATTAGATTATAAATACTAATTCGAAAGAAAAAATGTTTTTATTTGACACGGTAAATTATTTTAATTTATTATGAAATAAAAAATTACAAAAATAGTTTATATATTGATGATACACAAATTATATAATTAATGAAAAATAAATATTTTTATTTTTATTAATATTTTAATAACAAATAAAACACAATTAAACTTGGTCAAATATTATTGGGTTAGTATAAAAAAAAATAATAATCCAAGGGTTATGTTATTGAACATATTTATCCATTGGGAAATGAATAGTAATCTTATAATATTTTATTTAAAGTGATGTAATTGTTGACACAATAAAAATTTAATATATATAAAATTTTTAATGTAATATTTTATTGGATATATATTCTAAAATGTGTATTATGAGTAACTAAAATAAATTTACATTCATCATAGTTTTTTGTTTTTTTATTAAAAAAATATGTGTATTAAATTAGTACAACAAACTTTTTTTGAAAGTATTTTATTAAATAAAATATAAAATTAATGTTCTTCCGAATATTCAAATAATTAAAATTTCTGATAATTAATATATCCAATGAATATTATATGTTACCATGATACAATAGGTGTATAATAAAAAAATAATGGACACAGTGTTTTTTTTTAAAAAAAATCCAAGAATTGTATATTTTGAAAATTGATACAATTGATGTTTTGTCCAAATAATGATTTATTCAATTATTTCAAAATCATAAAAGATTTATTAAATTATATAATTAAAATTTTATGTTCTAAAATTTCTTCAATTATTTATTTATGTTTTAATTAACATTAATTATGTTTAAATTAAACTATTGTAATATTGACCAATTTGTTACATTAGCTAAATTTAAAAAAGAATAATTAAGTGTAAAATGAAATATGGTATAAAATAAAATAAAAACATGTATAAAAAGTATTTTTGGTGATATTACAACACTATATCATCTAATATTCAAAATATGTACATTTTTAAGGTTTTGTATGCTTTTTGAGTTTATTATATATTTATATATTTTGAGTTTGAAAAAGTTAACCTCACCTCAATTATGAAAGGGAAAATGATTCATCACCTATTCACATCACATTTAGATTTCATGCTTATCCATTCCCTTCACTTTTCCATTTTAAATTTTACTAGATAAATACTTGATGTGTATTTAATATCAAAATTCAAATTCTAGTGCCTTTTAGAGGAGATCTTGCGGGATCTCTCTAAAGAAGAGGTAATATAATTTATAGACTCACACATGACCATTTATAATTCCAATTCCTATTACAATGTTGTTTCTATTATAAATTAATAATTTACATATATCATATGTATTTATATTTTATTCTGATTACGGAACAACCATATTCTACCTTCTATCTATACTATGAAAAACGTAATTACAATGCATGCGTACACATGCTATATTGTCCCAACATCATGGTTTAATATGATTTTAACCACCACCGTACTGGTATTGGGTTAATGAAGGAAGAGGTAATAGTATATTATTATTATAAAATGATATTGAATATTAAATAAAATCCATATCTATATCATTTCACAATTAAGATAATGATATCGTCGCTCATGCATACATACGACCTACCATCTCCACATTGTGATTAAATTCATTCTACAAGATCTTAATTAAATAATAATTATATATATTCATATATTTAAAAAATATGATATTTATTATATGAATATAATTATAGAAATTCTATAACTATATCCTATGAATATGAACAATAATTTATTCATCAAAACATGCATAAGAAAATGTAGCTATTAATACATGAAAGATGAATACTAATTCTAAAAACAAACATGAAATAATAATATAAATAAATAATATCATAAAAATTTAATTAGAATCCAGAATAAGTAAATAAATTTTTTTAATCCCTTATATAATAGGTTTAGACATATAGGAAGGATCATAGTCCTATGGTAAGGGATTAATTTACCCAAATTTTATTATCTGGTTTACATTCTTTATACACCACCTGTTTCTTTTGTGTGGCACTTATGAGGGCCATAAGTGTTTTTTAATGATTATTATTATGAAGTTTATGATATTTAAATATCCATAAAATTTTCATCTTTTTACGAGGAATATTATTCTACTAATTTTAAATTGGTACAAGTTTATTTTACAATCTCATTATTATTTGAGATTGATTACTCTTAATAATTTAGTGAACTTTATTTATTATACATGTCCATGTTTTATAGAAATGTTTTCAAAAAATGATTAAGAATATCTTGTGGATGTTTACAGTCATTTTTACCCATTTTTTAACTTTTACATCATTTTTTGGAAGGAATCATTATTTCTTTTTACAAAGGATGTACCTTTTCACTTTTCCGAAAAAAGTACAAGAAGAATGTTTTTATCATATACCACATTAATGTATTTTTAAACATTTATAATTCCATATTTCCATGTATTGTACATTACTAGTTATCAAGGTGTTTTTAAAGGATATTATATTCTTTCAAAATTGGATATTTCTTTATGAAAATAAAACATTTTTGATAAAGAAATTCAATTTTCATGTGGAATTAATTTCAGTTTTTATATCAATATTATATTCCATCTAAGATAGAATTCCTCAATATCGTTATGTTTATACTATAAATCTTTTATTTTATCTATGGTTTGAATGTGTTATTTATGATATGATATTTATAAAATTTATTTATTTTACATGCATTATATTATGGTGGAATGATATTTTAGGAAACCCATTTTATTTAGTAGGATATGATGAATGATTAATGTTATTATGGAACACTTATGAATGATTTTAGTATGATATGGGTGGAGCCTATATCTTTATCTAATTAATGGGGTAATTATTTATACCTCATTTGATAGATATGAGAGGAATAGAATCTAAATCTGGTTCCGTAATACATTGATGGAATTGAATGTAAATTCAATTTAGTAATACAAGGCCGAAAAAACAATAAAAAATGGTTCAGTAATTGACTTTTACTACTATAATAGTCTTTTATGATTGGCTTTGATAATATGGATGTTATTCTCTATGAGTAAGTGTTTCAAATAATTTCATGATTTAGGCCAATGATTTTTTCTCATGGTTCTTGTTCAATATTGATTTATGTCTTATGAACTACAAATATTTATTTTAGGAATAATGGTTTTGGTATTAGTTATACATGTTATTGTTTTAAAATGTTATGTTCATGAATTCTTATGTTTATGTTTCATTTTATATATTCCATGTTTACTAATAAAAATAATTTTGGATCACCCCATTTTTTGTTTATTTCCCATAGGATATGAAAATGGGGATTTTTTTAGATGTGTCAAAAGGGGTTCTAGATATAAAGGATAATGAAAGAGATGATATAGATGTGTTATTAACTTTTTTTATGATAAAATTTTTCTATTTAAAGTAAAATATTATTGTTACTGGGAATATGATTATGTCATGTATTATGTATTCCAAGAACGTAATGTAATTTTCATGTATGACCTTATTTAGGGTCCTTATTATTGGTATCATAGTGTAGGATTAGATACCCTTTGGAAACTAGGATGTGAAAAGTTTAGCAAGAAACATTGAAATATTTTGAAGTATATATCTTATAGTTTCTTTAGGATATGTCTCAGTATAGGGTACAATACTAGAGTTTTTTTTATGATCAGGAATAACCTAGTTAAAAACCTAAGATATCATATATTGAAATATTATACATAATTTACCATTATTATGTGTTTTTAATACATGAAATATATTTATCACACTTTCCACTTTGGCCTTAGTCAATAGTCAAAACATCATAAAACATAGTTAACATTTAATTTTTTTGATGGGATAAGTATGGGAATTATGAAAAGTGATTTTGTAACTGAAAATCTCATAAAGAGAATCATGAAAACAGTAAAATTATTGGTTATACTGTTGAGGAGAATGATATTGTAAACAATAAGTAAATGTTATGGGATGTTCTATCATCATTATTTACTTTAAAAATATCAACACTATTTATTTTATTATTAAGGAACATTAATAGATGATACATATTTTACGAATGTATAAGATGATGGATCATGAAAAAGGGTTTAATAATATAGTTGATGATTGAGGTGTATATGTTTTAGATTTAAAATATAATGTTTACTGAATCATGAAATATATTTGTGTTTTCCGAATAAGTTATTCATTACGGATTTCAAATGATATGTTGAATGGTTCTGAGGATATAGAAAAGTGATTTTTGGGTAAGGTGATATACTTGGATAACACATGATTAAGGGAATGATAACTGTTAATATGTCCCTATGTTAATATAATCTTTTTTGGATAATGATATATTGGATTTGAATAAGTAAATTCGATGATGCTAGTTTCTTGAGAACATGTTTTGGATTTATTGGAATGTGGGTTATGCTATCATGGATGAATTATGAAACTTTTTGGGACTTAATGAATATAT
Organism: Viscum album; assembly: GCA_963277665.1. Classification (NCBI taxonomy): domain Eukaryota; kingdom Viridiplantae; phylum Streptophyta; class Magnoliopsida; order Santalales; family Viscaceae; genus Viscum; species Viscum album. The sequence goes on along the minus strand of CAUJRU010000286.1, from coordinate 55,102 downwards.
CAAATATTTTTTGGAATCAGGAAACATATACGATTTAATTAAAGATATATGAAAATTCCAGTTATTACTAGGACTCAAGAGAATTCATAATTAAAGAGCTCACATGCTTGGAAGGTGAACAATAAGATATAAATTATGGTTCATGGGGGATAAATGTTATTCCAATTTGGTGCACCTGTTTATAATATTTTTATTTTTATCTTTCAAAAGGATTATAAGGTATTATATTTATATATAGAAAATTTTAAACTCTTGATTATATTTGATATATTATAGTATTATCTCACTATGGGTGAACTTATGCATATTTGATAATTTTGATAACTTCAATAATGATAAGGACATATGTAATTACATATCATTCTATTTATGTATTGCATTATTTACTAAAACTTCAGGAACAAAAAATCAACTTTATTTTTTTGTATATGACAAGAAGTGGAAAATTGATCAAGGAATGAACAACTATGATACTGTTCTGTAAACAAGTTATTATATCTTATCATGAAAATTATTCCACTTTACGAATAGGGAATGTGATGTAAAAGTTTGTCTTATTATCATCATTTTTATGATATCAATGACTTATTTCATGTTTGTTTAGTTTATGTTTTTTTAATTGTTAAATTTCATTGAATCAAAAAATTTCTAGTGATCAGTGATCATTATTAATATTTATGCCTTTCATCTAGGGTAAATATTCAGATATGTTCTCATACAGATAGAACTAGTTATTATATACATTATGAAACTACTATTTTCAATCTTTTAATTTTTAAAAGGTTGCTTTCATCCATGTTTTTATGATGTCTATTTCTATGAAATAAACATTCATGTATTAATACATTAACATCCCAAATGAATTTCGAGTGATAAATTCATTTGAGGTGGGGAATAAAATGAAACTAAATGATATATTTATGAGATTAATTTTTTTAATGAATTTCATTGATGTCTTTTGTTGTCTTTTATACCATGAAAAGTTTGCACAATACACACCAACGACATAGCCTATAGTATACACAATGCGACTCATGGTTTGTGTTACACATAATTTCAAGCCATTTTGATAGAATTTATTTCATGAAAAACTAAATATTATTATGTTTTCTTAAATTATAGTCCTTATAATGGTAGGTAAAATATTATTATCTTCCTGAATAACTATATAAATTAAAATAAGGAAGCTTATAAAAAAAATTACACTTGATGGATAAAATTAATGGAATATAAGTTTTATATATTCAATCAATTATTTTTAAAATTAATATTAAATGTTTTCCAGTCATGATATAAGAACACATTGAATTTATATGATAAAATATGTAATTATAAAAAAACATATTTTAGACACCTTTTGATGGTGATCCCATCGTAAATGGATTTAATGTATAAATGGTGTTTAATTTTATTATTCAATATAATTTATGTCCTTGGAATTAATTTTATTTTCAATTTTTATATAAAATCAATTCAATCTTTTACAATGTTTTGACTTTTAAAATAAATTTTTCATTTCGAAAATAAGATTTTTTTTAATTAAATTACTAAAAGTCATGTGTTTTGAATTTTTCTAAATATGGATTCCATATTTGGATTCCGTAGGATCAAATTATTTAAATAGAATTCATATATTTTTATTCAATATGAATAGCATTATCAATCATTCTTTAATATAGTAAAAGGTAAATTGTGAAATTAAGTGTAAAAAACCTACTATAATATTACCATAACAATATTCATATAGTTAGTTGATTAGTGTTTTCTCCTAACACCATCCTTGGATCAAAATGATACACTTTTTAGTCAACTGAGATGAGATTATAACAATTAACATATTTTATTTAATATAATGTAAAATATGGCTTTCATATATTTTCATACAAAAATAATTTTTAATATAAGGTTATAAAATAGATAAATTTGTATAAAAATACCTATTTAAAATATAAAATGTTTGAATTTATCAAAATAATTTATTTTTAATTTTTTGTATATAAATAAATACATTAATAGTTTATATATTTAGGCTGTAGAAATTATTTATTTGAGGGAAAATAAATAAAATAATATTTATTAAAATGATAATAACCATTAAAAGACCAAAACACTTGACAAAATCATATTGGTCGATTATAAATCATAAGTAATTATCCACTGGTTGTGTTTTTGATGTTTTGAAACCATATGGAAACGATTATTACTACTATAATATTTTATTTAAAATGATGTTAAAGTTGTCACATTCAAATTATAATATATATAACATTTTTAATTTTGGATTCTCCAATATAAAAATTTTAATACAAGTTTTATTATAAAATATAAATGATTTATATTCAAAGTGGTGTTTTATTTTAAGTTTTTTATAATATAAATAGTTTTATTATATAATTACATAAAACATGTGTAGAAATTATTTTAATAATGCATATATCAAATTAATGTTATTAAAAATATTAAAAAAAATTAAATTTTAGGATAATTAATATGCCCAATTAATTTTAATGACTACCTTGAAAACATAGGGATATAATAAAATATATTTTTCTAGGATGAATTCTTATGTTGATATTTATAAAAATCCTATAATTGATTATTTTCAGAATTGACACTCTTGTTATTTTGTCAAAATAATTTTTAATTAAATTATTTAAAAATAATAAAACGTTTTAAAATATATATAATTATTATTATATAGATTAAAAATAAATAAATAAATTTTTTATTATTTAATTTACATCAAATAAGTAAAAATTACACCATAGTAACATTGAATAATTTGTTACCGTATTAAAATTTTAAAAATAATAATTAAGGGTAAAATGAAATTATAATGATAGAAATAAAATCAAAACATTAATAATTATTATTGGTTTATAATAATGAAACCTTACATCATATCATCTTCAATATAATGACATTTTTATGTTTTTGGTTGTGGATTGAGTTTATTACAAATTAATATTAATTGAGTTTACAAATGTGCCCCTCACCCCAATTATAAAAAGGCACATCCCCCCTCACCACGTCACTTCACATTGAGCCTTCACAATCACAAATTCCCCTTCCATTTCCAATATAAACATCTCGAGTTACATACTATAGGTGTTTTTTTCTAAACACGCCAACTCTAGTGCATTTGAGAGGATATCTAGACGAAGCTTTCTGAATAAGATGTAATCTACCTTACCGAATAACTCATGATCATTTTGTTCTGCAATTTCTATTATATTGTCTATTCCGTTAAAATGTAATAACTCCAAAATAAACTTAATACCATTATGTTATTTTGATTATGAAAAAACAATATTTCACCTTCTATCCATCCTAGAAAAGGTGAAATCACCATGTGTGTGTACGTATGGATTACCGTCTCCTTGTTGTGGTGTAATATTTTTTCACCCGCACCCTAATTGGGTTGGTATATTGACAGAAATAATAACTTTTATATTATTATTATAACACTAAATATCTTCTAAAATAAAATCCACTTCTATATCATTTAAAATTAAGGTAATGATATCGTTTCTCATGCATAGGAACAAGCTTCCACCTCCATGGTGTGATTTTATTAATTCTACATGATCTTAATTAAATAATTATTATATAAATGTATCAAATTGAAACATGTTATATATATTGTATTTATATCATTCTGGAAATTAGATTACTTTTTCTTATAATGACTAATAATAATATATTTATCAAAACATGCATATGAAAATAAAACAAAAAATATGATAATGAAGAGTAATAATTCTATTAACAAATGAGTAATAATATGATCACGTTAGATATCATAAAAGTGATTTTGATTATATAATAATTTAATGAAATTATTTAAACCCATATATATGATTTTTTACATCTACAAAGGAGCATATACATAATGTAAGTGATTAACTTGCATTACAATTATTTATATGGGACACATTCTTTATTTACCACTTATTTATTATGTGTTGTGTTTATGATTCCCATGAATGTTATTTATTATTATTGTCATGAAACATATGATATTTAAATATGAATATAATTTTATTTATTTTATGAGGCATATGCATCTAATAATTTTAAATTTTAATTTGAAAATTTCATAATCTCATTATTATCTTAGATTTATTATATGAAATTATTATTTGGGGTATGTTTATCATCCATGTCAATGTTTTCTAAAAATGTTTTCATAATAAGTTTATTATTATCCTATGGATATTTAATGATATTTAGACCCATTTGTGTATTTTAATACATGGTTTTGAAGGAATTATTCTTTGTTTTCCATATGAGGCTCTATTTACTTTTTTTTCAAAAGTAAGAGATGAATGTTTTATTATCTTATATGGAATGAAGGAATTTTTAATCATTTATAAATCCTTGTTTACATGAAGCTTCTCTTACATTCTCTCACAATTGTTATCAAATAAATTATTTTATTTTTAAATTGTGTGGTGTTTTAATAAAAGAAATAATTTTTACGTACCAAATATATTTTCATCAAGATTTAATCTCATGTGTTATATCAATGTTATTTTCAATCTATGATGGACCTATTTACTAGGGTGTTGTTTTAAGTATAATTTCCTTATAGTTCCTATGGTTTTATTGTGTTTATTATAGGATTATATTTATAAAATCCATTCATTTTACATGGATTATATTATAGTGGAATAATGTATCATGTAACCCATTTTATTCCTTGGGTTATGATGAATTATTTAAGTTAATGTGGACCATGTAAAAGTGATTTTAATATTAGATAGTTCCAACCTAAATCTCCCACTAATGTATGGGGTAAATATTTATTTTCATTACATAGAAATTACTATAATGACAAATAAATTTAGTTCAATAATATAGGGCAGAAACGAAATGTAAAATTGGTTGAGTAATATAGTGCCAGAATGGAATGTAAACCCATTTTAATAATGGATTTTTTCACTATGATGTTCTTGGTAATTATGCTTGGATAAAATAGACTTTATTTTTTATGCTTATGTGTTTTCCAAAATTCAACATTTTATTCCAATTATATTTTCTCAAGGCTCTTGCTCCATTATGATTTATGCCTTACGAACTACCAAGATTTATTTCATCACTCCAAAATTTTATATTTGTTTTATAGGGTTTGATTTTTGAAATATCATTTCATTCTTATGTTCTTATTTTATTTTATATTGTCCATCATTAAACATAATTAGAATTTTAGTGCACCCCATTTATGTTTTTACCAAAGATATGAAGAAGTGTATTATGTAAAATGTTTCAAAAATATGTTATAGTTATGACTGAAAATGCATCAGATGATGTAGATGTTTTATGAACTAGTTTTTTGTGTTTCCCGGTTTCCAAAGAATGTATAATAATACGATTTTTAGACATCTATTTGTGTCATGTATTTATTATTATAAATATATAATGTAATGAAAAATTATGTCACGTTTTAGGGTATTTACAAAAAACATATTGGTGACAGAATGTCCAAAGTAAGAATGGAGTTATCCATATTTAGTAAGGGATCATCAGATCCTGTCAAAGCTAAAATTGGAGGTGGGGTTCATTCTTAGTTAATGTGGATTTCCAACTATATATGTTTGTATAGATTTATGAATTATACTGTGAACTAGAGTAATATAATGTTGGGGCCACTATTATTAGGGTAAATTTATTTATATCATCCTCTATGGTTATTAATTTTCATGACAGAAGTGAAACTAGTTTTTTATACATTATATATCGTTTGATGTTTTGGGATTTCATTCATATATTATGTTATAATGGTTATATATTTCTTCAGCATTGAGAAAAAGGTCAAATAGAATTTTCAGATTCCCTGTGTGTCTGGTGGTGATAGATAAATTTAATGTGGGTTGGGACATCATAATGCTTTGTTGTGACATCATCAACATTATTTTCAAAATTGATTGGTTGATCTATGTGATGTCCCATATTGAATTTTATCACCATCATTTACATTTCTTATATACTAATGTGGTCACCTGTGTTATCTTGGGTGAGTGGGACTCTAGATTGTAATGGTATGGTAATGTTGTTCCACATTTCAGTATAATATGATGATAGATTTTATAAATTATTCTTTATACAATTTACAATTTATGAGGCGATCATATATCTTCTATAGTGTTTATATACACTACCATCATGAAATATGATTTTAATGGTTTTATTCCTTATAGAGAGTTTATGTTTAAAATTTACCTTCAACCTAGAATGATGCACATTTCTATAAAATTATATTGAATTAAACATACTGAGTTGGTGGGACCAAATGTTCTTCATGAGGACCTAGAGGTGTGTGAATTTATTCACCCTACCCTATCATGATGTGATTCTACTGTACTATTTTCTATGAAATAAAATACAAGTATCTATATTTTTTTAACTAAAAATGTATTTAGGTGATGATTAGGTACATGTAATTGTTACCCATAATTGATTGTCTCATTGATCGTCATAGAGGGTATCAATTTTTTCTATAGTTTACATGTGGTCATTGTACCATTAGTTGAGAGTCTGAGAGGTGGACATACCTAATATAAAATATTAGAGTTCAATGATAATTTCATTTTTTTATAATAATTCCATTCAAACTCGTAGTTTCCAGGAAATAATTTAAGGTTTTGATGATATGGGTATTCCATTGGTTGTTTGAATCCATTATTTATGTGTTCAGGGATGATATCTTGGTGTATTCCACGTTATCAGAGAAACACGTTGACCATTTGGATGTAATTCTTCAAACCATGAAAGATCATCATCTGTATAAGTAAACAATTTCATGTTCATGTTTTAAATTTGAGAGGTTACATTTATGTGGAATGTAATTTCGAAGAGGGGAATGTTAGTGGATCATGAAAAGGTACATGTAGTTATGTCATATGAAAATCCTTGTATGTTAACTGAGATATGAATCATCTTGTGGTTATTTATTGATTACAAAAATTTATATTGGGACTTCTCTCTGGTTGTGTATCTAATTATAGATTTCAACCACAATAGAGTAATTTTGGATTGGGTTGAAAAATTTAAATGATATTATGAGGAGAAAAAATGTTATATAAATTGTAGAAACCTTTTTATTTTTCCGATAACTAGGTTTTTTTGTGATGTTTTCTGCAATTCATCGTATATGAGTTTGTCATTTTGTATAATAAAACAGATACATGAGGTGGATTATGTATCATTCAATTTATGAACTCATTAGAATCACCATCCAACTTATGATCATGATTTGAAAACAGCTAATAAAGCATTCAATATGGGAAATCACTATCTTTTGGGGGAGGTATTTACAGTCTATGTTGATCATAAAATTTATTTTTGTCACTCGTAGGCATCATAATTTTTAACATAGATTATGGGATTAGTATATTAATAATATTTACATGGATATTATATATAACACTAGGAAGGGAAATACTGTTTTGGATACATTGAGAATATGTGTACTAATAAATTCATGAAGGATTCAAATGAAGAGTTTTATTTAATGATTTTTTCCACGATGGGTCTTGGAGTGAAAAAGTGTTTTTAACATGTTTATTGTATTTTATAAAGGATTATACATATTGTTTTTGAAAAGGTTTGACATGATAAGATTATAGATAGTTAGTGGTGATGCTTCGGTGAAATCTTAAATTGTTGTGAGACATCAGGTTTCTAATCTAGGACACCTAATGGTGGATTATGCTTACATAAAAACTTGGTAGTCTCATTTTCCATAAGGATGGAGTTGTCATTAAGTGGAAACCATTCATGTTGGTTTGTAACCCTAGTTAATAATCAGATGTATCAGGAATAAAGATGTGGATATTGGTGGTTGGGGATATGGAAACCAATTTCAGATTTTATGTCACTATGAATCACTTGTCAATAACATATGGTGTAACAATAGATACCATCAGGTTTTTGTATCCTTTACCCATTCAAGTATGAACTGGGATGAAAATTGTATGTATTTAATCATTATTTTACAAAAAAATCATTGTGTTAAGGATTCTATTTTGATGATTATTGATAGGATATCTAAATCATTTCATTTTATATCAATAGAAGAGGCGGATGAAGTTGAACATCTTGGGGACATGTATGTCCATGAAATAGAGAGGCATCTTGGGGTTCCCTTTATGGTTGTTTTTGACATGGAAAAGAGAATCAAAAACTATATTAATTAATTGGTTGAAATTCGTAATGGGTTACTAGTATAAATTTTGAATGGATTATCCTCTATATATGGAAGGGCACACAAAGAGGGATATATGGTTCTTGATGGAATTTTCCAGCCACGTGTTCTTAATTTTGGTGGTTATTGGGATAACAATTTTTCATTGGTTGAGTTTTACTATAAATTATTTTAACATTCATTTATCAAGATGGATCTATTTATTAAACTAGTAGGGTGGACATGTCAATCTCCCTTGTTCTAGGAAGAATTGTGTGAGAGGTCCTTATATGGGATTAGTTTACATTAAGAGACGATGAATATTGTGAAGTTGATTAAACCCAATTATATCATGGAACAAAGGTGTCAAAAATCTTATGCGGGGAATCAATGGTTTCCATTAGAGTCTATGATGGTTTTTTATTTTTTGATGAATTTTTCCCATCAAAATGTAAATAATTAATTATATTGGCATGATACATTGGAACTGATGCTTGGAAGACACTTTTGATCATTGATAAATAGGAGAAGTGTCCTATAGATTGAAATTTATATCAGGGATGACATCTATCTATATTTTATTTCATTTTTTCATGTTGGGAACGTATTTAAAATACACTCCCCATGTGAATATGTGGGTGTATGTAGATCTTTAACCTATGAACACTTTGGTTTTGATGAATTTTTAGATTACGGTTTATAGGGATATGGGATTACCCAGTAAAATGGTCCCCCTTGTCCATGTACTATTGTAGTGCATACAAAATCACCAGAAGATGTGTGAGTGGGATTCGTTGATCAGGCATATGTTGCCTTTTATTTTTTAGAATCTAGATTCATGATGCCTTTCTTTTGACATATACTAATTATATTGATGATAATGTAACACAAAATTTCATTTCTGTGAGGTATGTTTTAATTTGTAATTTACATTTCCATTTTAAATAGGATTTTATTTTTTTCCATCAAATTGGTAGGATACATGTAATTTCATAGTTTAGGATATGTTGGAATATTCATTATAATACCATAGTTTTTTCTATTCTCTATGAATTAACAAGATATCTAAAGGGATTACACAATGTTTAATAGCCTCCAGAATGATCACATAAACATAATGAACAACATGAAAACTATACATGTCATATATATTGTACATGTAATGTGATGTAAAAAATATATTTTTAAATAAAAAGGGGTTTCTTATTTTATAATTACATAAAATGAAATTATTTCATGACATATAATTTATAAAACATCATGTAATTCATTGACTTTCAAGTTTTCGTGTTCCCTACGGGTGATTGAAGAATCATTATATTTTAATCCCCCAGTTTTACGCCAAATATCTCACCTAGAAGATTCTGGGTTACTCATTCCCTTAAAATCGATCTATTTGGAAATATTGATTAGTGTTAGGTGTTTCTTCTCATTAGTTAAGAATTTATTTCTGTTTCATCCTTGTTTCTATCATGTGACACTAATTTTTTTAGAGTTTAGTAACAAATAGTTTTTTTGTATCAATCATCTTTGGTATGTTGTCTTTCCTGGTGTTTGGAATTAGGTTATCATGTTTTCTAATAACTATTGTCATAAGTTGTTATGTTCGGAACATCCGTGAGGTATATTTATTCATAAAAACATTTTAATTTTTCCATCTTATATTGTTATTTTTATTTCAAATAGATATTAAATTTGAAATTCATTTTTCTCAAATATAAATGGAAATTGGTTCATTTTTTATAGGTTTTTTCTTTTAAAAGATAATTTCATCGAATTGTCGAATAATTGCTTCTCAAGCCCAAATGAATATTTTAATTCCATTATTTTTCGTAAATGTTAGTTTGGTTTTTAATACATAAATTTACAATTATTTCATAGTGAGAACCTTGGGTGTATTGAGAATGTAAAATAGGTAACCTTATTGTGGGTGACATCACTAAGTGAAAACCTCATGTATATCAATAGAACATGGAACGAAATAATTTTAGTTTGATCTGTCTTTATTCATTTTTTGGTATGTGGGTATCTTTTATGTATTGTCCCATCAGATAAAGCTGGAGTGGGTAGTGGGATGTTTTTATGGTTGTTTATTTCATTATATGTTATTTAATAGATGTTGGATAACAAGTATCATTATATTTTGGTATGTTTAGTAAGTATTTTTTAGACTTCTTTCTTCTTGTTGATGGAAATGAAATATGGTATATTGTGTAAAAGAAAAGAAGTATTTGAGAAATATTTTACAATTTGTTTATTTCAATTTTTTTAAAAAAAGATTGATTTCAATATTTACTAGTTTATTCTTTATATTAGACTTATATATATTCAATGGATTTTTATTAATAGTATTTGTTTCTAACACACTACTTCTGTATTTGTGAATCTATAAACCTTATTTTTCGTAACACAGGTAATTGGAATAGAATTATATTGCATGCATGAATCTCTCTAATTTACTGTGTTCTATAGAGAATTTTTTTAGTGATGGTATTTTATATAGAGACTTATAAGACAATATATTCCAGATTTCATGGTTTATACCATTTCCCTTATTTGTATCCATATTTTCTAACACTATGTTCTCTGGTTGAATTTATAGTTTTTCATTTACTTATGGATTTTTTATCATATTTGATATACCTCTACCCATAATTGGATGACATAGGTGACTGGTTATGTTGTCCAAGGGAGGACAATCATAAAAATTCATATGTGTGACACAAATGTAAATCAATAATAAGTTATTAACAATATAATTATCCATGGAATAAAACATTGATGCATTATATTATCCCATATCATAATAATAATAGTTTTTATGATCATTGAATTTTAGAAAAAAAATGTATGGCATGTATTAACCCATTAGTTTAAATTAGAATACCAATTTATATATGTGATAGACATTTATAAATAATGTAGAATCTAACCATATCATTATTAGTGTTCTCCATTGATGATAATTTATTATATGTTCACATAGAATTTTTCATTAGAAAAATAAAATGGAAACCTTAATAAATAAATATAAAAAAATATAAAATTTCAATTGAGATTAAAAATTTCAATATTTTATGTAATATTCAGTGTAACGAGCATTCATGATTGTGGGAATACCATTCATGAAATACAAAATAAAAATTGATTCATTGACTTATTTGTATGAAATTACAATGATACATTGTTCATAAAATGAAGTGTATATTACATTAAAACAAATTTTAATGTAAAATATGTGTCAAATTGTCATTAATAAAAAAAATTATTACAGTAAAAAGTATTTTTTTTTTGTAAAACATTTATTTTTAAGATGTTTTATTTTTGACATAAGATAGAAACGGTGTTGAATTTTAGTAATTTTTTTGAAAACATATTATTTATCAACTAAAGGAAAAAAATACTATTAAATTTAAGAAAAAATTAATAACAACTGGAAATAAAATTAAATGGATTTATTATAAAATTTCATATAATTTCATTAATTGGAAATGAAATAAAAAATAATCTTTGTAAAAATGTGATTAATGAAAAAATCAGTATTTCCTCGATAACTTATAAATATTAATCCAAAATAATGGAGTAAAATAATTATAACTAGAAATAGAATGATATAAAAATATATCATGATATTATATGTAATGTGGTAGTATATACTCTATATAAAATTAATTATACTAATAAAATAACATGTGTCACTGAGAAGGTTCTTTGTAATGAAAAACATTACTTAGAAACCTAACAGTGTTTTTTATGTCCCTTGTCTCCAATATAATAAAATTATATTAGTTATATATTAACATATGAAAATGATCCAATTTCATAGATTATACGTAAACCAATACATTATTTATATAAATAACATATTTAATTTATTATTCAGTTTCATCAAAATTGGTTATTTTATGGACGTTGTTGTAGCTACCTCAGTTTCATGTAAATAACCCTTTATTTATGATTTTTTAATTATTTAATTTATGTAATGGACATTTTGGAGAGTTTGTAGAACTATTGTAGTGGTTTGGGGATTGTCTAAATTTTATCTATGGGTACATGGTTTGGGAAAACTATCCAACACCTACATGAAACTATGTACAATGATATTGGGGAAAAAGGGATGGAGCAAGGGTACATAATTATATTTCCAAACCTAGCATTGATACTGAAAAATCAGTGCATATAAGGGTAGTGGGATTATTAATGGTTGTCACATGTTTTTTTAAGTGTACGAGGAAACCATGTGTTGTTCATAATTGGTGTAGTATATTGGGCACACTTTTCCATGGTTTTCCTAACTGTGAGACAAACTATGTACAAGTTAAAAGTGAGATCCTAAAATTGTTGATATCACACTTTTTGACCCTAAATATATCTTTTATCATCTTACGTGGCCCGAACTCATGGTTATCTCTTCCCAAATGCTAATTTAGGTTATCCCATCAATCCATAGATGATTCAAATGATTCTTTTTCTTATTTGAAGCCTGATTCTTATGGTAACACTCTGTTCGTAGTAGTTCTTGATTTTTTAGATATAGTACTCTATATCTGTCGATTTCTTAGATTAATGTTTGATTTTATTAGATTTAGGATATTTGATTCCATATATGATTATATTTGGATTTTTTTATATTTAAAGATATATAAGGCAGGATAGTGGATATTTAACCCAATTTTATTGTCATTTTCTGTGATGTTTATTGTTTATTTAATTTCACTAGATAGGTGGATTAATACTTCACTCATCTATTCGTAATTTGAATTATTGGTTTCAAAATGACTATTTTGGATGAAATTGGTAGTGAAAATTTTGTTAGATGTTTGTAGGAATCCCACTTTAGTTTTAATTTATTGAAATGTTGAAATTGAGATTTTTTTGTGGAAATTTATATTTGAAACATTATTTTAAATGAATGATTTTTAAATGATTGATTGGTTTCAATGAATGGAATATTTTTTTAAACAATAGTTTATTATATTGAAATGACTCATTTTTATGGGTTTTAAAAAATTCAATTTACTTGAAATAGTGGAAATTGTTGTTTTGGCATTAGTTTTGGCATAATGGATTTGTGTCCTCATGTGAATTTAGGATGGATAAAATTTAAGAAGTTTCACTTATAATTTATGAGATGGGTAAGCTTCAAGTAATTAACCCTTAAAAATGTGATGGATAAGGGCAATGTCTATCCCTAGTCATTATTGGGATGGATAAGCTTCATGACACTCACCCGTCAAATGGTTGTTTATATGATTGTTTATTGAAGGAGAACCAACCACTCATATTTATAGTGTGGTACATGTATCATTCATATTTGGATGTATTGATATGTATAATGAAGTGAGTTATGAAAAAATATAATTTTTGAAAGGTTTTTAGGGAATTTTATGGCTTCATTCCTTGGGACATGATACTGTTTTGTGAGAACTATTCGTTATGAAACTTTTTCATAATATTTTATAAAGTTTTGATAAAAAAATTTTCTATAATCTATATAATATAAATTAGGTAGGATGTTTTATTCTATTCTTATGATTATAGAATTCATTTCGGGGACTACTATGTGTTTTTACTAACCCATGCTTGTAAATTTTGTGCTTTTGTAGATTTAATTTAATGGGACATGTGAAAATGTAATTTATCACACATCTTATATGGTGCTTATGGATAATTGGGATATTTTGTGGGGTGGGGCATGGAGCAGGTTGGAAAGTAGGGATATATTTGTCTTTGAGTGTTGTGGGCTTTATATTATTTCATTTTTTACTATGATGTTTTTGAGTCATCCACAGTGGCACTCTTGGGGAGTTGCGTTTTGATATAAATAGTATTTCCTATTTTTTTGTTTATTTTATATTATGAATCATGTATTGGTTTAGGATTTCATTAAAATTTTTTGGATGTTTTATTTCCAAAGGGATAATCATACCCCATCTGTTATGAGGTCCTTGGATTTCATTTGCAACCTTTGGCATTGCGGGGATGTCTCTGAAGGCCAATTAACATTCCACCACCTTCTCAAGCTAATAATAGGAGTTAGGATGTTACATTTGGTATCATATTTTTCCTTATTAATATCATTGTAGAAAATGTGGTATTAGTCTTCATTTTTTTGACATGGTATCCATTCCCTATCTTGGAGTTTTTTTAATTATGTTTATTCATATTTTTGGATCATATAATGTTGATACTTTTTTAGGAAATAAAATGTGGGTCCAAACAATACATGGCTGACCATTTTAGGGTGAACATCATATTAATAGAGAGTTCGGTACATATTATATTATATATACTTATAGGATTTGGAATCTCACGATAATGGGTTTAGACTGTGATACATGAATGAAACACATTATAAAAATGAAATCCTACAAGTATTGCATATTTCATTTTGAGAAATTATTTTATGTAATTTTTTAATTTTCGAACAATGTAAACGTTTATTTCAAACTAATGATATAAAAAAAAACATGGTATTATTTTAAAAATAGAATGATTTTAAAAATATAATGTATATATTTTCCAAAACATGTTTAATTAGAAATTGGTTGATTTTAGAAATAACTATTTTTGTAGTATTTTATAGTATAATTTGAAATGTTAATCCGTTAGTTAATATAGAGTGAAACTTTGTTTGGGTGTTGTTATTCTAGAAAATGTCTATAGATAGGAATCATATAAACTACCTAGAAGTTGATTTTGAGAATTTGGTTCCACTTGACCAACAGGTAAACAAAACTTGGTCTAACACACCGCTCAAGCATTTCAAATCAATGAGATTAGACTACAACCAAATAAACATTCTATGTTAATTTTCACTACTAAAAATTCAAGTTCGTGAAGTATGGTTGTCTTTATGAGAGTAAATTATTACTCTAACATTAAGGGAAAGAAGAATAGGGGCATATTTTATCGCAATGGGGGAACACATAAGAAATTCATCACAACATAAATTGTCCTTCAGAAATGATCCAAGTGCAAGACTGGATATTTTTGGTGTTGCTAACTGAGTCACATGAATAGAAATTTTAGCGCACATTTGAGAGTATTCCAAAATTTAAATAGGATGTGGTATTATTAGTTCGGTTGTCATAGTGCTGTATGGATGGGTTTTTGGGGCACTCTCAATGTGTTAGAGGCATTGTATCTTTTGACAGATTTAGTGTATCAGAACAATCATCATCCATAGAATAAATAAATCCATGGAGATTCCAATAATACCCTAACTCATCAACAAGGGAAATCAAAACAAATCTACAGAGAGAAAAGTGAATTGACAAAGAAATTATATGCTACTAAGAAGGTTATTGTGCACGATTTGTCTCGACCAATGAAAATGTGTGGTATTATTCATTTGAAATAAACTCTTATACAAGTGTTGATAGAAACTAGTGAATAAAATTCATTTATTTCTTCTCCTATATTATATTTTTTTCATTTAAATGTAAAGTTTGTTCATTTTATGTTAAAACATCATCCTTATGTTGTTAAAAAAGAATTTCTAGAATATATATATAAACCATTTTCTATAATTATTGATGGATATGATCTGATATGATATTTCATTGTTCCTACGATAGTGGACTATAATATAATACTTGGTATGGATTGGTTTGAAAGGTTCAAGGATCACACCACCTATTATAGTAAAATGGTTTGTTTCTCGACAAATTATGTCATCAAGAATCAATATAGATGATAAAATATTTTAAATTCAGATGAAATCGACTTGTTAGAACTAGTACATGGATCAATATAATATAAATTTAATGTACTAAATTTTTCATCGATGAAAGTGATTGAGAACATTAGTTTTCCAACATTTTTTAATCATCATCAATATGTGTTTCTGAAAAATATATCATGGTCTCCACCAATGAGAGAAATATATTTTTTTACTGATCATCAAACATGGAGTTGTAATATTTTCCTTCCATTTTGTATAATTGTAAAAAATTAAGTTAGATAAATGTGAAATTGGAAGAGATGTAATGAAATGGGTTCATTCATATGAACATGTCATCGTGGTTAGCACAAGTCTTGTTTGTGAAAAATATTTCTTGAACAATTAAACCATGTATATATTATCATAGGAATAATCAAGTTCTAAAAAAGAGGAGATATCCATTCCCCACATTTCATATTTTTTCATTCAATTGATGGGGGATAAATAGATCTACAAAATTTTCTTATGATCAGGATATCCCCAATTAACTTTACAAAAGGAAGATATTCTAAAACAAACATCTAAAAGTAGATACATCCACTATGAGTATTTAATTTTGAATTTATCTCTTATGAATGCACCAATGATGATTTTGAAATTGTTGAATCATATATTTCATAGATAGCTGGATTCTTTTGTGGTTGTGACAGCAGGTGAAATTTTTGCATATTCAAGCACAACAGTGAAGCATGAGCTACACTTTTTAAAAGTTTTGGGAATAAAGTTGTGTAATATTTTGTATGCCAATTTATCAAAGTGAAATGTATGGATAAAATAAGTGTGTTTACTTGTCTATGTAATTTCTGAAAAAGTTGTTTCTATGGATCCCTAAAAATTAGTGGTTTTTACCTTTTGGAAACTGAAGATGAAATTCTTCAAGATATGACTTTTTTATTTGGCTAGAATGTTATTACCTAGGACATTAACATGATATTTCTGGACTATATTCTCATATGATCGGTTATAAAATCAATAATGTTCTATTTAAATGGAATGTGGAATTCCAAAAGTTGTTACAAGAGTTAAATGACTCCCTTATATGAGTACATATCTTGATTTTTCTGGAATCATGATTTGGGAACATGGTGTATTGTGATGTCATATAATCTGGGTAGGGATGCAGTATTATGCAGGAAATTCATGTTGTTTCTTATGATTTCGGTTAGTTTATAATGGATGAAATTATTTACCCAAAACCTAATTTGGAGCTATCTTTCTTAGTAAATACTTTGAATACATGACATTATTATCTATTCAGTAATAGATTTATTGTGTTTATGCACCATATGATTTTGAATAATATTTTGTCATGAAGAAATTTTAATCTGAGACATAGAATTTTGATAGAGAATGTCCAATTATTTTTCTTTGACTTTATGTATACAGTTGGTAAAGGAAATATGGGGGTATATTAATTAACCAAAAAGTATTATGATGTGTTGGAAATGAGGTTTCAGATATGTGGTTGTTTATTTCAGAGTAGGAGAAATGAACCTAGAATGTGAACACAAAGTTGATGAATTGATATTAAATCATGTTTATTTAGTTCATGATTTGGTGAAGATGGTTGAAGAGGTACAAACATATAATATAGAATATGTGGAGACGATATACAAAATAAATGTTGAGGAGATAGTTGATGGATTAATGTTGGTTGAGTGTTTGGTTTTTTTGGATCAAGAATTTGAATAGTTGTACCTATGGCTTGTTAATTAAATATTTTTCAGCCTTAGCACTATTCAAGATGGTTTTTTTATTCCAGAATATAAATTATGTATAAGAAATTAAAGGTAATGTTTTGGTGGGTCTACATGATAATTATCATCGGTATGTTATTTTTGAGCTACTTAACATGTCTGGAATTAAATGTAAAATATCAATGACTATTAGGTATGTTGTCGTATTTACCATTTTCAGTATGGAAGTGGGATTAGATAGCTATGTATTTTGGAACTGGTCCTTCAACAATGGTTCAAAAACACATTTAAATATATGTTATACAGAATCCTTTCACAAGGTCATCTTATTTTATCCCTATTCATGAATCCAATACAATTGAGTACTTTTGAAAAATATATATAATATAAGTGGTAAATAGAATTTTTATTCAAGTTTCAATAATATTAAAAAAATTCTTGAAGTTTTCATGTAATTTCATTATATTATATCCAAAATACATTATAACTAATTTTACTATTATTATGGTGTATCGTCCTATGATTAAAAGGAAATCATAAAATACATTAAATAATTTGGAAGAGATGTTGAGGGCTTCCCTAAAGGATTTAGGTAGCTTGTGGGAAGTGCATGTGATGATAGTGGAGTTCATGTTTTGAAATAGTAATTTGGAGGCAATAAAAATATATCATTTTGAAGCATTGTATGGGCATGCATGTCATTATATACATTTTTTATATAAATAGTTCTGACATAATTTGTTGGGATATGTTGTGTTCAATAAACAATGGATGCTATTAAGATCATAAGGAAACCTATTGACTGGGATCAAAGTATCCAAAAATCATATAATGGTCATCCTAGATGGTCATTGTCATACAAGGATTGTGATAATGTGTTCATTAGGATATCTTTATGTTTATAAAATCATCATTTTTGGAATTAGGGAATGTTATCTCCATGATGAATTGGCCCTTTACGGAGACATGATCATGTTGGGAAGGATGAATATCATTTGGAATTTCCACCACAATTATGTTTGGTGTATAGTCCATTTCATGTTTATCCAATGAAAAATATTCATCTTGATCCTGACTATGATATTCAGTGGAATCCCATTAATATAGATTAGGATTCTTCATTGATATATAACCCAGGGTGGATTGTGTATAGGAAATAGAAAGTCTTTCATTGAAATGCATTAGTCTATTGTATGTTTTGTCATAACGAGTTCACATTAGATATGATAATTGGGAAAGGTAAAATTTAATAAATTAAAAATGTACAGAAATAATTTATTAATATATGGATTTTCGCCTTTCGAAGGATGGGAAGACCGTTGGAGGAAGGAAAGTATCATCCCCAGTTTTGTGTTAGTAACCCAGTGTTAATAATTTTGTTTAAGTA
Source organism: Viscum album (assembly GCA_963277665.1). Classification (NCBI taxonomy): domain Eukaryota; kingdom Viridiplantae; phylum Streptophyta; class Magnoliopsida; order Santalales; family Viscaceae; genus Viscum; species Viscum album. The sequence continues at coordinate 36,107 of CAUJRU010000286.1, read as the reverse complement.
ATGTATATGGGTGATGAATGGGAGTTTCTAAAGAAATATTATCTTGTTTATGGGAAATCTATTAAGGCTCAATTTTGTAGTATTTCATGGTAAAACAAGAAATAATCTACATGAAACCGTGCATAATGAGAAATCAGCTAATGAGAAGGCACACGGGCGGTGAACAATTTATCTAAACCGTGTGTTTCCATCGAGAAAACATGAATCCTTAGAAAGTGTGATTAGGCATTATTTAAAACTGGGTTTTTAGTCGTTATAGGAAATAATTTTAGGTTCATTCTCGAGGTAGTGGAATGTACATGGTTCTCACATGGGTTTCTTGGTCGTGCGACTAACTATGCCCGGGAAAAATGTGAGATCTTAAAATTATGGATCTGTCATGTTTTGGCCTCTAAATCCATAATTTCTCATCTTATATTCCTCTAACTAGTGGTTTCCTCTTCTAAATGTATAATTGATATTCTATGATTTCTCCATTAGTTACTCAATTCCTTATCATGGTGATTTGAAGTTAGATTCACTTAGTTAACCTTCGTTTTTGGTAGTTTATGACTTGTTTTCTGAGGTCAAATTCTATATCTCCCTTTGTTTCAGAAATATAATTTCTATAATATAATATCTGGGATTTTTTATTTCATATATGATTTTACTTTTCTTAGTATATGATAGTGGCATAGATCTATGGGGGATTTTTAGAGATTTAACCGTGTTTTATTGTTTTCTTTCATTATGATTATCTTTTTAACTAATTATTTATGTTGTATGGATTCATTATCCACTCATCTATAGAGAATATGAAATATTGTCATCAAATTCAATATTTTTTGAGAAACCTTCTATGATTTTGAAGTTCATTAGTTTTTTATATCTTTCTGTTGTGATGGTATATAAAATTATCGAAATTGGGATTTTTTATTAAAATAAGAAACTTTATGACGATTTGAAAGGGTTATTTTAAAATGTCTTTTCATATTTTTTCATGGAAATTTGTTTTTAATAAAATATTTGTTTAATTGGAATGTTTTATTTAAATATTTTAAAAAAATGTGTCTTTATTTAGATGGTGGAAATTGTTGTTTGTCATTAGTTTAGGCGTAATTGTTCTACGTGTTCATGTGAATTTGTGATGAATAAACGGTAATAAGTATACCCCCACATTTCTGAGATATATAAGGGTTAGTTATATCCCCTATAAAAACATGATTGGAAATTTTAACGTTTCTCTCATGTCATTGTTGGGATGTATATGGAGCATGGATCTCTCCAATCAAATGGTTTATTAAGTTAAAACATAGTGAAATGATGAATCACCACACATGAGTACCACAATGTCTAGGTTAATTGAATGGTTAGATTTGTGCAAATTTGTTATAGATTATAAAATTCTAAAAGGGAATTTCGGAACTACTTTTAGATCATTGTTTGGTTTCATTCCTCTAAACATGTTATTGTATTGTGAAAACTATTTTTTGTGGAACATCTTTATATTTTGATATATAATGTTAAATTTTTTTAAATAAATATTTTATATAAATAATCCTAATCTATATATCTTGTTTTAATGAGTGGATAATTATTTGGGTAAATATTCTATGGTTCACTACTTACCCCTTCATTGGAACATTGGATCTTTTTCATACATTGTTTATCATGTCATGATAATTGGAAAAGTATCACACTTCTATAGTGGTTCTTATTGATACGTGGAATGTTTTTTGGAGTGGATCATGGATATAATTGAATATTGGATTTTAATTGTATTTGACTATTTTTCGATTTATTTCCATCTATTGTATGCATTGATTTTTTTGGAGTCATATAATGTGGTACACATGTGGAGTTTGGTATTGTTATAAATATTATCTCTTTGAGTTTTATTCATTTTTATTATACACCATATAGTGGTTTATTTTGCCATGGAATGATGTTTGGTTTTGTTACATCAAAAGGGATAATCACTCCCAAATGTTAATGAATCACATGGAATTTATTTTCATACATTGGTATCTTGGGGATGTTAATTAAGTACATGTAACATTCCACTGCCTTCCCAAGCCATTGATAAGGGACATCAAGTTACAAGTGGTATCATATTTTTTCCACCCAAATCTCATTATCAAACTAGTGTTAGTTATCTATATTGGAACTTTACTTGGTATCGGTTGTCTCTCTTGGAGTAAAATTCATTCATGTTATTCTTTTTTATGGGTCATAAAAAGTAGTAGGTTTGTCGATATATCCAATGTATTACATAATAAGACATATATTAACTATTTATATTTTTCTTCATGTCACTAGAGAGTTGGGTACAATGTTATTTTCAAAAACTTATATGATTTTTAATCTCATTGGAAAGGGTTTATCTAATGAAAGGGCCATGACATTCACTTTAGTGATGATTTCCCACATGGAGTGCATATTTCATTTCAAGTAATTATTTGATATAATTTTTTATTTTTGATAAATGTTAATGTTTTTTTTCATATGAAGGATTTTGAAATACAGGATTCATTTAGTATTTTGGAAATGGATCAACATTAAAATGATTGTTTAGATTTTTCAAAACATAGTTGGAGTGGGAATTGGTGGATTTTTTAAAACACTATTATTATAGCATGATCTAGTTAATTAGAAATGTTTATACTTCCACTAATAGCGACTGATCAATATGGTATGCGTTGTACTTATAAAAAATGGAACATTAAATTTATCAAAGGAACCAATTGGAAGTGTCCCTTGAGAATGTGGTTCCACATGAGGCATAGGTGAAATAACAGTTGGTTCGGATATCTTCTTCAAATTGTAAAACCAAGGAGCCAGAACTTCAACTATATAATATTTTTATGATATATTCCACTAATGAGAATCCATGAAGAGGATGTATGCTTTTTTTATGATATTAGGTTATAACTCTATCATTAAGTGTAAGTGGAAGTGATGAAAATTTTCTCTACAAGGTGGAACACATATGAATCACACAACAAAATCAATTATCATTATTCTAATAAAAAATACCAATCCTGGATTTTATCAGTGTGTTTCAATGAGTCTCATCAAGATAATATCTACCTCACCACTGAGATCATGCCACAATTGAAACAAGAGGTGGAATGTTCAGTGCTATTGTTGTAGTGATCCAATGATGTGGGTTTAGGACACTCCTTATGTGTCATATATTTCGTATAGTTCTATTGAATGAGGGTAGTACAACAATAATTTTTTGAATAACTGATCAATCTATAGTGATTACAAGAATACTATGACCCCTCAAAAAATTAATCTCATCAATGAAATAGAAACCCATGTTTATCCATTTATCAATTATATGGATATGAGAATGTTATTGTCTATGAGTAATCTTAACAGTTGACAATTATAAGTAAAATTATTTTTAATTCTACCCTTATACGAGTGTTTTTTGATAACAGTGAATCACATTCATTTATTGACAACCATTCTATTTATTTTTGGTACTTACATGTTGATATGATTACTTCCATGTTAAAACATCAAATTTTTCTTTGACAAAGAGATTGTTAAGCCATTTTATGTAATGATTTTCTTCTAAATTTTTTATAGATAAAAGCTGATATGTTATTTTTCTATTCATGAGATGGAGGGATATAATAAAATCATGGTCATGGATTGGTAGAAGGATTTTGGTGGATGGTTGAGATTCGCTAGGTGATTACCCTTCGGTGTCGTCCATCACAAACCCTTGACCCATTCTTTGATTCAATCTAATTTTCCCATGGATGGTTTCAATCCAAAATGGGAATTTTCTCTGAGGGAAAGAACACTACATCCTAAGATGCTTGAGCGCTTGGCATAGATACACTAAAATAGTAGCTCCTAGATCATCCAAATGTGATCTCCTTTCATGATTCCCTCAAAACCTCAAATCTAAGTAGTGCGAAGGATACAAAACATGTTATCTTTAAATAACAATAAAATGGTGGTTTCCCTGTTGAAGCTGATTCATATACTCTACTTAAAAGAGACCAAATGTACATGTATTTGGCCCTTTTCCATGTTTTATACAACAACAACAGTCATCTCTGGACCTTAACTAAGCTTAAATTCATGATTTCACTCTATAAGGGATTATCAAAGTAGAAGATGGTGCCAATAGATAATGTCTACTATCATATCCATTTCAACTCGCAGGAGGAACATGATCAGGTATAGAGAACTGGTAATTTACAACGCCGTCATGGGTTTTGTAGGATCTCTGATTGAGATGTTTCCTTTAATCCACACAAACATAGGAACATAATGGAATAGATATGGGTAAAATTACATGGCCAGAATTTTTATTTTTGGCATCCCAAAATCCATAATGATACTATTTCATGTATTGGATTACCTATCAAAATTGATCAAGGAATCTTAAATGTAGAATTAGGACTCTTTTCTAGGGTCGTGGTTGAAGTGAATCTTGCCAAATAATTTATTAATGTTATCCACTTTTGTTCATGTCATTAAAAAACTAAAATAAAGTTGGAATATGAGAAAAAAAAAATCCTTTTTTCGATGAGAGATATAAAATCATATGGAATAACCCTTCTAATTTTATAGTGGTCGGGAAATAGGTGGCTTCTCCAATTATTAATGATTGGAAGGAGGTTAGATATAATAATAAAGGTAAATCACCGGTGGTTGGCATTTCTGAGACCTCTAGTAAGAAAAATGAATATTGGTTTAAAAAAATATTTTGGACCCCTTAGAATGTAAATGAGGGGGAGAAATAGTGGATGAAGAAGAATTACTACTTATAGAAAATGCATTGGTTACAGAAATAGAGGAAATGGTCTTAGAAATTCTTCATGCTCACCATGGCCATGACATTAGTGAGGACCTGATCACTCTATCTCTAGGTCATAAATTAGATTCTAATGATACTTTTTTATGTGAAGCCGATATGTATAATGTTTCTTATATATATAAGGATTCTATTGATCCCATTAACCCTGATAAAGGGAACATGGTGAATAGAACTTCCAAGACTATGACCATGGAACAAAAGAAAATTCTAAAAGAGAATACTCTAACAACTCTTGATGACCTCGTGGTGAATGAATTGGACAAGTAGGGAAATTGTTCCCCTTCAACTATGTCTAGATCATCTATTCCAGAAACCTTCTCTTTAGATGCTGCAGATTTGGTTGAATCCCAAGGATTCATGGACAAAAATGCAGACATAGGTAAATGTTCTCTCCCGATTCTAGATATCACAAAATTCTCATCATTTTCTGCTTCTTTATAAGAAACTATTCATAAAACAACTTCCATTTTACTATAAAATAGTTCTGTTTTGAATTGGCATGATTCTAATAACACACTATGCACTGTATCTCAAGTTTTTAGGCATGAAACAACTAATAAAGTTGGTCCTGGTCCTGTGGAATCATCAGAGATATCAGAACAACCTGCTGTTACTCAAAGAACCGCTATTAGTGTTGACTATGGTTCATTTTTATCTGCTCATGACTTGGTTTCTACTCAGCAAACCAACCCAGAATTAGTGACATCTATGAAAAACACCACTGATAACTCATCTGAGCCTACGTATAAGAAACCTACAATATCTTTATCAGCTAGTAATCCTCTAACTCCAGTGTGGAATAAGATTAGTGTTGTGGACAATGTTATTCCTCCCCGACCTACTGCTAGACTTCATCAGAAAAAACAAAAACCAAACTCTTCTCAGGATTTAAAGAAGCTCATAGATAAAGAAAGGTTCGAAAAAATTATAAACCGGGGTTCTAACCCAAAACACAAGTCCCAATGAATATAATATTTTAGAATTTGTAGGGTATTTAAAACTATGACACCTGATAGTTCTAAAGAGGTTTTTGACTATACAAAATCCTAAATGTTTTTCTATTTCTGAGCCCAAAATCAATTTCACTTCCAAATTTAGGAGCATATGCTCTCTTAACTACAATATTCTAGTTCCTATAAGGATGGTCCTGTGGTGGACTCTCTATGGTTATTTTATCTCTCATCTATTTAGAATGTTAATATTATCAAAAATACCGATCAACTATTTATGTGTTATTTTTGATTGGAAGGTAAACACACTATTTTTATGAAGATATATTCCATGAATATATACCATGATAAAAGAAAACTTTAGCAAGATCATTTTGTGTTGGATAATAACAATCATGACCCTTGGATTGTGATGGGGGACATCAATGCTATTCTCACTTAATATGAAAGAATTTTTCCCTCACACTCATTTATATCATTGAGGGAGATTAGAGCATCCACTGAAGACTACAACCTAGTAGAAGTTAACCACACTTGTATTAAATACACCTTGTATTGACGAAACTATAACAAGATGGTATCTAGTAAAATAGAGAGAGTTTTTGTTGATATGGATTCCGTTTCTAAATGGGACACCATCACAAGAATCACCTTTCCTAGGTTGAACTCATACCATCAACAGATTCTAGTAAATATTCTCAATAAAAACCATAAACCCATTATCCCATTTAGATTGAACTATGCATGGTCTATAGAACCGGACCATGCTTCTTTAATAAAAAATACTTTGGAATTTAAGAATCATCAGCATGATACCTTTTCATGTATCATCTATCATAAAACTCTAAAGAAGGCTCATAATGGGTGGTGTAGATGTAATATTAAATAGATTAACATGGACATATCTTCCTTGGAAAATGTGCTTGGTCATTTGAAAATTCATAATACCACTTTTGATTTTATCCTTGATCCTCAACCTGAAATAATCATTTCTTTGAAATGCAATTCCCTTATTACTTTTAAAGGCAACATGCAGAAACAATTTTTGAAAACAAAATGGCTCTATGACGGTGACAGAAACCCTAAATTCTATAATTCTCTTCCGAATGTTTGTAATGTTAGCCGACTTCTTACTAACCTCTAGCATGATGATAAACTTATTGACATAGAGGAGGCCATCTCAAATCATGTTGTCTCTTACTTTAATAACATTTTAATGGTCCAGATGTTAATAAGGACCCTAGACCTGATATCATCACGAGGATGGTAGATGAGGTTGACAATGATTTTCTTTTATGTGCCCCCTTGATCATGTAATAAAAGATACAGTTTTCAGCCTTAATCCAAATAGCGACCCAGGTTCCTGATGGATTTAATAATGGGTTTTTTCAACATCATTGGGATGTCATTCATTTGGATGTGTTCAAGCTTGATAGATTTTTCTTTTCCAATGGGGTTCTTCCTTATGGGCTAAAAGTGAAATTCCTTACCTTAATCCCCTTAAGTGGATAATTCTTCTGAGGTCCATCAATTTTGTCCTATTTTCATGATAAATACTATCTAAAAAATCATATCCAAAATTATTTCTTATATAATTACTCCTATATGCAATAAAATTGTTTCTTGGAACCAATTTGGATTTATTAATGGAAGGGATATTCATGTCTACATTTTCCTTGACTCTAAATACACTGAAAACATTAATTAAACTTCTAGGGGAGGGAATGTTGTAATTCAGCTTGATATTTGAAATTCCATTGATAATATAGATTTTATTGTCATCTTCAATGTTTTGAAAATATTTGGAATTAAATATATCTTTGACCAGAGGACAAAAACATGATTAAATCTGCCTATATTTCCATTCTGATTAATGGTTGTCCCATGCACTACTTCAAATTCACCAGTGGAGATAGACACGGAGGTCCCCTATCCTCCATCCTCTTTTTCATTGATGATGATTACATCAACCGACTTCTTACTCAACAAGTCAATCAAAATAAACGTAAACCCATTCAGGCGGCTAGGAATCTCTAGCTTTCTAAACATCTACTATATGATGATGATATCATCCTTTTTATGCAAAGTGATCAAATGAATAATTAAGTACTCAAAAATTCCATGGCTTATTATGAGGATGTATCTGGTCAAGCTATTTCTTGGCACAAGTCTCATATTTTCTTTGGGAAGAACATATCCCCATAGAGAACAGGTTTTATTACTATAAATATTAGAATTAATGAAGTTTACTTCCCGTTCACTTATCTAGGGGTTCCTATTTTTTTAGGGAAGACACAAATCCAGCTATTTTTCCAACACTATTGACCAATTTATCAATCAAATTTCTACATGGAAAGGTAAATCCCCCTCCATGGCTAGAAAAATCTATCATGTTAAATCGACCATTGTCTCAAAAATGGTCCTATTCTTTTATGATATATAATTGGTCTGTTGGAACATTTAAATAAATTAACGCCTATATTAAAAAGTTCATCTAGATGATGAGTACCCTAGATAGGAAGATTGTCACCATCCCTTGGAAGAACTATTGTAAACCATTGGATAATGGTGGTATTGGTATTAACAACATAATTATCTTTAATGATGCTCTTTATGAAAGACATAAATGGAGATTAATTAATAATGACTCTAATCATTGTGAATTACTAAAATACAGATTCTATGTAATCTTATGAAATGGAACTAAATTTATATTACCTTGTCGATATGGCCCTCCATTAGGGAAACTTTATTTAACATAATGGAAGAATATAGATGGATGCTTACAACTGACTCAAACTTGAATTGCTATCATGGACATTGGACTGGTACTCCTTTAATCTCCTTGTAACCTCCTAATTCACCTCCATCTAATACTAAAAATATTTTTAAATATGATTTACATTCTTACAATAATGATCTAGTTTGTAGTATTTCACATATAATTGATAATTATCATTATTATAGTTCTGATGACTTTATTTTCTGGGAGATGACATCGAATGGAATTCTAGACTCATCAAATTACAATCATTACAATTTCTTTCGAACTGAATCTAATTTTCAATGCATGACTTTTCTTAACATGCATTGGATTAAGCCTTCATGACTTATGCTTATTTGGTATATTGCACACAACAGATTACCCGCTGAGGATTTCCTTCTAACCTTTTGTTTTCAAATTTTTCTAAATGCCACCTATGGAACCAGTATAGGGAAGATACTAACCACGTCTTCTTATCATGTGCTACTACCTTTTCTCATTGGAATTATATTTTTGACATATTTTACTGTATATGGTTTAACTCTGACTCAATCATCTCTCATCTAATGAAATGTGTTGAACATGAGTCCTCTCAAAAAATTAATAAAAAATTTATACTGGCTGTTTCTAAGCTCTTCCCCATGATCTGGTATGACGGAAATGATATTCTTCATAATAAATTCTCATTAAATATTAATTATATTAATTCTCGGATTCTCATTGTGATGCGAGAGGCTATGTTGATTCAAAAGGCGCACTATGTTAACTCTGTTGGTGATTTTTAGATTTTGCATAAACTGCAGATTGCTGGCCTCTATCTGTAACCTAAGCACACCTTTAAAGTGTTTGGGAATACACTATTACCAGGATGGATCAAGGTGGATGTTTATGTCACCTCAAAGTGTAACCCAGATCCTGTTGGCTGTGGTGAGATTTTTAAAGACTCCTCTGTCCAATGTCATGGTTGCTTAAATAGTGGATGATGAATGAATTAATCATTGGTTACTAAAATGATGTATGTTATTCATCTCATCAACTATTCCTTTTCAAAATGGCTGGAGGAAGCTTCCGATTGAATGTGATTCAACTACCATTGTCCAGGAAATTTGGAATGGTTTGGATCACCTGGCATGGCCTCTTACCACTCATTGATTTTAGTGTCATGATTCACTCCTAGGGATAAATTAAATTGCCTCTTACATCATTTGATAATAGAACATTTTTTCTGATTCACTTTCCAACAATGGTGTTCACCATGATTTGACTTGGTTGAATACCATGATGCTTGATTTATTTCAGATGTATGTCAATGTTTATAAAAAACTACCATCCTTTCAACTACTGTAACATTGTGTTCTTTTATATGCAATAAAAGTTTCTTCGGTCTTTGACCAAGGCACCACCATCTAATAAATTGGATTGTTTGAAAATGATCAAGGATCACATCGCCTTTTATATTAGAACAATTACTTTCACAACTTATACGGGTGAGAAGAATATATCTATAAGATAATAAATTAAAATCCAAGATTCCACATGTTTTTTGGAACCAGGTTTTAGAACAATCTTGTACCAACTTGTAGCAATGACTTTGGAATCTATTGATGTGATTGAGATAACCATTTTCCAACAGTTTTTATTCATTTTCCAAATCTATTTTCTAAATATTTCTTAAGGTATCCCCGTATTATAGATGTGGAGTTCATGACTAATTTTTATCTAGGACCATTAATATTCCCTATTGTCCTATAAAATTTGACAAACCTAAATAATTGTTTTGAAATTTTAGTAAGAAGCGATAGAACGAAAAGAGTTCACGGGGCCATGGATGTCCCTCTGGGTAGCACCCATCTTGTTTGTGAAAAAGGATGATGGAACTCAGAGGATATGTGTGGGTTATTGTATTATTAAAAAATATATTATAAATAATAGGTATCCACTTCTACACATTTATTATATATTCTAAAAATTGATTGTAACTTAGTGGTTCTCCATAATTAACTTATCACATGGATATCACCATTTCTGTGTAAAGAAGCTATATATCCCAAAAAACTACATATATATGAAGATATAGAAATTTTGAATATATTGATATGCATTTAGAACATATAAATGAACCAGATGTATTGACGGAATTAATGAATTAGATATTTCAGAGATATCTGGATTCATTTGTGGTGGTGTTTATGGATGACCTATTTTTGTAATCATTGATAAGGGATGAGCATGAGAAACACGCAGTGAAAATTTCATAAATTTTGAGGTATCATCGTATATATGAAAAACATTCATAGTTAAATTTTCTGATAAAAAGGTGTATGTTTACATTGACATGTAATTTTTTAATAATAAGATTCAATGGTTCGAAAAAAGAAAGTGAGTGTTATCTCTTGGAAACCACCAAAACATTTCCTTAAGATATGAAGTATCCGTGGGATAATTTGTGATTACATATTATTTGATAATGGTTTTTCATAACTTTAATATATTATGATAACTTTGAAAAAGAATAATGTTTCATTACAATGGAATTGTTAATTGCAAAATTATTTTCTAGAGATAATTTTTTTTCTTAAATCCACACATGTATTGATATTTCTAGAAGCAGTATTGGGGTATGTGGTGTATTGTGATGATTCAAGATCTGAGTTTGGATGGGTTATCTTGTAGACAGATCATGGTGATGATTTTGGATCAACGAATATTATACTATATGAGAATTGCTAACCAAAATGTGATTTGGAGTTAGAAACGTTAGTCTGTGATTTGAAGACATTTTTTCAATATCTGTTAGGTGAGAAATTTATTATATTCACATATTTGAAGATCTTGAAGTATATTTTATAACATCATGATTTAAAACATTGAATTTTTTTAGTATCTCTAAAAGTATGATGTTGTCATGATGTATACATCAGGTAAAGGTAATACATTGGAAGTTGCATTAGGTAGAATAACTTGTGATCATTTAAAAAAATAGTATTTAGATAATGGGTAGTTGATGTTAGGGATTATAGACATAAAGTGGGAATGAGATGATCTAGGTGATTACATTGTTTTATTTTTGTCTCATTGGATCATAATACAGTGAAGCTGTTCATGAGGTCAGGGAATCCAATGAAAAATTTCTAAAGATGAGGCCAAAACTCCAAAGTTTGGAGAACATTTAGGGATGGATGTTAGATGATAGTTTAGTTATGGGGTTCAGAAAACTAATGGTTGCACCTATTCCTTATCGACAATAACTTCTTCATTCTAACCACCATTACAGATGGTCTATTCATCCTAGAATATAGATCTTTTATAATGCTTTGAAAGAATAGTTTATATCGGTTGAATTGAAAAGGTAGTTGGTTGATTTAATTTTGATATGCATATATTTTAGTAGGTTATGGGAGTTCTTTAGTGAAAAACATGTATGTTGTAGTATATACCTATTCTAGGTTGAAAATGGGACTTGATAGCTATGTATATTGTAACATTCCTCCAACAAATGATTCAAAAACAAAATTCTATATGGGTGATAGTGGGTTGAATTACAAAGTTGGCCAATTTCATCACTATTAGTGAATCTCATTTGGTGGAGAAATTGTCAAAAATCTCTATCTAAGATGTAAAAAAATAGACTTGTAAAAACGGTTTTTATAGTTGTAGAAAATGATATGTGGTTTACAACTCATTTATAGATATCCTTATTGAAAACCTTTGAGACTTAGTTGACTATGAGAGTGAATAATCATCCTTATACATATGGGAAATCCAAAAGGATTATATATACATTGCATGAAATTTTTTGGGTTTTTGTGATGGATTTTTGTGGCTCATGGAAGTATAATTTTCCATTTTTTATGTTATTATATAAAAAATAATATATTGGATGGATAAAAAAATGCTCTATTTAAGAATTTTATGGAATTCATTGTCATTCCAAATATTTTTTATGGAAACATGTGAGAATTCACCAGTTGGGAATATCATTGTCCATGTAACCATAACGAATATTCTCTTGATCATTAATTGGATAGAGATGTATCAGATTTGATAGAAATATTACGGGAATCTTTCTAGATGACCATGGTCATTTACGGTGAGTATTCATGTGTTCCTGAGGATCTCTCCATAGAGGGTTCATCTTAATTTGGGGAATTATGGAATGTTTTCTCCATGATACAAAGGCCTTTTTAAGATATATGAATTTTTTAGAGAGGTGGAATATATGTTAGCATTTACACAATGGTTGAGTGTGGTGGATTTTTCAATTTGGATTCATTGAGGAAGAATTATCATCTTGATCATTAATACAAGATTTAATGGGATCATGTTGAACTAGAGATGGATTCATTGTTGATATAGATCCTAGAGAAGATTGTCGATAAGAGATATAAATTCAAACATGAAAAAATAATTGTTCTATGGTGGGTTTTTTGGAAACAATTTCAAATTTAGAAATAGACCTTGGTGTACTAGAATGAAATGGAATCAGAATGGCCCAATAAATTTTATTAGGATGTGGGTTTTCTATTTTCGATGGATGGATAGACCATTGTTTGGGTGAATGTTCAATCCCTGGTTTCAGGTATATAATAATTTCATTATAATTTTTATCTATGTAATGAATATGAGTTATTTTTGGGATAATTGGAGAAAATTTAGAGTGTTTTGGGGTCTTTTATATAGGTGCACAGTTGGTGCCTGGTTTGATAAAATCATGAAACACCTATAAGAAATAATTCACAATGAGGTAAGGTATAAAGTGTAACGCCCCGACCCTAGAATCTAGGAGACGGTGCATTATTTTAATACATTATCATGATTATAAGGAATCACATCCTGAAGGACTAATCTGTTTAGTAGACATTTGAACAAGATACATACATAAGTCCATCAAAACCACTTGAAAAGAAAACCAACTTGAATATATTCCATTAGAAACATCTAAGCTTCTAAGATTATTCCTACAAGTCACTCATAACTGACTTCATCATATACTGGGAAAAGAAAACATGAGATAGAGGTGAGGTCAAATGCTCAGTAAGAGCAAGAAATACTGTAGAAGACAACATAATCACTACACATGAGGAATAATTGAAAACACATGCTTTTAAAAATAATTAACATGATCACTTTATGTCATGAATATGAGATGAGTAAATAATACCATAATAAAACATAATAATGGGTATTCTTCTTGTCGAATAACCACACGAAATTTCAATTGCTAATCTCTTAATGATAAGATGCATAATGTCGGACATAATAACCACATAGTCATGGCCTCGTGCCAAGACTACAAATATGATTTTGTCAAGGCATTGTGCCAAGACACTAGTTTGTTTCATAAGACCTACCAATGCATTGGGGAGCTATAACATGCTCCACCCGTCACTTACTAATTACAATGCATTCCTCATATGAAAATTTTGAAACATAACATAAAGATTCGTATTAACTAGCATACGAAATGTCAATAATTTATCCACAACCCATGAATAGTATAAAAAATAGCACATCCATAGTCAAACATAACTCATTAAATACAATATGGAAGATTTTAATGTTAAAGATTAACCTCAATAAAAAATATTGATGGACGTTGGAATATATGAAAATAATCATCAAAACTATTTGTGAGAAATGTCCCCTTTTTTCTTGAAAAAATTTAAAAGACAAACTATTTGTCAAGAAGCCGTTTAAGAATTGGTTTTTGAATCCAAGTGTTTCATACCACATTAAAACATTTAAAGGAAATTTAAATATTAAAACATTATGGACCATATAAATAAATACCTAAAACCATTTTTAAATCATGGAAATTAACGATAATGATTTATAATAATAAATCTTTAAAACATTTAAAATGATATTTTAGTTAGAGATCCTAATCAAAAGAGAGACACATGAATACAAATAATTGAGGTAATCAGAACATTATAATATAATGATAATAAAGGGATTCATGATATACTATGTCAATGTACAATATATACACCATATAAAAGAGAATTGGTCTATAACAACATTGAAGTATCTATTGAATGTAAATTGAGAATGAATCTCTTATAAAGACTTTATCCTTAGGTTAAGGATAAATCAAGGACATAATTATGTGTGAAAAATATAAATACACTCAGTATGATTGGATATTCATTGTAAATCAATCGGAGTACATTAACACATATTCATGTAAAAACAAAACCATTGAATTGGTTTTTTATCTCAATAAATAGAGGTTGAGTTAAAATTACTCTTATCAATTTCATAACGATGACTTTAGAATTTATCAATGTAGTGATTGTGTGTATCCGAATTATATCCATAAAAATGGGAGTGGAAATTAACACACAATTAATAAATACTGATTCCACATATAATCATGGAGTAAAATAATCAATGAATTTTGTGTAAAGCCAAATGAGTGGAAATTGAAATTTGAAATTCCCTTACCAATTTGGAGACTTATGAAACATACTATGCATGAAAGAAGTATCATACAATGAATATGTAAATACCCATACATTAAAAATTATTATAAAATGAAAAAAAATTGTGGCAGTACATACTCCACACAAAAGGAAATAGTGGTCAATATAGCATGAATCTCAAGGGAATAAAAGTGAGTGGAAAACCCCTTACTCTGTAGTAATAAATCTAGTCGTATGAACAAAAGTTAATAACCACCAAATGAATCACAGAATACCAATAATATTAAGAGAATCATGATAATATATATCAAATGGAAGTAAAAAATACACCACAAGGAATAAATAATTGTCAAATGATGGAAATCTCAAGGAATTAAATTTCAGACAGGAAACCCCATACCTCAAGTCTGACTTGTCCTGTATGTTAGATAAGAAACCCCTAATCGATGTTCGGAACTTGAGTAAAAAATAAACACGTAATATTACTATTTTTCCAAGTGGTCAAAATTCCATTATCTCCATAATGATATACATGATTAATATATCATATATATAATATATATCCAGTATATATATCTATTTATAATAGTACATAACATTAAGATATAAGAAATTAAATGTACCATTCATGGAGATGGTAAGTCGTACGTACGCATGAACGCTGCTTTCATTTCTATTTTTTATTTTAATTGAATTAAAACACAATTATACATAGGTATATTATAATTCCAGTATAATATCATATATAATATAATTAATTTCATCCATTATATGTCCCAAATATGTAATTAATGAGTAATATCATTTTGAGGGGGTGGTAGTCCGCACTTCCTCAAATGAAATTATCTCATTATACTCATAATGGAAACCATAAAATAATGATATAATTGGAAAATAATTTAGAATAAAGAAATCATAAACATAATAAATATTTCATATAAAAATATAGTTCCATTTTAATTGCCACTATGAGAGTCGGGTAGGAGATAATCGAACAATCATCATTCCGTGAGGTGTTAGTTTGTCATCCACAGAAACAATATGTTCTTCACCAATTAGATGGAGGTGTTTATAAGTGTAGTTCTAATCCTACTCGTAAAAAAATTCTAATATATTGAGGATACTGGTGTTTTTATAAATGAAATTAATGAAAAGTGTTCAGGGGGTTGGAATTGTAAAATAAAACAAAATAAACCAAAATAATTTAAGAAGAATCATTACCGTTAATTTGGGTATCTTTCTTTAGTTTGAACCAAACAAACATCTTAAAGTGCCTTCATATTAAAGTGAGTGTTAGAGGAGGAATATGGGGATCTTGAATGATTATTTTTGTAGGGGTTGGATGAGCCAACGGGCATGAGAGGTGTGTGGAATGGGTTAGAAGTGGTGTCTTCTTATAAGTGGGAGGAGGGGATCTTTAGGAAAGTGTGAAAATATTATTTTATTATATAGTGATATTCGGTTTCTAAAGGTCCCAAACTAATTAAACCTGATGATATGATGATTCATGGTCGAAATAAAATCATCTAATAATAATTGGACAGGTTTTAGATATTATTATAATATTTATAATCATAATTATTTAAATTATTTATTAATGAGGTAAATACTACATCATTTTTGTGTCATAAATAATTTAAAATATATGATGTTTAAAAATTATAAAAGAATTACCATAATATTGGAAATAATTTTTTATTTCTAATTATTATTTATAGTCGAAAAGATAACTTATATATCCCCATGTAAAAATTAAAAGACTAAATGATATTTGTTAATGTAATTTTAGCCTTTACTTTATGTTAATTAAAATAAAGTGTCATTATCATTCATATGTGGTTCTATGGGGTCACCAAGTCGACCCAAGGATATCCATGGTCGGATATGACTTATCCAATATGGTTATAACATGTTTTAAGGATATTTTGTATTATTATAATATTCATTTTACCTTGAATTTCCCTATTTACATTTAACCGCGGAAAAATAAATGTTAAAATATACTATTCACCAAAAATTACTTTCATACCGTTGAACCACATTTTATAAACTAATAACAACCATGTATTTTTGATTTTTAAAATTAAATTAACAGAAACGTTAAAATTTCATTTTAATGAAAAATTAATATTTTTAACTACTACTTAGTGGCTTCAGTATTCAACAAAATTTGAACTTTTTCAAAAAAATTACCAAAAATTCAGCCTAAGCTATATTTGATATTCAAAATAAAAATATGATTTATATTTTACCAAATTAAAAACATAGAAGTTGGATTAATTAATTTAAAATTTATTCCCGTTGTGAAAACTAATAGAGTTTTTTAAGAAAAAATAACTATCAAAAGAGTGACACTTGTTTTTGTATAATTTCAAAGTGAAATTATTTCTAATGACCAACGATGGATTAAAGGGTAAAAATATAATCTAATGTCACTTCAAAAACAATTTTAAATATAATATAAACATATAAATAAATTATATTAACAGGAAGTTTTGAAATAAAATACATTATTTCTCAATATTCAAAAAAAATGAATATTAATAGAAAAATACCAAAAATTTACCGAATGTAATTTTTAATGTCCTGATTATAATGAATAATTTTATTTTGTCTATTGTAACATATAAAAGTGTCCAAAAATATATTTAAATATGGTTTTCCATTAAAGGGTGGTAAATCAACCCTCTAAAGTAAATTATGCTTAAAAATAGATTCATTCACATTTTGAGCATCTAAATTTTATTGGATAAATGTAAAAACATTTTACAAATATATAAATTCATTTTTAGTAAGTTTTTTTCATTCCGTCCATTACAATGGGTAGGTGTTAACTACCATTTAAAATAATAATATTATATTATTAGTGTGCAACGTATGATTTCAAAGATACCCATTGTTGCGTATCAGGTATACCATTGAAAAAAGTGTCCCCTTTATTGTAGAACTAATATTTAGTTCACAAATATTAATAAATATAAAAAATTTCATATTCTTTATTTACCTTGAATTTTACATCCTTCCCCCCTTTTGGGAATTGTGTCCTCACAATTTTAAAACTGGGTTTGGAATCTTCATTAAAAGTCCCACATCAGAAAAGAGTTAGCAAAACTATCACATTAATAGAAAGGAAGAAAAGTACAAAGGTCACTCGAGATAACCCACACTAGGATTTCATGTAAGAAAAAATAGATATGGACGATAAACTAAGTGTAAAGTTTTGATGGATTGGGATATTAAACATGAACAATAGAAAGTTAACAATAAGAAAACCAAAATCTTGTGATGGGATAAATGGTCATTAGTTTCCCAGTATGAAAAGTAAATGGATAATGTTTTTTTAGGTTATATTTCATAATTTTGAGGAATTTATTTATGGGATTGACATAGAACATAAAGAGATATTATTACTTTTTAAGTAGAGTTTCAATATATAATAAATTTCTACCACCAACTCTTCTATTTTTCGAACGATGAGTATTCTAGATGACTTGGTCACACTAAAAGGGTTAGAATCAACTTCTAGCGAATCACATGATCCACAGAGGGTAAAAGATATATTTAACTTGTTTTTAGAGATTAAACACCACCCAAATGGTCAGTACAAGATCAGATGATCCCAAAAATGGATAATCCTTTAGAGAAAGAAATACTAATATTAATTTATAAAATTAAACCAACAATTACCAAAAGTTAAATAAATACCATTCAATAAATATATTTCCTTAAAATTATTCATTATAATCCAAACTAATATAGAAACCCAAATCAAGGAAGAATTTGGTTTTGTAGTCTTCCACGTTAAATTGTATCTCTAAATGACATCGACTACCCTTAAAGTCAGATACTCATAAATAATTAACCTAATCAAATATTCTCTATGATAGGTTATTCATTTCCATAAATAACACAAAATATAGTCAAAAATCCACCATTACTCTTCAAATGAAATCCCATAGTATTCTATTTTCCTTAGATATAATGTGTTCCCAAAAGAGAGAATGTATTCCAAGATAACATTGACCACTTAATCACTAAAAAATTTCCCTATACTAAAGATATCCATTTGTTAAGGCATAAGATCCCAAATCAACTTATTATTGATCTATAAAATCAATTATCAGAAATTTATTAGTCACACTAACCATGGACTTTATGTAGTCCAGTGGTAGGTGATAAATCCCAATAGCATTATGGATGTGGGTTCGATTCTCACAGCTTTGTCTTACATGACGGGTTGTCACACGGTCTACGTGTTTTCCTTATTCAAAAACTATATAACATTATAATATTCCAAAAACTGTGATAGATTACTCAAAATAACTATTACATAATTTCATCACAAATATTATCTCATTACTTTCATTTTTATTCCAAAATTTAATAACATGTAATTTCCTCAAACTCAATTATTATATAAAAACAAATGGTTATTTATAACTATATCCACTAGAGAAAAAATAATTCTTCCACAAATATCATTTTCATGTGACAAACTGCAGGATATGAAATACGAGTGAATAGTCTTCCAAAGTAATCCCATCAATAAAGAGTACTAATACTTTTCAAACATTTGTTCATCCATTTATTTCAATAGAGTTTCTTCCTTCACAAAGAGTATATCCTAATGAATAATGAATTCACTCGGGTAATAGTCAGGTCCCCTATATTTACTGAAAATGACTATAAATGGATTCTTAGGACTATTTTTATTTTCTTCCTTATTACTCTTCATTTTTCCTCGGTAATTATTTACTTTGTGTCCTTCCTTCCCACAGATAAAGCATTTGTTTGAACCAATAATACATCGTCCTAGTTGTCTTCATCCACATTTCATACATGATGGAAAATGAGATTTCTTTTATACATGGTCTTCACTACTAGAGATCTTATCATTCACTACTTTTCTCTGCCTTGTTGATTCTGGGAGTTGGTTAATATATATGTTGTTGTTCATATTTTTTGAAAACTAATTCGGCATGAACAAGATATCATTTAGGACTATCAAAATTCTATTTTTTTTGCTCATTTCCACCACCGTTCAAACCTTTTACATCATGATCAATGTTATTATGACTTTCTTGGAATGCAGCCCTTGACTAAAACAAGAAATAATTGTGTGAGTAATAATAGTCATAAAATTCATTAGATAATATCATGACACTATATTTTCAATTTAAAACACATTAAGATTATCCAAGGTAATTTATTCTCTTCTTATACTAAAATACATTAGATTGGTTTATAAGGAGAATGTAAATTATCCTAAGTATATCCCCTAGGAGTGTCATAACCAGGAGTGCAGCATGGCCCATTTTCATGTACTAGGATACCCCGGGTTAAGCCCAAATCTCCTTGTTGGAGTTTTTGTTCCTAAGTACATCTGTTCCAGTTCCGTCTCTACCTACTCATATCCAAACAAGGATGTATTGTATAGAAAATACAAAAAATCTAAACATTACAAAAAAATCTAGGAAATTATTCTATACTAATCATCACGGTCTATCTTAGGTTAATGTGCTATAATAATAGTTTATATAAATATTGTTTCAATGGATTTTACTAAACATGCTCTGATACAAATTGTAACTCCCTGACCATAGAATCCTGGAGCTGGTTCATTATTGTAATACATGGGCATGATTACAAGGAATCAAGTCCTGAAGGACCGATTAGATTAGTAGTCTGGAAACAAGATACATACATATGTTCAACACTACAACTTGAATATAAAGTCAACAATAATTTATTCCATTAGAAACATCCAAGCTTCCAAGATTATCCCTGCAAGTCAATCATAACTAACTTCTTCATATCCTGGGAATATAATTCATTATAATGTTGTGAGATCAAATTCTCAACAAGATTAAGCAATGCGGTGGAAGATAACTTAAACATTAGGCATGGTGAATAATTGAAAACACATGCCTTTACAAATAATTTTCATGAACACTATATGGTAGGAATATGAATTTAGTAAATAATTCAATAATAAAAGATAGTCATGGGTATTCTACCAGTTCAATAACCACATGAAATATCAAAAGATAATCTCATAATTATGGAATGCATAATTCCAGACATCATAACCACACATTCAATGCCTCTTTCCAAGACTACAAATAAGATTTTGTCAATTCCTTGTGCCAAGACATTAGTTTGTATCTTCATACCTACAGATGAATTGAGAAGCTACAGTGGGATCCTCCCATCACTTAATAATTCCAATGCATTCCTCATATAAAAATTTTGAAACATAAAATAATCATTCATGTAAAATAGCATACGAAATGTCAATACTTTATCCACAAACCACGAATTGTATGAAAAATAGAAATTTCCTTGTCAAACATAAATCATTCAATACAATATGTATGATTTTATTGTAATACATTAACCTCAATTGAAAATAATAAAGGATGTTGACATAGATGAAAATAATAATCAAAACTATTAGAGGGAAATATCCCCCTTTTTCTAGAGAACATTTAAAAGCCACACTATTTGTCAAGAAGCCGTTTAAAAATAGATTTTTGAATCAAAGTTTCCCATACCACATTGAAACATTTAAATGAAATTTTAATTTTAAAACATTAATTTCCATATAAATAAATCCTTAAAACAGTTTTTAAAACATGGGAATTAATGAGAAATATTTAGAATAATAAATCTTCGAAACATTTAAAATGATATTTTAGTTAGTGTTCCTAACCAAAAAAGAGATACTTTAATACAAATAATTGAGGTAATAAAAATATTAAAATATAATGTGAATAAAGGGATTCATGATATACTATGTCAAATTACATTATATAGACCATATAAAAGTGAATTGGTGTATAACGACAAAGAAGTCTCAATGGAATGTAAATTTTGATGAAATATCTTATAAAGATAGTATACTTAGGTAATGTATAAATAAATACATAATTATGTGTGAAAAATATAAATACAATCAATATGATTTGATATTTATTGTAATTCAATCAGAGGACATTCAAACATATTCTTTTAAAAACAACACCAATAAACTGGACTTTTAACTCAATAAATGAAGATGGAGTTAAATTACTCTTATCAAGTTCATATCGATGACTTGAGAATTTGTCAATGTAGTGATTATGTGTATCAAAATCATATCCCCAGAAAGGGGAGTTTAAATTACTACACAAATAATAAATAGTGATTCCACACATAATCATGGAGTAAAATAATCAAAGAATTGTGCGTAAAGCCCAAGGAGTGGAAATTGAAATTTGAAATTCCCTTACAGATTTGGTGACTTATAAAACATACACCCCATGAAAGAAGTATCATAAAATGAATATGTAAATACCAATTCATTAATTTATTTTAGAAAAATAATACAATTAGGGGAATTACATACTCCACACAAATGGAAATGGTGGACAATATAGCATTAATCTCATGAGAATAAAAGTGAGATTGAAACACTTACTTCATTGTAATCAATCATGTTGTATGAAAAAAAAGTTTATAAACACAAAATTAATCATATAATACCATGAATATAAAATTAATCATGATAATATATATCAAATTTAAGTACACAATCCCCAAATGCAATGAATATGTTCCAAACAATGGAAATCTCATGGAATTAAAAGTGATATAAGAAACCCCTTACCTCTAGTCCGATAATTCCTGTATGTTCCTTATTCATCCTTAATAATAAACATATGTTAATTTCTAATTGATTATATAGATTATTAAAGTATATTATTATATTTATATCACTTCTTAATTTTCTATAATAGTGAGTTGTTTATTTGAGTTCATAATTGATATTTTATTGATGTTCGGAACTTGAGTCAAAAATGAACTTGTTATAATAACTATTTTTCCATCTAGTCAAAATTCCATTATCTCCAGAGTGATATAAATGATATAGATATCATATATATATTATATATCAAATATATATATCTATTTATAATATTAAATTACATTTTGTGATATGAAATTAAATGTACCATTCATGGAGATGATAAGTCGTATGTACGCATGATCACTACATTCATTTCTATTTTGTATTTTAGTGGAATTAAAAAATAATGATACATAGGTATATTATAATTCCAGTAAAATACCATATATAATATCATTTATTCCATCCATTATATATCCCACATAAGGAATTAATGAGTCATATCATTTTGAGGGGGCGGTAGTCCGCACTTCCTCAAATTTAATTATCGCGTTTTACCCATAAAAGAAACCATAAAATAATGATATAAATGGAAAATATATAAGAATAAAGAAAAAATAATAAAAGTATATATATATATATATATCATATATCATATATAAACATATTTCCATGTTAATGGACACCATGATAGGCGGTAGAATATAATCGAACAATCATCGTTTCATGAGTTGTTAGTTTGTCATCCAGAGAAACAGCATGTACTTCACCCATTAGATAGAGGTGTGTGTAAGTGTAGATAGAATAATATTCATAAAAAGATCATAGTATTTTTAGGATACTGATTTTTTAATAAAATAACGTAATAAAAAGTGTTTATGTGGTTGGATAATTCATATAAAACAAAATAAAACAAAAGAATTTAAGAATAAACATTACATTTAATTTTGGTAACTTACTTTGGTATGAACCCAAAAGAATAACTTGAAGTGCCTTCTACCTATGTTGAGGCTTCTATGAGGTAAAGTTGGATATTGATAGATTATTTTGGCAGGGTTTGGATGAGCCAAGGGGCTTGAGAGGTGTGTGGAATAGGTTTGAAGTGGTGTCCTTTTTTAAGTGGGAGGAGGGGCTCTTTAGGAAAGTGTGAAAATATTATATTATTATATAGTGATATTAGGTTTTTTAAACTTAAAAAAAATTACAGTCGAAGATAAGATGACTCATGGTCTAAATAAAATCTTCCAATAAAATTTGGTTATGTTTTGGATATTATTTCAATATTAATAATCATATTTATTTAAATCATTTTTAATGCGGTAAATACTACATCATTATTGTGTCATAAATAATTTAATTTATGTGATATCCGAAAATTATAAAAAAAATTAAAATCCTCTATGAAATTGTTATAGATTTCCAATGATAATTTATAGTATAAAATATGACTTATATAACACCATGTAAAAAATGATATAATAAAAGATATTTGTTAATGTAATTTTTTTCATTACTTTAAATTAATTAAAATTAATTGTCATTATCATTGTTAATTTTCTCTATGAGGTCCCAACATCAACCAAAATATTACCATTGTAGAATATTTTTTATCTAATAAATTTAGGACAAGTTTTATGATAAATTTGTATTATTATTATATTCTTTTACCTTGAATTACCCAATTTACCTTTAATCGGGGTAAATAATAGTCAAAAGATACAATTCTGAAAATTTATTTTCATCTTATTGTACCAAATTTTACTTAATAATAACAACCAAGTATCTCATATTTTTGAAATTAAATTCATAGAAGTTGTAAAATTTCATTTACATGAAAAAGTTTTATTTTTAAATACTACTTAGTTGTTTCACTATTTATCAAAAATTGATGTTTTCAGAAAAATAACAAAAATTATGCCTAAGATATATTTGATATTCCGAATTCAAAAATAATGTCTGTTTTACCAAATTAAAATATAGATTTTTGATTAATTAATTTAAAATTAATTCTGGTTGTCAAAACAAATAGCGTGTTTCTAAAAATAATAACTATCAAAAGATTGACACTTGTTTATGCATAATTTCAAAGGGAAATTAATTCCAATGTCCAACACTGGATTAAAGGGTAAAAATATAATCTAATTACTCTTAAAAACCAATTTAATATATAATCCATCCATATAAAAATTTTGATTAAAAGG
This sequence comes from Viscum album, assembly GCA_963277665.1. NCBI lineage: Eukaryota > Viridiplantae > Streptophyta > Magnoliopsida > Santalales > Viscaceae > Viscum > Viscum album. The sequence goes on along the minus strand of CAUJRU010000286.1, from coordinate 11,273 downwards.
ATGTTTTGAATTAAAATACATTATTTTCCACTATTCATAAAAAAACTAAATATTTTTAGAAAAATACCAAAAATTTCCCCAAAGTAAATTTTGATTTCCCGATTCGAATTTAGAATATTATTTTGTCAAATTGAATATGTAAAAGTGACGAAAACTATAATTAAAGTGTTTTCACCATTAAATGGAGGTAAATCTACCCTTTAAAGTAAATTATGTTTAAAATTAGATTCATTCACATTTAAAGACTCTGACTTTTATTGGATAAATGTAAAAATATTTAAAAACATATATAATCATTTTTTTGTTAGTTTATTTCATTTCCACCATTACAACGATTAGGTGTTAACTACCATTTAAAATAATAATATTAAATTATTAATGTGCAATATAATATTTGAAAAAAACCCATTGTTCCTTATTTGTTATACCATCGAACAAAGTGTCCCCATTAAAGAAGAATTAATATGTAGTTCAAAATTATTAATAAATTTTAAAATTTTCATGTTCGTTATATACATGGGATGTTACATAAAGGGAAAGAGAATGGGTGGGGCACGATTATTCCAAATCATGCTCACAACAACTAGAAATTGTGAATTTTCAGGTAGTAGGATTTTGAATGGGTGGTTAAAAGTATGATTAAAATGTGAAGTTCATAATTGAGATAGTGTATTTTGGATGGTTTTCTAAACTGGGTGACTTACCATTAATGTTGTAAAAGTCAGATAATAAAATTGTGGACGCGAGAGGTTTTAGCCTATAAATCCCTATTCATCCTTCTAAGTTCCCCTATCTTATAATTATGTCTTGATGAATTCTGTGCAAACATATCCCATCAATATGGAGGTTATTCAAAGGCTTCTCATGGTGATTTGAAGTTGGATTCTTTTTGTAATCCAATGTTACTGTTAGTTCTTTATAAGTTTTCTTCAATCTACTTAAATATCTCTTGAAGTTTCCTAGATATACATCCCATATGATTATATTTGATATATTTGTGTCCATATATGATTTTATTAGGATATGTTTATGATAGGGGAAGATATTTAAGGAGGGTTCTATGAGATTTAACCTAGTTTCTTTATCATTCTATTATGTCATTTATCATTTTCCCGAATTTCTCGAGGTAGGAGTCTTCAATCATGAATAATATATTTAGATTTTGTAGCAATATTTTTTAATTTATTATTTTCCATTAATATTTCTATGAAATATTAGTGAATTTATTTTTTGTAATCCCTATTAACGGACTATTTGTAGAATTCATGAAATAGTTCATTTTTGTGGAAAGTGGAAAATTTCACATGATTTTACAGGGATAATTTTAAAATGATTGTTTTTTCTTGTAAAATTCTATTCAATAAAATATTTTTTTATTATAATGATTTTTGAAATGGTATTAATATAGGAATGGTATTGTTGAAATTGTGAAAATGGTTGTTCTATAAAAAGTTTGGTCATCATGGTTGTGTGTGTTCAATTTCCCTTGGGACATATAAATGGTAATAAGTCCATCACAATTATTTCATGGATAGATATGGGTAAGGTATTTCCACTTTAAATAAAAGAAAATAAGGTTACAGAGTCTCCACCATCATTATTGGCACACATAAGGGTCATATCTCTCTCCGGTCAAATGGATCATTAAGTGAATGTTTAATTAAAGGATGACTCACCACTCCCATGTATAAGGATGCCTAGGTTTCATGAATTGTTTAATGTGTGGATTTTATTAATGTATTGAGTTATGAAAAACACAATATGTAGAATTATTTTGAGAACATATTTTTAGCTTTTCATGGAACATGATATTGTTTTGGGAAATCTTTTTGTTGTAGAACATCATTATAATTTTATATGAATTTCTTAGAATTTATTTTATATAAACTATTTATAAATTGATTTGTTGAGTTTATCATGTATCAGGGTGGAGATTTTATTTATAGCTTTCTATTTGTGTTGTTGGAGTTTTAGTCTTCTATTCATTACCTGGATGAGTTGGTGGCTTCCGTTGTGGTACACTTATGGATTTTTTTTTCATATAAACAGTATTTCATTGAGTTTTCTATCATTAATATTTTTCACTATTAGTCTTTTATTGGGTCATGAAATATTTAATGGGTTCTTTATTTCAAAAGGATAAAATTTCTCCCAACTTTTAATGATTCTGTTAGCATTTATTTTCAACATTTGGTGTCTTGGGGATGTTATTTAAGGCCAGGTAATATTGAACCACCTTTTCCTACCAATGAGAAGGGGTGTGATGTCACATCTAGTATCATATTATCCCTTATGAAAATCATTGTCGAAAAATTGGTTGTAGTCTTTATTGGTCTCTGACTTGTTATAAGTTGTCAGTTTTGGAGTTGATTTTTTCTCGATATTCTTCAGTTTGGATCATTGAAAGAATTGTGATTTACAGCACATGAAATATAGAGCCTAAAATATGTAGATATTGTATTATATTGACCATCATCTTAATAGGGAGATGTGTACATATGTTTTTTATAGGAACATAAATTATTTTAAATCTCATTTTCATGCTTCTCATTAATTAGATGAGAATGACCTGCATTATAGAAATTTCATCCCACAAGGAGTAGTTATTTCATTTTGTGTAATGTATTGATGAAATTATTGGATTTTGTAAAATTATAAATGGTGATATCAATTTAAATAGTTTGAATACATGAATTTGTTTTTCTATTTTGAAAATTTCTATATTTTCAAATAAAACTAGATATTGTTCAAAACACATTGAAGTGGAAAATGGTTGATTTTTGACAGGCTTGTGGTGGTAGAATGACATGGTAGAATATGAAATTTCAGTAAAAATGTTAATAGAGACAGAGATATGTGGTGTCTGTTGTGTTTTTAGAAATTGGTACTTGGTAGGAATCATTGGAACCACTAGGAAGAGGTCCTTGATATTGTGGTTCCACCAGACCCACATGTGAACTAAGAGTTGGTCCATATCATCGCTTAGGATTTTAAAACATTGGAGAAGGTCCTAGAACCAGATATTATTTTTACAATATTTTTCACTTCTAAAAATACTATTGTATGATGTATGACTGTCTTCCCAAGATGATGTGAGTACAGTAACATTAAGTTCAAGAGGAAGAGGGAAACATTTTATCACATTGTTGAAACACATCTTAATCACATCTCAAGATTAATTAACCTTCCTCCATGATCTGAGACAAAGAATGGATTCTTTAAGTGAGGTTCATAGAGTAACGTCAAGTGAATGGGTATCACACCAATGATAGGATTCAAAAATTTCATCAATATAGGGAATCATCATCTATATTCTCATATTTCTCTAAGGTCAGTTTTTTGGGACACTATACATGTGTCACAAATGTCGTATGCTTTGATGGAATGAGGGAATAAAAACAAAACTTAGTAGAAGAAAAAAAATCCTGAGATGTTTATTCAAATAATATTTTTACTCCTCTTATATGGAAATCTCAACAAAGCAATAGAGAACAAATTTCTGTGACGAAGTAATTACTTGGAGATGACCTAGTAGTTATAGAAGATCATTATAGACCATCAATTGCGATAGGTATGAGTATTTAGAATTATACCTTCTTGAAAAGGTTTTCCGATACTGATGAATCACATTCATTTACATCATCCCATATTGTTAATTTGTAACATCCTAGGTAAATAAAGAACATGACAATTTTAATTTTTATTAATATTTTTGAACTAAATATTAATTCTATTTTAAAGGGGACATTATGTTTGATGGTATACCTGATACATAACAATAGGTTTCTTTGAAATCATACATTTCACACTAATAATATAATATAATTATTTTAAATGGTAGTTAGAACCAAGCCATTATAATGGTGGGAATGAACATAACTAACTAAAAAATGAATATATAAGTTTATTGAACGTTTTTAAATTAATCCATAAATGGTATAGGCTTAAAATGTGAATGAATCTAATTTTAAACATAATTTACATTAAAAGGTTGATTTACTGCCTTTTAATGGAGAACCATATTTAAATATAGTTTTGATCACATTTATATGTTCCATTTGACAAAATTAAATTCTTTTTTAGAATCGGGACATCAAAATTAACTTGTGGTAATTTTTTTTTATTTTTCTAATAATATTCATTTTTTATGAATAGTGATTATTAATGTATTTTAATTCAAAACAACCTTTTAATATAATTTATTTATATTGTTAGATTATATTTTAAATTGGTTTTTATGGTTAATTAGATTTTATTTTTACCATTTAATCCAATGTTGGTAATTGGAATTAATTTCACTATGAAATTATATATTAACAAGTGTCAATCAATTGATAGTAATTGTTTCCAAAATAATCAATATTTTTTGACAACAGGAATTAATTTTAAATTAATTAATCCAACTTATAAATTTTGAATTTGATAAAATAGACATCATTTTTGAATTCGTAATATCAAATATATCTTTGGTTGGATTTTTGGTATTTTTGTGAAAAACTTCAATTCTTGATGAATAGTGAAACCACTTAGTAGTGGATAAAAATCCGATTTTTACATTTAAATGAAATATTACCAATTCTGTGAATTGTATTTTTAAAATCCGAGATTCAGGGTTTTTATTAGTAAGTAAAATTTGGTTCAATAAGATGAAAATAATTTTTGGTGTATAGTAACCTTTGACTATTATTTACCGCAGTTAAAGGTAAATAGGGTAATTAAAGGTAAAAAGAATATTATAAATATAAAAAATTACCTTAACACTTGTTCTAACCTTATTGGATGAGTCATGTCTGACCATGAGCATCCTTGGGACGATTTTAGGACCCCATGGAGCCACTTAAGAATGATAATGACACATTATTTAAATTAACATAATGTAAATACAAAAATAACATTGAAAAATATCTTTTAGTACATCAAAATTTATATGGGGTTATATAAATCATCATTTAAACTATAAATAATCATTGGAAATATAAATTATTTATGAGACAATAATGATGTAGTATTTACATAATTAATAAATTATTTAAATAAAAATGATTATTAATATTAAAATAATAACAAAAATGTCCTACATTATGAAAATTTTATCATAATTTTCAGACAGCAAATAAATTAAATTATTTATGAGAAAATAATGATTTAGTATTTACCTCATTAATAAATGTTTTAAATAAATATGATTATTAATATTAAAATAATACCAAAACCTGTCATATTCTTATTTAATGATTTTATTTCGACCAAGAGTCACCTTATTTTCTACTTCAATTAGTTTTGGACCATTAGAGACTGAATATCACTATATAATAAAATAATATTTTCATACATTCCTCAAGAGCCCCTCCTCCCCCTTATAAAAGGTCACCACTTCTAACCCATTCCACGAACCTCTGAAGCCCCGTGGATCATCAATGCACTGCCAAAAAAATCTCTCAAGATCACCCTATTTCTATTAGAAGCCTCAATATATGTATAAGGCATGTCAAGAAGACCTTTTGGTTCATACCAAGGGAAGTTACACAAATTATAAGTAATTCTTTCTCTAAAATTCTATTGTTTTATTCTGTTTTATTTTTCATCTCCAAATCCATATACACTTTTTATTAAATTATTTTATAACAACTCCAGTATCCTCAAAATACTAGGATGTTTTTATGATAAGGATTCAAATTACACTTACACACACCTCCATCTAATTTGGGAAGAACATACTGTTTCTGTGGATGACAAACTAACACCTCACGAAACGATGATTGTTCGATTATCTCCTACCGCCTCTCCTAGTGGCCACTAATATGGAACTATATATATATATATATATTTATATATATTATGTTTATGTTATCTTTATGCTTCTGTATTTTCCATTTATATCCTTTTTTTTCTTGTTTCCATTATGGTAAAAACGCGATAATTTCATTTGAGAAATTGCGGACTACCGCCCCCTCAAAATGATATGACTCATTAATGACATATTTGTGACATATATAGGATATAATTAATGTTATTATATATGAGATTATACTAAATTATAATATACCGATGTATCATTACATTTTAATTCCATTAAAATACATAATAGAAATGGAAGTTGTGTTCATGCGTATTAACGTCTTACCGTCTCCATGAATGGTACATTTCTTTTCTTATCTCAAAATTTTATGTACTATTATAAATAGATATATATAATGGATATAATATATATATATATATATGATATCTAAATATTTTATATAATTAGGGATATAATATAATTTTACCAACATGGAATAATAGTAATTATGACAAGTTCTTTTCTGACTCAAGATCCGAACATTGATAAAATATCCATTATGAACTCCAATAAATAACTAATTGTTATAGAAATGTAATAAGTTATAAAAAGGAATAATAAACTTGAAAAATTTTCTAAATCAAATAGAAATTAACTTATGTTTATTATTCAGGAAGAACAAGTAACATACAATATAAGTCGTACATGAGGTAAGGGGTTTCTTATATCACTTTTAATTCCATGATATTTCCATTGTTTGCCACTTATTTATTGCATGTGGTGTATTGTGAACTTACATTTTAAATATATTATCATGATTATTTTTATATTCATGGTATTATGTGGTTCATTTGGTGGTTATTAACTTTTTTTCATATGACTCGATTGATTACAATGAAGTAAGGGTTTTTCCTCTAACTTTTATTCCCATGAGATTCATGCTATATTGGCCACTATTTCCTTTTTTGTGGAGTATGTACTTCCCCTTAATGAATTCCTATTTTAAAATAATTTAATGTATGGGTATTTACATTTTCATTTTATGATACTTATTTCATGGGGTGTATGTTTCAAAAGTCCCCCAATCGGTAAGGGAATTACAAATTTCAATTTCCACTCATTAGGCTTTACACATACGTCATTGATTATTTTACTCCATTATTAGAGTAATTTTAACTCAATATCCATTTATTTATTTAAAAATCCAATTCATTTGTGTTGTTTTATCAAGAATATATGTGAATGACCTCTAATTTATATACACTAAATATCCAATCATATTGAGTGTATTTATATTTGTCACACATATTTATTTCCTTGATTTATCCATAACCTAAGGATGAGGTCTTTATAAGATATTTCATCACAATTTATATTCCATTGAGGCATATTTGTTGTTATACAACAATTCACTTTTATATAGATTATATAATGTACTTTGAAATAGTATATCGTGAATCCATTAATACTCTTGATATTATAAATTTTTGATTACCTCAATTATTTGTATTCAAGTGTCTCTCTTTTGGTTTGGAACTCTAAATAAAGTATAATTTTAATTGTTTTAAATATTTATTATTCTATATATTTATCATTAATGTCCATGTTATAAAATTGGATTTAATGATTTATTTATATGGACATTAATGTTTATAAATTTATATTTATATTAAATGTTTCAAAGTGGTATGAGTTAGTTTGATTCAAAAAACTATTTTTAAATGACTTTTGGACTAATAGTGTTACTTTTAAATGTTTTCAAGAAAAACGGGGATATTTATCTCAAATAGTATTGATGGTTATTTTCATCCATTTCATAATCCTTCATAATTATCGATTGAGGTTAATCTGTTACAATACAGTCTACCATATTTTATTTAATGGGTTATGTTTGACTGTGGATGTGATATTTTTTATACCATTCATGGTTTGTGGATAATGTATTGACATTTCTTATGCTAGTTAATACGAATGTTTATGTAATGTTTCAATATTTTCATATGAGGAATGCATTGGACATAGTATAAGATGGGTGGAGCCCGCTATAGCTCCTTGATGCTTCAGTAGGTCTCATTAGACAAACTAGTGTCTTGGAAAAAAGCCTTAACAAAATATTTTTTGTAGTCTTGGAACGAGACCTTAATTATGTGGTTTTGATGTTAGGTGTTATGCATTCCATCATTATGAGATTAAACATTGATCTTTCATGTGTTTATTTGACTTATAGAATACTCATGACTATGTTTTATAATGGCATTATTTACTCAGCTAATATTTCTGCCATAAAGGTTTCATGTTTATTATTTGTAAAGGCATGTGTTTTAAATTATACCTCATGACTAATGTTTATGTTATCTTCTTCTGTATTGATTACTCTTACTGAGCATTTGAGCTCACCCCATTCTCATGTTTTATTTTCCTAGGATATGAAGAAGTTATTTGTAAGTGACTTACAAAAATAATATTGGAAGCAAGAATGATTCTAGTGGAATAAATTAGTGTTGTTTTTCTTTTCATGTTATATTGTTGAACTCATGTATGTATCTAGTTTCCATGACTACTAAATAGATCAGCCCTTCGAGACATGATTCCTTGTAATCATGCCAATGTATTAGAATAATTCACTAGCTCCTAGATTCTAGGGTCAGGACATTACACTTGGTTTGAAAGAAAATTTAGTACAATCCTTGGAAACTATATGTAGATAAAATATGACTAGAGAACATTACCCTATGATAGTCTATGATGATAAGTACAGAAGAACATCCTAGAATTTTTTTAATGTAGGGATTTTGTGTATTTTCCAATCAATACATCTCTTTCTAGATACGAGTAGGTAGAGACGACTCTAGAATAGATGTACCTAGGAGTGAAAAGACTGACAAGGAGTTTCGGGCTTGACCTGGGGTATCCTGGTACACAATAACGGGCCTTGATGCACTCTTGGTTATGAAAATCTCGAGGGATATTCTTATGATAATTTATATTCTCATTAAAAACAAATTTGTTGTATTTTAATATAAGATGAGAATAAATGACCTTGGTTAATCCTATGGTGTTTTAAATTAAAAATAAGGTGTCATGATATTATCTAAATGATTGTATGACTATTATAACACATAGAATGATTTCTGATTTTAGTAAATGGCTCGATTACAAGGAAGTCATAGTAACTTTGAGCATAATGTACAAGGTTTGAATGGTGGTGGAAATGAGAAAAAAAATGAAATGTTGATAGTCGTAAAAGATATTTTGTTCTTGTTGAATTATTTTTCAGAAAAATACATTCAACTACATATATATTAACCAACTCCAAGACTCAACATATAATAGAAAATTGGTGAATGATAAGATCTCCAGCAGTGAAGGCAATGGAGAAAAGAAATCTCATTTTCCATCATATAGGAAAGGTGGAAGGAGACACCTATGAAGGCATCTAAATAAAACAATGAAATACTTTATGTGTGGTATAGAGGGACATAATGAAAATAATTACCGAGGAAAAAATGATGAGTACTATGGAAAAAAATAAAAAAGGTCCTAAAAATCCATTTACAAGAATTTTCCATAAATGTATGGGACTTTTCCATTACCCGAGTGAATTCCCTATTCAATAGGATATCCTCTTGGTCCTGGAAGAAGCTATGTTGAAATAAATGGATTTAGAAATGTTTAAAAAGTATTAGTGCTCTTTGTTGATGGGATTACTTTGGAATATATTTCTCTTGTATTTATAACCTTGTAGTTTTTCATGTAAAAATTTTATTCGAGGAAGAATTATCTTTTCTTTTGTGGATATAGTTATAAATAACCATTTGGTTTTATATGATCATTGAGTTTGAGGAAATTACAAGTTATTAAACATTGGAATAAAAATTTGAAGTATGAGATAACAATTGATATTAAATTATGTAACATGTATTTTGATAAATATATCTCATTTTTTGGAATGTTATAAAATTATATAGTTTTTGAAAAATGACAACATGTAGACCGTGTGACAACCCATCTCTTCAGACAAAGTAGTGGGAATCAAACCCACAACCATAGTGCAGTTGGGATATATCATCCACCCCTGGACTACATAAATTCCCTGGTTTGTCTGACTAGTTATTTTTAGTTAAATGATTATATTGATCAATAATAAGGTTATTTGGGATCATATGTCTTAACAAATGGATATCCTTGGTATAGGAAAATAATTTTCTGATTATGTGCTAATTGTTATTTTGGAAGACGTTCTCTCTGTTGGATACACTTTATACCTAGAGGAAATATAATACTATGGGATTTCATTTCAGGAGTAAAGGTGGACTTTTATCTATATTTTTGGTGATTTATAAAAATGATTAACCTATCATAGAGAAAATGTTATTAAGTTAATTAATTTTTAGTATGTGAATTTAAGGGTAGTCAATGTCATTTAGAGATGCAATTTAACATGGAATACTACATTGCCGGATTATTCTATGTTTAAGGTTTCAATATTATTTTGGTTTTTATTGAATTATTTTAAGGACAATTGTTTATTGAATGGTTTTTATTTATGTTTTTGTTATTTTTGGTTTAATTTTAGAAATTAAGATTACTATTTCATTCTAAAAGGATTATCCTTTTTGGGGATCATCTGATCTTTTACTAAGTATTTTGGCAGTTGTTAATCTCTAAAGACTAGGTAAATATGTTTTTTTCCTCTATGGATCATGTGATTCTCTAGTAGTTGATACTAGCTCTTCTTGTGTGACCATGTCATCTTGAATACTCATCGTTTGGACAAAGGATGAGTTGGTTGTCTAAATTTTTGAAATAATGAAACTCTACTGAAAAATTAAGTATATATATTTATATTCTTAGTAAATCTCATAAATATATTCCTCAACATTATGATATGGAACTTAAAAATAAAACATTTTCCATTTACTTTTCATACTGGGAAACTATTGACTGTTTATCCCATCACATGTTTGTGGTTTTGTTGTTGTAAAATTTCTCCAGATCATGTTTCCTCTCCCTCTCCATCAAAACATGACACTTAGTTTACCTTCCATATCTAGGTTTTCTTATAGGTAATCCTAGTATGGGATATCTCAAGTGGTCATTGTAATTTTCTTTATTTATTTTAAAGTGATTTTTTTATTGAATCTTTTCTTGTGTGGGACATTTAATGTTGTTTTTAAGCTCAGATTTAAAATTGAGAGGATATAATTCCAAAATGGGAGTAAGGATGTAACATCCCTGGAAAATAAAGAACATGACATATTCCATATTTATCAATATTTGTGAACTAAATATTAATTCGACTTTAAAGGGGACACTATGTTTGATGGTATACCTGATATGCAACAATGGGTTTCTATGAAATCTTACGTTGCACACTAATAATATAATAATATTATTTTAAATGGTAGTTAACTCCTAGCCATTATAATGGTGTACATTGAAAGTACTAACTAAAAAAGGATTATATATGTTTGTTAAATGTTTTTACATTTAT